>JARQOC010000006.1:264041324-264431324 GCA_033576535.1 Allobates femoralis | reverse complement strand
ACTGCTGGATTGGGGCTCTGTGCGCAGAGGTGTGTGCAGGAAGGAGGAGAGCAGACTACCCGCACCGCCAATGTACTTGAACTGTGACCTGTAGTACATGCAGAGAAAAGTGAAGTAAACCGGATTGGGAACTCAGAATTGTGTGAGACTGTTCCTTTCCTACTTGAGGAGCGGTAGGCTGAAACACCACGCAGGCAGCAGGAGCCTGCCTGGGAGATGTCCCGATCAGTGGCGTAGCAACTGTTTGTGGCGCCCGGGGACGAAAAATTTGCCGCCCCTTTGGTTGTTGATAATCCGGAAGTATACATATTATACACTGTCTGCCCCTATATACAAGAATATAACTACTATACTAAAACACAAAGAGAAGGGGTGCAATTGGGGGGTAAGTATTGGGCCAAATAGCCACTCGCCTATTGGGGTTGTCACTGTGCACCGCCACCTCTGCACAACCCCAGTGTATGGCAACAAGCAGGACTCAAGGAGGGCCCGGGGTCGGAGCAATTTTCACCGCTGTGCTGTGGAGTTCATAATGTAATATAAGTGCAAAAAACTTTATTCTTAATATTATGTCACAATACCGGGATCCGAGAATCTTCTATTTGGAGGTCAGGGGCTCTCTGATGCCATGTCGCTGCCTGTGTCGCTGTCTTCCTCTTTTGACACTGCAGTGCGGTGGATAAAAGAGCATTAATTGGTTAATAACAAGAAGTATGGAGTGTGTACTAACTGAGCCATAAACCCTCCCCATACCAGTAGGATTACTATATGGATTTTAGTATTAGGGTACGGACAAACTGGCGTGAAACTCTGATGAGTGCAATGTGCGATTTTCTCGCATTGCAATCAATTTCTAAGAGCACACTGACGTGTGTTGGACACTTTTTTCTCATCCAGATTCAGGATGAGAAAAAAGTTGCAACATGCTGTGACAGTATGTGATTCACACCTAGACTCGCCAATGCAAGTCTATGGGTTCGACAAAATCACTGACCGCACACGGACCATCCGAGAGGCATCAGTTTTCTTCACGGATACATTCTCATTCTGTAGCTGAGACAACTGTAAAATGTTCCTGTAAATGATTATACTGTAATAACTGCTGAGGAAAGAACAGATTGCACACGGATGTGATCTGAGAAAAATATCGGACACTCGCACAGCAGTTGCCAAACAGACCAAAAAACAGATGTCACTCATCCGACTCTCCTGGATGAGAAACAGACCGATTTTAAGGCGGCGGGAGACAGTGTACCACCAACTCCCCAGCACCGTGCTGTGCACAGACAATATACGGTACACTGTCTATGCACAGCACGGAGCCGAGGACATCCCAGAAGAGGCACAATAACCACAGACAGGAGGCGGGAGAACATTGAGCCCACCCAGAAGAACTACAACTCCCAGCACCCAACACACTACCCAGAAACCATACAGTAATGCCAGAACAGGTAGGAGAGCTACAATTCCCAGCATGCCACACCCTGCCAACACAGGAAGGTGGAGGCTGCCGCATGTAGGCAGAGACACCTGGTACAGCTGCCATTATCACCACACACAGCCCCACTCCTCTTGCGCACCCGTCCTCCTCCTCCTCTTGTTCCTCCTGCACCCCCGTCCTCCTCTCCTCTGTCCCCCTGCACCCTGTCCTCCTCTCCTCTGTCCCCCTGCACCCCATCCTCCTCTCCTCTGCCTTCCTGCACCCCCGTCCTCCTCTCCTCTGTCCCTCCTGCTGCTCCTCTGTCCTCCTGCACCACCGTCCTCCTCTCCACTGTCCTGCTGCACCCCGTCCTCCTCTCCTCTGCCTTCCTGCACCCCCGTCCTCCTCTCCTCTGCCTTCCTGCACCCCCGTCCTCCTCTCCTCTGCCTTCCTGCACCCCCATCCTCCTCTCCTCTGTCCCTCCTGCTGCTCCTCTGTTCTCCTGCACCACTGTCCTCCTCTCCACTGTCCTGCTGCACACCCGTCCTCCTCTCCTCTGTCCCTGCAGCTGCTCATCTTCTCCTCTGTCTCCCTGTTCCTGTCCTTCTGCCCCCCTGTCCTCTTCTCTGCCCCCTGTTCCTGTCCTTCTGCCCCCCTGTCCTCTTCTCCTCTGTCCCCCTGTTCCTGTCCTTCTGCCCCCCTGTCCTCTTCTCCTCTGCTCCCCTGTCCCCTATCCCCTGCACAGTTTCCCTCACCTCTCTGGGTCCATGGGGGGCCAGCTGGGTGGAGGAGCCGCCAGCACCGCAGCCGCCTCCACTGCACCAGTACTTGGAGCCATCACGGGACAGGAAGCAACAGAGCTCCCAGCGGCTTCCTGTCAGCGTGATCGCTCTCAGCGCTGGGGGGCCAGGAGGGGGCACAGTACATGCGGGCGCCGCGGCCGGGCGGCAATGCACTACCAGCGGCAACACCCTCCCTCCCCCACAAAGACTCCAGTTTTCATATGGAGTCTGGGGGAGGGAGGTAAAGAAAAAAAAAACAAAAAAACGCTTGCGTTCCCCTGCCGTTTAAATACAGCCCTGCTGCCGCCTCCACACACGTGCCACCTGGCGCGGACCGATGCCCCCCCCCCCATGCTACGCCACTGGTCCCGATCCTTCCCTGCAGCCCGATCAGCCCCGCTGGCTCCCCAGCACCCTAACACTCCATTACTCTGGATGCTCTGGGCATCTGCTCCACCCGTGGGGAGCGACACCATCCCAGCTGCCATTCCATCATCCCCAGAGGTCCCGGCCTGCAGCAGCGGCCACTACAGCTGCATACCATGACAAACTACTCCCTAATTTTTTAACCCCCTTTTTATTGACTGCCCATCCGGGTGGCCACAGACCGGGTCACGCCACTGTGACATCACCCCAGACACTTGAAGACAAGTACCCCACAGCCCCCACGGGGCAAGTCAACTACTACTGCCAACATGCGCATACAGAAATTAAGTTTTAGAGAAATTATTAAAAAATATATTTTTACACAGTTTTCCCCAGAGGCTGTGAATCTTTCTATGGTGTCAGAGGGGCCACAGATGTCTCCTGCTCCAGCTCCTGCAATCTGCAGCTCCAGGGCACAGGGGACACTGTCATCTGCTGGCAGCCAATCACAGATGTGCTTATAAAGTGAAAGCTGTGATTGGCTGATAGGAGATGAGGCACAGATGTCCCTGTGTGCAGTGATATGGATGGAGCAGGGGACACACTGCACAGCCCTCTCCCCCTTATCGAGGGTATGACAGGGTTAATGTCCTGCTCCCTCTCTCTCCATGGATCAGCAGCAGCAGCACAGAGAGCAGTGGGGGCCACACTGAGTGCCTCTCCCTCCCCCCTCAGCACAGTGAGTGACTATACAGACAACCAGCAGGCAGCAGCAGCAGCATTATCAGCATACTTATCTACAGCACATTGTCCCTGCATCTCCTCCTGTCAGCACTGACTTTGTCTCGGCATTCACTTTCCCTAGCTCCGGGGCCCCTTGCCACTCTGGTCTCTGATGCACTGTGCACCAGCCATATGATCTCCCCATGCACTGCATCTCCATAGTCTCCCATCAGTGTAGAAAAAAACAAGGGTGAGACCTGGTGCAGGGGAGGATTCCAGGGCGGTAGCCAGCTCATTGACATAGATATTAAAGAGCGTTGCACTTAGGCTGCAGCCTTGTCTGACTCCACGGCTCTGTTGGAAATAATCCGTTCTTTTGCCGTTCACACTCACACTACAGAGGTTCTCGGTGCAGGAGCTTTTGATGACATCGTAGGTCTTTCCTCCTATTCCGCTCTCCAGCAGTTTCAGGAATAAGCCCGGGTGCCACACCGAAGTCCACAAAGCAGGCGTATATCTTCCTATTCTTTGTATTGTGGACGTGTCTCTGAATGAGGCTGTGCAGGGTGTAGATGTGGTCAGTGGTGCGGTGGTTCGGCATGAACCCTGCTTGGCTCTTGCTGAGGACGTTGTGCTCGGTGAGGAAGGTGAGGATCCTCTTGTTCAGGATGCTGTTGAACAGTTTTCCCAGGTTGCTGCTGACACATATCCCCCGGTAGTTGGCTGGGTCATACCTGTCCCCACTCTTGTGGATGGGTGTAATGAGGCCTTGGTTCCAGGTACGGGGGAAGTAGCCGGCCCTCAGCACAATATTGAACAGTTTGACCATTGCAGCCTGTATTTCTGGTGGGCTGTGCTTCAGCATTTCTGGTAGGATCCCATCCAGGCCACCGGCTTTTCTACACCTTATGGAAGAGATCCTATCGGCTACTTCCTGTAGTGTTATAGGTGTATCCACCGGGTTTTGGAAGTTTTTGATTTTTTCCTCCATTGCTTTTAGTTTTGCCATTATGTTTTCCTGTTCTTGGCTTAGTTCTTCCTTTGGGATGTCTTTATAGAGGTCTCTGAAGTACTGGAGCCAGATGTTGCCATTTTGGATATAGGTGTTGTTTTTCATTTTTGTGCCCATGTGTTCCATAGTTCCCAGGAGTTGTCTTGGAGGGCATCTTGGAGTTGGTTAAGCTTGGTAGAGATGTAACTCTGCTTCTTCCTCCTGAGGATCGTTTTGTATTGCCTTTGTTTGGAGTCATAGGCTTCCCTCAGGCCCGGGTGGTTGGGGTCTCTGTGTTTCTTGTTGGAGGCTGTTCTCAGGGTCTTCCGTACAGCTTTACATTCTCTGTCAAACCAACCATTGACCTGTGTTTCTTTAGGTCTCTTGTAGTTGACTTTTTTAAGGTCGGACAGTCTGGCCATTGCATGGAATATATTGTTGAGGTCCTTTGCGGCTTGGCTCACTCCCTCTGGGTTCGGCTTGTACTCGTAGTTGTAGAAGTGGTGGAGCATACGCTGTATTTCAGGGCTGCTGGAAGCTTCTTTATACTTTAGTGCCGACATTTTGTGTGTATATATATATATATATATATATATATATATATAGTTAGAGTATATATATATAGTGTGTGTGCATATATATGTGTGCATATATAACTTTTATATATATACCGGTATATAAATTATATATGCACACATATATATATGCACACACACTATATATATATACTCTAACTATATATATATATATATATATATATATATATATATATATGAGTATATATATATAGTTAGATTATATATATATTTGCATATATATATATATATATATATATGCATATATATGTGTGCATATATATATATATATATATATATATTATATATGCACACATACATATATATACACACACACATAAATATATATATATACCGAATATACTCATGTATAAGCCGAGTTTTTCAGCCCAAAAATTGGGCTGAAAAGTCACCCCCTCGGCTTATACACGGGTCAATACGGTAATATAAATCTTGGTGGCCCCCAAATGCTGGCACTCGCCCCCCCTGTGTGGTAAGGGCCCCCCCGCTGCTTAACTTACCATCCCTGGTCTTCTGCACTACACCGTGGCGGTCTTCTGTGCTCCGTCCTCCATGCTCCCGTCCAGCTGCATCCGGGATCCCCGGCCATCGCACGATGACGTCATCATTACTGCGACGGCCGGGGTTCCCGGATGCAGCCGGACGGGAGCATGGAGGACGGAGCCCAGAAGACCGGCGCGGTGCAGTGCAGAAGACCAGGGATGGTAAGTTAAGCAGCGGGGGGGGGCCTTACAACAGAGGGGGGTGGCGAGTGCCAGCATTTGGGGGCCTGTTTACCCCTGGGGCTGCTATGTACCCCTGGGGCTGCTAGGTACCCCTGGGGCTGCTGTATACCACTGGGGCTACTGTATACCCCTGGGGCTGCTGTATACCACACCACTGGGGCTGTTATATACCCCTGGGGCTGCTGTATACCACACCACTGGGGCTGCTATATACCCCTGGGGCTGCTATATACCCCTGGGGCTGCTATATACCATTGGGGCTGCTGTATACCACACCACAGGGGCTGCTATATACCCATGGGGCTGTTATATACCCCTGGGGCTGTTATATACCCCTGGCAATGTTATATACCCCTGGGGCTGTTATATACCCCTGAGGCTGCTGTATACCACACCACTGGGGTGGCTATATACCCCTGGGGCTGCTATATACCCCTGGGGCTGCTATAAACCACTGGGGCTGTTATATACCCCTGGGGCTGCTGTATACCACACCACTGGGGCTGCTATATACCACTGGGGCTGCTGTATATACTGGTGGGGTCTGTATATACCACTGGGGAGGCTGCTGTATACCACTGGGGCTGCTGTATATACTGCTGGGGCCTGTATATGCCACTGGGGAGGCTGCTGTAATACTGCTGGGGCCTGTATATACCACTGGGGAGGCTGCTGTAATACTGCTGGGGCCTGTATATACCACTGGGGAGGCTGCTGTAATAAAGCTGGGGCCTGTATATACCACTGGGGAGGCTGCTGTATACTACCACTGGGGTGGCTGCTGTATACTACCACTGGGGAGGCTGCTGTATACCACACTACTGGGGGCTGTATACCTGTGCTGGGGTCCACCCTCGACTTATACATGAGTCAATAGTTTTTCCCAGGTTTTGGGGCAAAAGTAGTGGGGTCGACTTATACACGAGTCGGCTTATACACGAGTATATCCGGTATATAAAATCTAACTATATATATACACATATATATATATATATATATGTGTGTATAAAAGAGAAAAAAACTGCACAGCACTCACAGACAATGTGAACTGGTGCCAGCAGGGATGCTGGGTCAATATACTAGAAACAAACCTTGCAGCACTCAGCTACTACCAATGATGTACATATGCTGACAAGCTATATATGTGAGAAAAAATTTAAAAACTTACCGTAGGTTTTTTTTAAAAAAACTCAGGTGATCTAGGGTCTAGATGGTGTCCGCCCACTTAGAAGTGGGGTAGGGTGGACAAGGAGGACTTGGGTGTCAGCGTTAAGACTCGTCGGACCTGAAGTCACTTTGTCGCAGTCGACGAGCAAGCAGACATTGGCCAATGTGTGTACTAAGAACTTCAGATTTTAAAAAAATAATAAGAATTTTGAGTTTTTTGAAAAAAACGTAAGTTTTTAAATTTTTTCTCATATATATATAGCTTGTCAGCATATGTACATCATTGGTAGTAGCTGAGTGCTGCAAGGTTTTTTTCTAGTATATGTGTATATATAGTTAGAGTATATATATTTGCATATATATATGTGCGCATGTATATATATATATACATATATATATATGTGTGTGGATATATATATATATATATTTTTTATATATGCACGCACACACACATATATATATATACTAGTAAAAAGGCCCGATGCAATTGCATCGGGAGCGCGTTGAAATTAATTGTGTGTATAGAGACCAGCTGTGTGGGTAGCAGAGTGCAGAAGCGGCTGTGTGGGTAGCAGAGTGCAGAGGCGGCTGTGTGGGTAAGCAGAGTGCAGAGGCGGCTGTGTGGGTAGCAGAGTGCAGAGGCGGCTGTGTGGGTAGCAGAGTGCAGAGGCGGCTGTGTGGGTAGCAGAGTGCAGAGGCGGCGGTGTGGGTAGCAGAGTGCAGAGGCGGCGGTGTGGGTAGCAGAGTGCAGAGGCGGCCGTGTGGGTAGCAGAGTGCAGAGGCGGCCGTGTGGGTAGCAGAGTGCAGAGGCGGCGGGTGTGGGTAGCAGAGTGTAGAGGCGGCTGTGTGGGTAGCAGAGTGTAGAGGCGGCTGTGTGGGTAGCAGAGTGCAGAGGCGGCTGTGTGGGTAGCAGAGTGTAGAGGCGGCTGTGTGGGTAGCAGAGTGTAGAGGCAGCTGTGTGGGTAGCAGAGTGTAGAGGCGGCTGTGTGGGTAGCAGAGTGTAGAGGCGGCTGTGTGGGTAGCAGAGTATAGAGGCGGCTGTGTGGGTAGCAGAGTGTAGAGGCGGCTGTGTGGGTAGCAGGGCAGTGTGGGGTGAGTGGAGGGTAAGCAGGGGCAGTGTGGGGTGAGTGGAGGGTAAGCAGGGGCAGTGTGGGGTGAGTGGAGGGTAAGCAGGGGCAGTGGGGGTGAGTGGAGGGTAAGCAGGGGCAATGTGGGGTGAGTGGAGGGTAAGCAGGGGCAGTGTGGGGTGAGTGGAGGGTAAGCAGGGGCAGTGTGGGGTGAGTGGAGGGTAAGCAGGGGCAGTGTGGGGTGAGTGGAGGGTAAGCAGGGGCAGTGTGGGGTGAGTAGGGCGTGAGCAGGGGCAGTGTGGGGAGTGAGGGCATAGGGGGGTAAGAGGAGTGAGTAGGGGCAGTGTGGGGAGTGAGTGCATAGGGGGTTAAAGAGGAGTGAGCAGGGGCAGTGTGGGGAGTGAGGGCATAGGGGGGTAAGAGGAGTGAGCAGGGGCAGTGTGGGGTGAGTGGAGGGTAAGCAGGGGCATTGTGGGGTGAGTAGGGCATAAGCAGGGGCACTGTGGGGAGTGAGGGCATGGGGGGGGTAAGAGGAGTGAGTAGGGTCAGTGTGGTAGTAGATCTGAGGGCCGGCGGCCCTTTAAGGTTAGTGGGGGGGTTAGGGTGGAAATACATGCTAGCTGGGGGAAGCTGGGGTCTCATGAAGGCAGGCGGTGTAGTTAGCGGCGGTCCGTAGTGTAAAGCCGCTCACCCTGTCTGCTGCCTGAGGGCTGGCACCGTGGAGTGGAGTGTGCGGCCTTGGCGGCGGGGGAGCGAGGCAGCGTGTGTAATGAAGGCTGGCGGTGGTGGTTGCGGGGGGGGCCGTTGTGTAAATCCGCTCCCCCTGGCTGCTGGCTGAGGGCTCGCACTATGGAATGGACTGTGCGGCCCTGGTGGCGAAGGAGCGGGGGGGTGGCGGCCGGTGCGTGTAGCGGCCGTTTGCGGGCAGATTCAGCGGCTCGCGATGGCTCATGCGTGCCATCGCTCGCTCGCTGTGCCGCATGCGCGCCATCGCTTGCTCACTGTGCCGCAAAGCATTTTGGGATTCGGCTACAACGCCCGAATCCCAAACTGCGGATTATATAAATAGATAGTAAAAAGGCCCAATGCTATTGGAGTGGGGTGACATCAAGATGGGGGCGGGTTGTTTGGCATTGGGGCATCAGCTGTGACTTCACCCAGTGGGGCATCAGCAGGGGCAGTGTGAGGAGTGAGGGCATGTGGGGGGGTAAGAGGGGTAAACAGCGGCAGTGTGGGGTGAGTGGGGGCATGAGCAGGGATAGTGTGGGTGAGTGGGGGTGTTGAGTAGGGCCAGTGTGGGTGATTGGGGGCAGTTGGGGGGGAGAGGGGTAAGAAGGGTGTGTGGGTGAGTGGGGGGGTAAGCAGGAGCAGTGTGGGTGAGTGGGGGCATGTGGGGGAGGTGAGAGGGGTAAGCAGGTACAGAGTGGGGGCATGAGCAGGGGCAGTGTGGGGAGTGAGGGCATGTGGGGTGGTGAGAGGAGTGAGCAGGGGCAGTGTGGGTGAGTGGGGGGGTAAGCAGGGGCAATGTGGGTGAGTAGGGGGGTAAGCAGGGGCAATGTGGGTGAGTAGGGGGGTAAGCAGGGGCATTGTGGGTGAGTTGGGTGGGCTATGCAGGGGCAGTGTGGGTTAGTGGGGGCAGTGTGAGTAGGGGTAATCAGGGGCAGTGTGGGGAGTGAGTGAGGGCATGGGGGGGGAAGAGGAGTGAGTAGGGGCAGTGTGGGTGAGTGGGGGTATGCAGGGGCAGTGTGGGTGAGTGGGGGCTATGTAGGGGCAATGTGGGTAAGTGGGGGCAGTGTGGGTGAGTATGGGGTAAGCAGGGGCAGTGTGGGTAAGTGGGGGCAGTGTGGGTGAGTGGGGGGTAAGGAGGGGCAGTGTGGGTGATTGGGGGGTAAGCAGGGTAAGTGTGGGGAGTGAGTGAGGAGATAGGGGTGGTAAGAGGAGTGAGCAGGGTGGTGGTGGGTGAGTGGGGGTTCAGCAGGGGCGGTGTGGGTGATTGGGGGCAGTTGGGGTGGGTGTGAGGGGTAAGGAGGGTGTATGGGTGATGGGGGGGTAAGCAGGGGCAGTGCGGGTGAGTGGGGGGGAGTAATCAGGGGCAGTGTGGGTGAGTGGGGTGAGGTATGCAGGGGCAGTGTGGGTGAGTAGGGGGTAAGCAGGGGCAGTGAGGGGAGTGAGGGCATAGGGGGGTAAGAGGATTGAGCAGGGGCAGTGTGTGTGAGTGGGGGGCTATGCAGGGATAGTGTGGGTGAGTAGGGGGTAAGCAGGGGCAGTGTGGGTAAGTGGGGGCAGTGTGGGTGAGTAGGGGGTAAGCAGGGGCAGTGTGGGGAGTGAATGAGGAAATGGGGAGTAAGAGGAGTGAAGAGGGGCATTGTGGGTGAGTGGGGGTTAAGAAAGGGCAGTGTGGGTAAGTGGGGGTTAAGGAGGGGCAGTGTGGGTGAGTAGGGGGTAAGCAGGGGCAGTGTGGGTAAGTGGGGGCAGTGTGGGTGAGTGGTGGGTAAGCAGGGGAGTGTGGGTGATTGGGGGGGTAGCAGGGGCAGTGTGGGTGAGTGTGGGTTAAATGGGGGCAGTGTGGGTGATAGGGGTGGTAGGCATGGGCAGTGTGGGGAGTGAGGAGATGGGGGGTTAAGAGGAGTGAGGAGGGGCAGTGTGGGGAGTGAGGAGATGGGGGGAGGGGTAAGAGGAGTGAGGAGGGGGAGTGTGGGTGAGTGAGGAGATGGGGGGTAAGAGTAGTGAGGAGGGGCATTGTGGTTGAGTGGGAGTTAAGCAGGGGCAGTGGGGGCGGAGATGTGGGGGGCGGCGGCCCTGTAACCATGACTTGAGGACCGGGGGGAGCGGGTAATTGAGTGTGCAGAGCCGGCGGGGCTGGAGGCAAGAATGGTAGTGCTTGAGGATCGGGGGAGAGCGTGTGATTGAGTGTGCAGGGGCGGCGGGGCTGGAGGCTACAATGGTGTTGCGGCGCGGGCACCATGTTACTGTGGTCTGCTGCGGCGGCGGCGCGGTCCCCATCTTACCGTGGTCCGCGTCATAGAGGCAGGCGTCAGGCGGCGGTGGCTTTTGTACTGGCGCTCCCCCTGGCTGCTGGCGATGGGGCCTGAGGGCTCGCACTGTCCAATGGACGGTGCGGCCCTGGCGGCGGAGGAGCGGGAGCATTGGTTGAGGGAGCGGGAGAGCGGCGGGCGGGGTGTGTAGCATTGGTGGGTGTGTGTGTAGTGCGGCGGCAGGATGATTGGGTTTGCGGTCAGAATCTGCGGCTCGCGATGGCGCTAGCGCCATCGCTCGCTCGCTGTGCCGCAAAGCATTTTGGGAATCGGCTACAACGCCCGAATCCCAAACTGCGGATTATATAAATATATATATATATATATATATGCACACACACACACATATATATAATCTAACTATATATATATTATATGTCTTTGAGTGCTGTGCAGTTTTTTTCTTGTTATTTATCATATGGAGTTGCAGGATCCATGCTGCAATGTGCACCCTCATTACCTACAGGTGATGGAGGGCCGAGATGGTGTCTGCCCACTTAGTAGTGGGGAAGCGGACAAGGAGGATAGGGATATCAGCGTAGGACTCATCAGACCCTGAAGTCACTTTGTCGCAGTTGATGAGCAAACAGACATTGGCCAATGTATGTACCAAGAACTTCAGAATTAAATAAAAAATTGGAGATTTTTGAGTTTTTTGCAAAAAACGTAAGTTTTTAAACTTTTTCCTCAAATATATATAGCTAGTAGCTTATTTACATCATTGGTAGTAGCTGTGTGCTGCAAGGATCTTTTTCATATTATATAACCCTGCAGCTTTGCTAGCACCAGTTCACATTTGTCTTTGAGTGCTGTGCAGTTTTTTTTCTTGTTATTTATCATATGGAGTTGCAGGATCCATGCTGCAATGTGCACCCTCATTACCTACAGGTGATGGAGGGTCGAGATGGTGTCTGCCCACTTAGTAGTGGGGAATGCGGACAAGGAGGATAGGGATATCAGCGTAGGACTCATCAGACCCTGAAGTCACTTTGTCGCAGTTGATGAACAAACAGACATTGGCCAATGTATGTACCAAGAACTTCAGAATTAAATAAAAAATTGGAGATTTTTGAGTTTTTTGCAAAAAACGTAAGTTTTTAAACTTTTTCCTCAAATATATATAGCTAGTAGCTTATTTACATCATTGGTAGTATCTGTGTGCTGCAAGGATCTTTTTCATATTATATAACCCTGCAGCTTTGCTAGCACCAGTTCACATTTGTCTTTGAGTGCTGTGCAGTTTTTTTCTTGTTATTTATCATATGGAGTTGCAGGATCCATGCTGCAATGTGCACCCTCATTACCTACAGGTGATGGAGGGTCGAGATGGTGTCTGCCCACTTAGTAGTGGGGAAGCGGACAAGGAGGATAGGGATATCAGCGTAGGACTCATCAGACCCTGAAGTCACTTTGTCGCAGTTGATGAACAAACAGACATTGGCCAATGTATGTACCAAGAACTTCAGAATTAAATAAAAAATTGGAGATTTTTGAGTTTTTTTTAAAAAAACGTAAGTCTTTAAACTTTTTCCTCAAATATATATAGCTAGTAGCTTATTTACATCATTGGTAGTAGCTGTGTGCTGCAAGGATCTTTTTCATATTATGTGTATATATAGTTAGATTATATATATATTTGCAGATATATGTATGTGTGCAATATATATATATAGTTACTCTATGTGGGTCACGCTGTGAAGTGGGAAGTTTCACATGAGGTCAGAGAAACACATTGCTTTATCTGACCTCAGGTGACACAGACCAGGAACTCGCCCCCTTCACTGCATGAGCCTTCAAGTATAAATTTTCAGGAATCTTCACTAACGGACGGACATCTAACAGGATACTGGATGGGTATGTGGGAGTAATAAAGATGGAGTCAAAATATGTATTTGTGATTTTTGTTGTAATAAAAAAAATTTCTCGGTGTTGTGTCTTCTTTACTACTAAATAGAGATTCATAATGGCCGTGTCTAACATTAGCGTGACATTATAAATCTCGGGCTTAGTGCTAGCAGCTAAAAGAAAGGTGGCATTAACCCCTTATTACCCAGTCTTCCACCGCCACAGGGCGCTTCTATAAATGCGCAATTTTCTGGGGCGACTGCGGGCTGCAATTCTCAGCGGGGGTGGCCCAGAACGCTTGGGCCTCCCTACGCTGGGGATTCCAGCCCTCAGCTGCCTAGTTGTACCTGGCTGGCAAAGAAAAATGCGGTGAAGTCCCACGCCGTTTTTTTTCTTGCCATCCAGGTACACCTAGGTAGTTGGGGGTGGATGGCAGCTCCCAGCTGCCTAGTTGTACCTGGCTGGCAAAGAAAAATACAGCGAAGCTCCACGCCGTTTTTTTTCTTGCCAGCCAGGTAGACCTAGACAGCTGAGGGCTGCCATCCACCCCCTACTACCTAGGTGTATCTGGCTGGCATGATCAAACGGCATGGGGCTTCGCCACATTTTTCTTTGCCAGCCAGGTACAACAAGTCAGCTGGGGGTGGATGGCAGCTCCCAGCTGCCTAGTTGTACCTGGCTGGCAAAGAAAAATGCGGCGAAGCCCCATGCCGTTTTTTTATATAAATTATATATGCCACAATATATATGCACACAAATCTTCAAGTAAAGAAAAGACAGCACTCACCCATGTAGATCGGTGTTTTATTCAGGGGACATAGACATTCAGTGCAGATGACCCGTGGAAGCGCATAAGCGCGAAACGGTGCCGTCGTCATCTTGGCTCCTACCTCCCTCCCTGCACTGAATGTCTATGTCCCCTGAATAAAACACCGATCTACATGGGTGAGTGCCGTCTTTTCTTTACTTGAAGATTTGGATTGCTGTAGTGCTTGGTGACAGATACCACCTGTCAACTCCTGATTGCTCCATGAACTTTATCCGCCCAAGAGGCTGCCGGCTTTGGTGCCCTTATCTTCCTCCTGCTGTGTTTATATATATGCACACACACTATATATCCGCCGCGCACCCGTCCGCCCTGCCGCCGCCTCCGCCCTGCCGCCGCCTCCGCCCCGCCGCCGCGAGGTCACCGCTGCCCCTCGCTGCTCTAGCAACGCTGGGGCCTCGGTGACGCCATGCAGCTGGAGGAGCACTGTCCTTGCGGCGACATGTAATTTCCAACATGGCGTGCAAAATCTCGCGAGATTTCGCCGCCATCTTGGATATTACATCTCGCCCCACCGGCTCCACTTTCCCACCGCCACCCGCTGCTTCATTCCCTCCCTCCCCTCCTCGCTCCATCGCCCACCCACCGCTCCATTCCACCAGCACCGCTCCATTGCGCTTTATCCCCCTCCATTGCGGCCCCCCCACCTCTCCAATGCGCACCCCCCCTATATTGCGGCCCCCCCACCGCTCCATTGCACACACACCCTCCATTCCAGCCCCTTCCCACCGCTCTATTACCCCTACCCGTCCCCCTCTCACCGGCCGCTCGGTCTCACCCGGTAATGAGCGGTCATGTGACAGATATCACATGACCGCTCTTTCCTTGCTGCGCTTTCCACACAGACTGCGCCTGACACCCGATGCAAGCGGGGGACACATCCTAACCACTCTCCCTCCAGGTGACCTGACCACCCACTGTCCCTCCATCCTCACCTGACCACCCACTCTCCCTCCAGGTGACCTGACCACCCACTGTCCCTCCATCCTCACCTGACCACCCACTCTCCCTCCAGGTGACCTGACCACCCACTGTCCCTCCATCCTCACCTGACCACCCACTCTCCCTCCATCCTGACCTCACCACCCACTGTCCCTCCATCCTGCGCTGACCACCCACTCTCCCTCCATCCTGACCTCACCACCCACTGTCCCTCCATCCTGCGCTGACCACCCACTCTCCCTCCATCCTGACCTCACCACCCACTGTCCCTCCATCCTGCGCTGACCACCCACTGTCCCTTCATCCTGCGCTGACCACCCACTGTCCCTCCATCCTGCGCTGACCACCCACTCTCCCTCCATCCTGCGCTGACCACCCACTCTCCCTCCATCCTGTGCTGACCACCCACTCTCCCTCCATCCTGCGCTGACCACCCACTCTCCCTCCATCCTGCGCTGACCACCCACTCTCCCTCCATCCTGCGCTGACCACCCACTCTCCCTCCATCCTGCGCTGACCACCCACTGTCCCTCTGGCCTGCGCCGACCACCCACAGGCCCTCCATCCTGCGCTGACCACTGCCCCTCCATCCTGTGCTGACCACTGCCCCTCCATCCTGAGCTGACCAATGAGCCTCCTTCCTGCGCTGACCACTGAGCGTCCATCCTCTGCTCACCACTGAGCCTCCATCCTGCGCTGACCACCCACTGTCCCTCTGTCCTGCGCTGACCACCCACTGTCCCTCTGTCCTGCGTTGACCACCCACTGTCCCTCTGTCCTGCGCTGACCACCCACTGTCCCTCTGTCCTGCGCTGACCACCCACAGGCCCTCCGTCCTGCGCTGACCACCCACAGGCCCTCCGCCCTGCGCTGACCACCCACTGCCCCTCCATCCTGCGCTGACTACTGCCCCTCCATCCTGCGCTGACCAATGAGCCTCCTTCCTGCGCTGACCACTGAGCGTCCATCCTCTGCTCACCACTGAGCCTCCATCCTGCGCTGACCACCCACTGTCCCTCTGTCCTGCGCTGACCACCCACTGTCCCTCTGTCCTGCGCTGACCACCCACTGTCCCTCTGTCCTGCGCTGACCACCCACTGTCCCTCTGTCCTGCGCTGACCACCCACAGGCCCTCTGTCCTGCGCTGACCACCCACAGGCCCTCCGTCCTGCGCTGACCACCCACAGGCCCTCCGTCCTGCGCTGACCACCCACAGGCCCTCCGTCCTGCGCTGACCACCCACAGGCCCTCCGCCCTGCGCTGACCACCCACTGCCCCTCCATCCTGCGCTGACTACTGCCCCTCCATCCTGAGCTGACCAATGAGCCTCCTTCCTGCGCTGACCACTGAGCGTCCATCCTCTGCTCACCACTCAGCCTCCATCCTGCGCTGACCACTGCCCCTCCATCCTGTGCTGACCACTCAGCCTCCTTTCTGCGCTCACCACTGGCCCGCCATCCTTCGCTGACCACTCAGCCTCCATCCTGCGCTCAACACTGAGCCTCCATCCTCTGCTGACCACTCCATCCTGTGCTCACCACTGAGCCTCAATCCTGCGCTGACCACTGAGCCCTCCATCCTGCGCTCACCACTCACCCTCCTTCGTCTGCTGACCACTCCATCCTGCGCTGACCACTCAATCCTGCACTCCCCACTCAGCCTCCATCCTGCGCTGACCACTCATCCTCCATCCTGCGCTGACCACTGAGCCTCCATCCTGCGCTGACCACTGAGCCTCCATCCTGCGCTGACCACTGAGCCTCCATCCTGCGCTCATCACTGAGCCTCCATCCTGCGCTCACAACTGAGCCTCCATCCTGCGCTCACCACTGAGCCTCCATCCTGCGCTGACCACTCTGGCTCCATCCTGCGCTGACCACTGGCTCCATCCTGCGCTGACCACTCTGCCTCCATCCTGCACTGACCACTCTGCCTCCATCCTGCACTGACCACTCTGCCTCCATCCTGCACTGACCACTCTGCCTCCATCCTGCGCTGACCACTCGGCCTCCATATACAGTGCTAACCACTGAGCCACCGTATACAGTGCTAACCACTGAGCCACCGTATACAGTGCTAACCACTCAGCCACCATATACAGTGCTAACCACTGAGCCACCATATTCAGTGCTAACCACTGAGCCACCGTATACAGTGCTAACCACTGAGCCACCATATACAGTGCTAACCATTGAGCCACATTACTGTTCTAATTGTTGACAAACAATATACAGTGCCAACCACTGAGCCACTGTAGAGTGCTAACCACTGAGGCTCTGTATACAGTGCTAACTACTGAGCCAGCGTATACTGTGCTAACCAGTCAGCCCCCGTATACTCTGCTAACCAATGAGCCCCTGTATACTCTGCTAACCAATGAGCCGCCGTCAAGTCTGCTAAGCACTCAACCCCCATATACTCTGCTAACCAATGAGCCCCGTATACTCTGCTAAGCACTCTGCTGCACGCAGGATGACGTCCGGGAACAGTGTTTAAGTGCGGCCAGGACGGGCCCCCCTCTTGCCTGCACCCGCCCGCTGTTCCCTAGCCATCTCCTGCCCGCTCTTCACCAGCCCCCTCCTGCCCGCACCCGCCCGCTGTTCCCTAGCCTTCTCCTGCCCGCACCTGACCGCTCTTCCCCGGCGCCTCCTGGCCGCACCCGACCGCTCTTCCCCGGCCCCCTCCTGCCCGCACCTTCCCGCTGTCCCCCGGCCCCCATCCTGGATTTCTGCATCGCTGCACACTCACACCGCTGTAGGTATCTATATATTTAATCACCAATGTTGTGCTGCTATTCCGCCATGCACCGCGGCACCGTCCCCAGCGATCGCGCTCAGCGCCTTCGCGAGCCGCTATTCACAGACTAAGACCCGCGAGCGCTGGCACACTTCTGCGCCACCCCCAGCCACAGTCACGTCCCCAACGCTTACGTCACCATTCACAGCCCCAAGAGCGATGGCGCGCTCGAGACCCACCGTAAGCCGCAGTCACGCCAGCCACAGTTACGACGCCATTCACAGCCGCACGAGCGCAGTAACCATCCCTCACCGTGCATGCGCCTTCACGAAATTTACCTCACACCAAGGACACGCCACGATTTCCTCCACTCTGGAAGTATGCAGCTCTCATACAAGAAGTCAGTGGTGACAGCCATTACGTCACATCACCTCTCCACCCACCAGGACGCCCATTAAGGTCACCATCACACCCACAAACCTGTTACCCACAGAACTACCTGTATATACTCTGCTACCCACGCAGCCGGCTGTATACTCTGCTACTGACAGAGCTGCCTGTATATACTCTGCTACCCACGCAGCTGACTGTATACTCTGCTACCCACAGAGCTACCTGTATATACTCTGGTACCCACGCAGCTACCTGTATACTCTGTGACCCACAGAGACACCTGTATATACTCTGCTACCCACGCACCCGCCTGTATACTCTGCTACTCACAGAGCTACCTATATATACTCTGCTACCAACGCAGCTGCCTCTATACTCTGCCACCCACAGAGACACCTGTATATACTCTGCTACCCATGCAGCCGGCTGTATACTGTGCTACCCACAGAGCTGCCTGTATATACTCTGCTACCCACAGAGCCGCCCGTATATACTCCGCTACCCACGCAACCGCCTGTATACTCTGCTACCCACGCAGCTGCCTGTATACTCTGCCACCCACAGAGACACCTGTATATACTCTGCTACCCACACAGCCGGCTGTATACTGTGCTACCCACAGAGCTGCCTGTATATACTCTGCTACCCACGCAGCAGCCTGTATACTCAGCTACACACAGAGCTGCCTCTATATACTCTCCTACACAGGCCGCCACCTGTATACTCTGCTACCCACAGAGCCGTCTGTATATACTCCGCTACCCACGCAACCGCCTGTATACTCTGCTACCCACGCAGCTGCCTGTATACTCTGCGACCCACACACATACCTGTATATACTTTGTTACCCACGCAGCCGCCTGTGTACTCTGCTACCCACGCAGCTCACTGTATACTCTGATACCCACAGAGCTACCTGTATATACTCAATTAACTTATGTAGATTATTTTTCTGTCACTATTACCTTACAGTATGATGTTTTGCCCTTATTTTACAAATGTAAATAAAAACTATGCTTTTTTCACAAGCGCAAAGCGTGTCATGCATGTTTACTGTTCCTGTTAGCACATCTAAGGATGCACACAATTCATTTCACCACGCTCCCGATGCAATTGCATCGGGCCTTTTTACTAGTATGTATATAAAGCTGAATGTGTGTATGTGTGTGTGTATATCCGGGATTGGCATCTACACCGTCGCAGCTACAGCCGCCAAATTTTGCAGAGTCACACGACTGGACCCCGGGAGCGTCATAGGCTATGTTGTAAGGTGAAATTTTAACCCTGCGCGTTCCAGTTCACCAAACAATTTTGCCCCTATCTACATAATGGGAAAAAAGGGAAAGGAAACGTGTGGGAGGAAATCGACAGCTATCAGCTATAGAGACAAAATTTTGCACAGTCACACGTCTGGACCCCGGGAGCGTCATAGGCTATGTTGTTAGGCGAAATTTTAACCCCGCGCATTCCAATTCACCAAACAATTTTGCCCCTATCTACATAATGGGGAAAAAGTGACAGTTACCAGTTGA
This sequence comes from Allobates femoralis, assembly GCA_033576535.1. Taxonomy (NCBI): domain Eukaryota; kingdom Metazoa; phylum Chordata; class Amphibia; order Anura; family Aromobatidae; genus Allobates; species Allobates femoralis. The sequence goes on along the minus strand of JARQOC010000006.1, from coordinate 264,412,178 downwards.
GAGTTGTGAATGAGAGGGGCTTAATGATAGCACCAAAGACTAACAGCATATACCAGCATATAGTCACTAAGGCGGGGCCCCAACATGAGATATTCACCACACACATGGGACATGTATACACACCACACGCACACAAAGAGTAACAGCAAGTGTATAGTCGCTAAAGTGCAGCCCCAACATTGGATACTCACCACGCACCCGAACAAACACACACCACAAAGAGACACACAGAGACACCCCCACACACCACAAAGAGACACACACAACAGAGACACACACCACACAGACCCCATCCCACAGTGACACACACATACACACCCCAGGGACACACACACCACACAGACAGACACAGATGTGCACAAATCACCTCACACAACTCGCCTCATACGTGTGCTATCTTTTTTTTCAAACATAAACATCTGATTAAAAACAGCCAATGTGCAACACATGTGCCATATAGAGAATTAAGGCAGATGTCAGTCACATGAGCTGTCTATTATGTATTTGTGTGAGGTAACATATACTGCCCGGCCAGGGGGAGGGTCTACTGTTGGCTGGAGATTTATTAGGCTGCCTATAGCAATCAATCACAGCTCAGCTTCTATTTTCCTACAGGTCATTAATATGACATATTCAAATTCTATTTTGTTATAGCTAACAGCAGTTATTTATTAACCCGGGCGTAGCCGGGTACTACAGCTAGTATATATATACACACACATATATATATATGTGCATATATATATAAAAAAGAGAAAAAAAAGAGAAAAATAAAAAGAGAAAAAAAAAAAAAAAACGCACAGCACTCACAGACTAAATGTGAACTGGTGCTAGCAGGGACGCTGGGTCAAATAACTAGAAAAAACTATCTGCAGCACTCAGCTATTACCAATGACATACAATTGCTAACAAGCTATATGTATATGAGAAAAAAGTTTAAACACTTACGTTTTTTCAAAAAACTCAAAAATCTTATCTTTTTATTCCTGAAGTTCTTGGTACATACATTGGCCAATGTCTGTTTGCTCATCGACTGCGACAAAGTGACTTCAGGTCCGATGAGTCCTACGCTGATATCCCTATCCTCCTTGTCCACCCCCCACTTCTTAGTGGGCAGACTCCATCTCTTGTACGTCATTGGTAATAGCTGACTGCTGCAGAGAATTTGTTCTGTATATATATATAGTTAGAGTATATATATATACTCTAACTATATTTATATGTGTATATATAGTTAGAGTATATATATTTGCATCTATTATATAATTGCCGTAGGTGACTTCCGTCTGACCGGTGCTACTTCCTGTGGCTTTGTTCGCGTAGCTCGGAACTTTCTCCAGGACTCTGTCCGGAGCCGCGAAGCAATGGCCGCATAGCGGCCAGTGCGAGCAGTAAACCACCACCACCACCACCACCACCACGTGTACATGAGACATCAAATAGTAACAGGAATACAGTCAGTCCCAAAGTCAGTTGTGACCGCCTGGCCCTTGGACACTGGCTGCCATGCACACATCAGGTGCACTAGCATGGAGCTGGTAGGCTCATATCACTTACCCACTGAGGACGGATCACTTCCAGCACCTCTTCACATGGCAGTGCTCTGAACTTCTGAATCGTCCTCTCCTCACTCAGACACCTGGCAGGTTCCTATCCAGCCTGCTCACTCCCAGCTGCAACCCAGTGAGTCAATCAGCACATATTCACTCACACACAGACCTGAGATGTGATTAACCCCCTGTGCACCATTCAGGTTTAGCCCAGCAAAGCACTAATCCCCACAGGTTCAGCCGCTCATTAGGCTCATGAATGTATTGGATCTTCAGCACTCACACTCAGCTGTTTTACTCAGCTCATGAAAACCCTTCAGCTGTTAACCCCCTGTACATCGGACAGCTTTCACACACCACACACAATCAGGAAAACCAGGCCCATGTGAACACAGACCTGCCTTGATAACCCGTGTGATGCACCCCGCCAGGGGCCACATCACCACACCTCACTTTCTCCGCACAGCAAAGCACTCATCCCCACAGGTTCAGCCGCTCATTAGGCTCATGAATGTATCGGATCTTCAGCACTCACACTCAGCTTTTTTACTCAGCTCATGAAAACCCTTCAGCTGTTAACCCCCTGTACATCGGACAGCTTTCACACACCACACACAATCAGGAAAACCAGGCCCATGTGAACACAGACCTGCATTGATAACCCGTGTGATGCACCCGCCCAGGGGCCACATCACCACACCTCACTTTCTCCGCACAGCAAAGCACTCATCCCCACAGGTTCAGCCGCTCATTAGGCTCATGAATGTATCGGATCTTCAGCACTCACTTCTCTCACTTTCTCCGCACACATACACACACACACACACATACTCCGCTATACTTACCACCGACCCTGCATCACCGACATGTCGCCGCCCCCGAACTACTCGATCAAATATCGCGTCCAATAAGTCTCGCCAAACTTGCCGGACCCCATATTGGATCCAGTCGTCCGCGGGCGCCGACATGTCAACTCAGGATCCAGCCGGCAGGGAAGACGTAGGGTCGGTGCTAACTATAGCGAAGTGTCTGTGTGTGTGTGTGTGTATGTATGTATGTGTGTGCTGACCACTCTGCCCACAGCACTGCACTCAGCACTCTGCCCACGCCACTGTGCTCACCAATCTCACCACACTCACTGCTAACCACTGAGCCACCGCACTCACTGCTAACCACTGAGCCACCACACTCGCTGCTAACCACTGAGCCACCGCACTCACTGCTAACCACTGAGCCACCCCACTCACTGCTAACCACTGAGCCACCTGTATACACACAATTCATTTCACCCCACTCCCCTAACTATTAGTAAATATACTATATATGGATTCTAGACTACCCGATTCTTTCGAATCGGCCCGCCATCTATATATATATATATGATTATATAGGAATTATCAGTATTATGTATGTGGTTATGTATACATTAGTGAGTCGCGCCTATTCTGCAAGGACTCGCAACGGCCGCTTGGCGGCCATTGCGAGTGAGGCTTTGCGAATCAGTGGCGCCGGCAATGCTTCACAGGTCGCGTGGGCGCTGCGCCCACGCCCACAACGACGGAAACAGTGCCGAAACTTACGGAAGTGCGTTAGGGAAATTATATATTACATACTGATTATATAATTGCTGTAGCGACTTCCCTCGCACACGCCACTACCTCCGTGGCTTTGTTCGTGGACGCGCATCGCCCACGCGACTCACTCGCAATGCCCGCAAAGGGGGCGTTGGGAGTCGTTGCAGCAGCCCGAGCAATGCCCTATACACAGATTCTAGAATCCCGATGCAATCGCATCGGGCTCACAGCTAGTATATTTATATGTGTATACATATATATATATATACACATAAATATATGCAAATATATATATATATATACTCTACCTATATATACACAGATATATGTGTGTGTATATATATATATATATATATATATATATATATATATAGTTAGAGTATATATATATAGTGTGTGTGCATATATATATATATATATATATATGTGCTGTGTGCATTTAATATATATATATATATACACACACACACATGTATATATATATATATATATATATATAATCTAACATGTATATATATATATATATATATAATCTAACTATATATACTGTATATGTGCATCTATATATATATACACACATATGAAATATGCCTAAGCAAAGTTAATATATATATATATGTGTGTGTGTACTCCATATATACATGTGTATTACACACATATATATGTGCAGTTTTGGGAGGGAGGGGGGCGCCGATAATCACCTTCCAAAGACGCCGATCGTTGCCTAGCAACGCTGGGACTCAGCGTCGGCTCATCTCGCCGCACTGCGCATGCGCGGGCCGGAAATGACGCGGTCGCCGGCCTCGCGTCATGAAGAGTGGGGCGGGAAGATTTGAATGGGCTCCCCCGCTCTTCAAATGGATAATGCCGCCCATTAGGGCGTTAGGAAGGGAGCGAGGCGGGGGGAGCGCAGCTCTGGGGACACCGCCTTGCAGACAAGAATGCCCCACAGACGTAAAAACTGTAAGTTTATAAAGTGTTTTATTCACCTTCTATAAAGCCATATTAGGACAGGCAGGGATGGTTAGGGAGCTAGTTAGGGTCTGTAGGGGCAGGTAGTGATAGGTTAGAGGCCATAGATTAGGTGACAGGTTCCCTTTAAATGTTAGTAGTGACTCACTCATTACAACATCATGTGGCAGTGAGTTCCATAGTGAGTTCCATAGTCTCACTGCTCTTACAGTAAAGAATCCGCATCTGTGATTATGATTAAACCTTCTTTCCTCCAGACGTAGAGGATGCCCCCTTGTCCCAGCCTCAGGCCTAAGAGTAAAGAGATCATTAGAAAGTTCTCTGTACTGTCCTCTCATGTATTTATACATTATTATAAGATCACCCCTAAGCCTTCGTTTTTCCAAGCTAAATAACCCCAAGTTTAATAACCTGTCTTGGTATTGCAGACCCCTTAGTCCTCTAATGACTTTTGTCGCTCTTCTCTGGACCCCCTCTAGCTCAGCTATGTCTTTCTTATACACCGGAGACCAGAATTGTACACAGTATTCTAAGTGTGGTCGCACTAGTGACTTGTATAGAGGTAAAATTATGTTCTCCTCATGAGTATCTATGCCTCTTTTAATGCATCCCATTATTTTATTTGCCTTTGCAGCAGCTGCCTGACACTGGCCACTAAATGTGAGTTTGTCATCTACCCATACACCCAGGTCTTTTTCAGTGACAGTTTTGCCCAGTGTTTTACAATTAAGCACATAATTATACGTTTTGTTTCCACTGCCCAAGTGCATGACTTTACATTATATAGGAGATGCTGGGCCTGGTGTCTATACAATATATAGGAGATGCTTGGGCTTTTCCACATACACATAAGACTGCTGGATATGTGTCAAAAAGGAGACACTAGGACTGTAGAATACATAAAAATTCTTCATCTCAGGACTGACCCAGTTCCTGGAGATGGCAGCAGATGAAAGGCTTTAGTGCATCCAGTGGTATGTGCACAGAGAATCAATTTTTATTTCCATGCTGGTGGGGAACTGGAGTGCAGACCAAGAACTCAGCTGATAAAAAAAACCTCATGACACTGGTACTGACACTTATGCTATAGAAAGTCACATTGCAGATCATTGTAAGAATTTCATGTCCGCTAATGAGGAGAAAGGATTTGGCTATAACACAAAAGTGATACGTTTTAAAATGTACTGGCTTCAAAAGTGCACTGCCCATGAGGAGCTGAGGATTCAAGGAGAGGTTGTATTTATGTTTTTACTGGAAGTAAACTTCTAATAAAAATGGATTTAATTTTATAAAGTCAAATTCTTTGGTTCTAAACTATTTTTTTTCTAAAAATCCCTTACTAACACGATGATAAACTACTTACACTTTAATGATCAACGATAATGATCAACGATAGAGCAGCAACAATAAGAAGTAGCATAATACTTGACAAAACAAAATCTATGTTTGCTTGGTTACTGCAGTTATTGCATCCCAAGCACTGGGAGACCTGATGTCAAAATATTAGGCTTTTCAAAACAGGATAATTATACACTCTTCAATCATGTGAAGCTTCTCTCTGTGACACCATTTCTGTCTTTTAATCTCTTTAGCACGCTGGAATTATCTCTTCAATGCAGGCTAATTACTTATCTGAGAACACGGAAACAAATAAAATTACCATCATTAGCTTTAATCGTCTTTCTCTTTATTTTACTTTGATCCTTTCCTTTTTTGTTCAGGGAATAACCTGTTTTTTTTGGTTATTGTAAATTTGAGGTTAACATACACAAGAAGTATTTTAGATTGCTTTTTTTCTTTTAAAGTCAGCAAATCTTCCTTTACAATATAGTTCCCTTCTTAAAAATCCACCACAAAGCTTTATAATTAAACACATTGGACCGTTTCACATCTGCGCTCAGCTGTGTTATGCAGCATTGCGCTAGTGCAGGTGGAAGAGCAGTGCAAGCGCAGCCTAACACAGCTGAGCGCAACTGAAGCTCATTGCGTTTGCACCGCTATTACCTTGTATGGGCGAGCGCATCCCAACGCAACCCGGAAGCGCGAGTGTGAAAAGGGGTTGTGTCACAGCGCATGCACTAGTGCGGACGCACCAGAATTGTCGCATGACAGGTTTCCGGTGCGTCTGGACTAGCGCATGCGCTGTGACACAACCCCTCTTCCCACTTGCACTTCCGGGTTGGGATGCGCTCACCCATACAAGGTAATGGCGGTGTTAATGCACATGGTTTCATTTGCACTTCGATGCGCTTGGCTGCGTTTGCACTACGCTACTTTCTGCGCTAGCACAATGTAGCAAAACGCACCAGAGCGCATGTGTGAACCATTCTTCTAGAATATGTTTCTTTATTTCATGCTCAATAGATTAAACTTAAGTAGTCACAAAATAAATTTTCACAAAAAGCATGTAATTTAGAATTTTATTTTTATTATTTCCTATTATTTATAGTGTAAGATTATTCTAAACATTGCAAGTCATCCCCTATGCATGGGACTATTAGGGACCCTAATGTTTTAGTAATAACCCTTTAATAATAGTTGTATAGCTCTAGATAACAGAATTTTGAAGGATTTATATATTGAACACAAATGTAAAATATTATCCAAACAGGTCTAAAATTATTTTCAATTACCAAAAATAAAAATCATTGTTAAAAAGATAAATAAAGAAAAATGAAATAGATTATTATTATTATTATTATTAGTAGTAGTAGTAGTAGTAGTATTTATAACAATTACACATAGCAAATAAGATCATTATGCTTGATTATGTATTAAATCACTAGTAAGGCTGCCTTCACATTTGCGGACCCCTCCGCAGCGTTCTGCAGAGGGATCCGCAATGTGACCGCAGTGGCCGCGAGCTCCTATCTTTATAATGGGAGCGCACGGTACTGCGCTTGACCGCGCATGACCGTGCGCACCCATTAACACCCATATGTGATCTGTGCGCAGGCGGACGCCTGCGCACAAATCACACACTCTTGCCCGCACCAGGGACGCAACATGTCGCGTCCCTGGTGCGGACGAGACTGTGTGATTTGTGCGCAGGCATCCGCCTGCGCACAGATCACATATGGAAGTGAATGGGTGTGCACGGTCATGCGCGGTCAAGCGCAGCACCGTGCGCTCCCATTATAAAGATAGGAGCTGGCGGCCGCTGCGGTCACATTGCGGATCCCCTCTGCAGAACGCTGCGGAGGGTTCCGCAAATGTGAACCCAGCCTTAGAAACTTCCCAAGCGTCTAGGACTATGTGATATAATGACAAATGATGCGTGCAGAGCCCAGTGGGGTGGCCTTTTGCAGCTGACAGATTGTTATTTTGTCAACTCCAATTGTTTTCAAGTGCTCTGCCTAGGTTTTTAGGCACAGTGTGTCGATTATCACTGGGACCACCTTCACTGGCTCGTGCCAGAGTCTTTGCAGTTCGATCTTTAAATCCTCATATTGTGTAAGTTTTTCATGTTGCTTCTCCTCAGTCCTGCTGTCGCCTGGTATTGCCATATTGTTATCAGTGGATCATTCAGAATACACTAAAAGCGTGTTGACAACAGAACTTAGCTTAAGGCTACGTTCACACATTGCACGTTTTTTGCTCTATTTTGAGCTTTTTTGCGCTGGCACTTTTTGCCGCGTTTTACACCTGTGCAAAAAAGCGCCGTAAAAAACATGGTGCATTCACACACTGTATTGTTTTTACGGGCTCACACGTCTTCCCCAAAAGCACAGGGGAGAAGTGATGTCACTCAGGGGAGGAAGAATCCTCCCCTTGTGACATCTGTGATAGCCCCTTTTGGGTTGTGTAGTTTATTAATATACACTGCGAAACCCAAATTGAAGTAATCCAAATGTGTTAAAAATAATAATTGAATACTTACCCTCCGCCGGCTGTTCCGGTTACCTGGAGCGGAGAGAACAACAGGTACTGACCTTCCAAGACCTTGCAAGATCGGTGATTGGCTGCTCGCAGTCATGTGATATGTAACGTGCATATGATGCGCATATCACATGATCGTGAGCGACCAATCAAAGCTCTTAATAGGACCTGGAAGGTCAGTACCTGTGGATGTCTCGGCTACCGGCTCCCCGAACACCCAGCGGAGAGGTAAGTATTCAATTGTTATTATTTTAACATATTTGGATCACTTTAAGATAAGATAAGATAAGATAAACTTTATTGATCCCGGAGGAAATTACAGTATTACAGCAGCAGAACAAAGATCAAGAACATTACACACTTTACAAAATAAGTCTATATGGACAGCAGATGCAGGTATACTGGTGCATGTACCTCACCTATTCCCCCCATACACTTAGAACTTCACTTAGTCTTGGAATGCTTTACACTTATACATTTGTTAAACATCCCCACAGCTGTCGGAACAAACGATTTTCTGTATCTTTCCTTTTTACACATTAGTTGGATTAGACGCTTGCTGAATGTGCTCTTTTGCTTCGCAAACAGTTCATAGAGCGGGTGTGTATTGTTGCTCATTATAGCCTTGCATTTCTTATTAATTCTATCCTCTAATACCTCCTCGAAAGTCCTAAGTTGTAGACCCACCGCCGCACTAGCCTTCTTGATAAGTTTATTCAGCTTATTAGCGTCAGCTGTGCGCACGCTACTACCTCAACATATTATTGCAGCAAAGATTGCACTCGCCACAATAGATTGGTAGAACATTTCAAGCATTTTGCTACACACATTAAACGACCTTAACTTCCTTAGGAAGTAAAGTCTACTCATCCCTTTCTTGCAAACCTTCTCCATATGGCACCTCCAATCAAGCTTGCTGTCCAGGTGAACCCCCAAATATTTGAAATTCTCCACCATCTCCACATCCTGACCATCAATAGTGATAGGTAAGCAATCCTTCATGCACCTTCCATAACTCAACACCAACTCCCTGGTTTTTTTTACATTGAGTTCTAAATGGTTAGCCTGGCACCAATCAACAAAGTCCAAAACCACCCTTCTGTATTCCTCCTCCCCCCGGCCTCTCTCAATACCTCCGACTATCACTGAGTCATCAGAGTACTTCTGAAGGTGACAAAGGTCTGATTTATGCTGAAAAACAGCTGTGTATATCGTAAAAAGGAATGGCGACAGTTCCGTTCCCTGAGGGGCTCCAACACTGCTCCGAACACTATCCGATACGGCCGCCCCAACCTTACGAACTGTGGCCTATCCGACAGGTAATCAATGATCCAATTCACTAGTCCCTCATCAACCGCCATTTCAACCAGCTTTTTACGTAATAATGGTGGCTGTAAGGTGTTGAATGCACTGGAGAAATCGAAGAACATGGCACGCACAGTGGTTCCATCATTGTCCAAAAAGGATTGTACTGTTTTGTAGCAGATACGCTACAGCATCGTCCACCCCGAGACTCTGCCGATACGCAAACTGAAGGGGGTCCGTAAAAGCAGACACCCTCGGACACAAGTAGGCAAGTACAATTTTCTCCAAGGACTTCATCGCTTGCGATGTTAAGGCCACCGGTCTATAGTCGTTATGGGAGCTCGGGAAGGTAGTCTTGGGAACCGGCACCAGGCAAGAAGTCTTCCATAGAACTGGTACTCTCTGTGATTGTAAGCTCCAGTTAAACAGGTGCTGGAAGACAGTGCACAACTGATTTGCACACACTCTGAGGACACGTGGACAGATACCATCAGGCCCTGCTGCTTTACCAATGACCAGCTTACTAAACTGTTCCCTCACATCATTTTCAGAGATCAAGAAAGTCTCTAACTTCCTCCCCCCAGTTGATATTGCTTGTCGCTCCCCGGCCCTCTCCCCTGTTGACATCACACATTTATTGTTGAATCTGTTGAAAAACTCATTCATTTCATTAGCCATGATCAGCCCCCCACCCCCCTGATCTGACCTTGCCTTAAACCCAGTCAATAGCTTCATTCCAGCCCACACTTCTCTGGAGTTGTTGTGTGACAATTTATTTTCCAATTTAATTCTGAATGCTTCACAGGCAATCTTAATTTTCCCCTTTAAGTCCCGCTGTACAATTTTCATTTCCTCCTTGTCCTTCCTTTTAAAACCTTTTTTTTTCCTGTTTAGTAGATATTTCAATTCTTTTGTAATCCAAGGCTTATTGTTTGCATAACACTGAATCTCATGAATAGGTACAATATTGTCAGTACAAAAGTTGATGTAATCAGTAACTCTCCCGGTAACCTCATTAACATCATCATTAGGTTCCCTGGCACATAACACCTCCCAGTCTGTGCAATCAAAGCAGTCTTGTAACTCCTTCTCTGCTGCCGGAGACCACTTCCTTATCGGTTTAATTGTCGCTGGTTGTTTGCAGACAACTGGTTGATAGGCTGAAAACAATAGTATGAGGTTGTGGTCAGATTTCCCCAGGGGGGGCAATGCAGATGATGACTAAGCATCCTTAACACTGGCATAGAGGAGATCCAATATATAATTGTCCCGTGTAGAACATTTGACATATTGATAGAACTTTGGTAATGAGATCTTGAAATGACAGTTAGAGAGTTAGGGTGTTTCGTCTGAAGCCGGGCAATTTACTGTAATTTGGGTTTCGCAGTGTATATTAATATACTACGTAACCCAAAATAACAATAATATTTATTCATTTATATAGCGCTATTAATTCCATAGCACTTTACATACATCAGTAATGCTGTCTCTCTTGGAGCTCACAATCTAAACATCCTATCAGTATGTGCTGTCACAGATGTCGCACAGGGAGGATTCTTCCTCCCCTGTGTGACATCACATCCTGCAACACCAGCATATTCCCGCTGGAATTGCCCATTGTCTGAACGGCAAAACATAATTCCAGTGGGGATAATGACTCCTATGGGAGAAAACGTTGGCGCAGATGCATAAAGAATTGACATGGTCATTCTTTTTACGCCTGCGCTTTCTCCCATTTACATTCACTTTGTCGGCAGATGAACAAGCACTTGCACTTTTTTTAAAAGTGTGCCCAAAAAAGCATGCAAAAATGGGGAAAAAGTTCAGCCCGTGGAGGGCTCACCATCCTTGCTGCCTGCTATCACCATCCTCTCCAGAGGCCTGGACGGCAGTGGTGGCCCATGCTGGCCACAACCCACGGGTGGCATCCCAACTTTTTTTATCTTTATTTTTCCTTTCATCCATTTCTTTAATCCCCTTTTTACTGCTTGTCCGACGAGGTGACCATGGTGCCGGGTCACGAGAGGGCCTAGAACCCCAGGGTCCTCACCTGGGCGTGACAGCTTTTGGCGTCATGAACAGGATCTACCAATCCAGTAAAACCGGGTCTTGTGTGCCTAAGACAATATTGAACTGTGAGCGATCACCAGTTTTCTTTACTTTTTGCCACCTCACGCAGAGCGCGGGAAAGCAAGGGGCGGGCCCACAAAAAGGGTGCGAGCGTAGGCCAAGAGCCCACACTCTGACATCAGCCCAAGCAACACCTTGTGGAAAAGCCCCTGCCAAAAATGAAATACTGACTGAAAGCCCAGGTAGGGCTGTGGTTCACCAAAGGGGAGAGCGATGTCTGTCCCAGCCAAGGAGCAGCCAGCGGAGAAGTGAACCGCAGAATTCGGCTGCCTGTAGAGAGGTCATGGCAACCCCGCACGCAGTCATCGCGACGCTCACTATGCCGTACCTTCATGGCGCGACGTGGCTCCCACAATACTTGGGAAAGCCCGACACCCTCAGTGACTTCCATGAGCAGATGACAAGTATGTGTGGGATGTACTTTATGACCGAAGAGCAACATGTGACGATGTTACTGGGACAATTGGACGGTAAGGCCCGGTGTCAAGCAAAAGCCTGGTCTGCCGATGACAAAAAAACTGTGAAACAGATAGGGAGTAGGGAGAATGATGGGTCTGAGAGATAAAATATTACCTAAATAGGCATCAGAGGCTCGGCAACAGAAAGCTTGTTAATTTGTATTTTAATATGTGCATATTTTAAAGTTTTTATTGTAATTTTATTTTTACTATTAAACATTCCAAACACGGGTTAAATGGATTAAGTTGTGTCCTCCCTCCTTGAAGTAATCAATAGGGGTTTGTGTTAGTGATGTGGCCAGGGCTAGGGGGGTACTCGGCCACCGGTCTGCTGAATAGGGAGTCACGGGTGGACGGGATCCCGGTGCTGTGCCCTGGGGATCATTTGAAGGGGGATGTTGATGATGGGAGAAGGGGCTATTTACAGGGGAACGTGATGCCACCTGTAGTTCCCAGTAATATGGTACCGGCGCTGCCAGCTGGCCGCTGAGGTGATGGTTGGAGCAGCAAAGTGTGGTACAGCTCCCCACAGGTGGAGCTTTACCTCAGGGCAGCAATGAAGGAAGATCGTGAGGAAGGGCAGTGATGAAGGATGACGGTGAGGGAGGGCAGTGATGAGGTCCTTTCTGGCACAAAGGTGAATTACCGCCACTAAACAGGCACACAGACACACAGGGATCATTGTTTCGGTACCTTTTACTGATGGTCACATAACAGGTACAGTCCAGAGTACTAACCAGGTCCCCGGTGCAATTTGGGAAAGTTATGAGGCCTCCTCTGTCTATGTGCTCTGTGTTGTGGGATGAGTCCTGCCTGAGCCTGAACCCTCCACTTCACTGTTATCTTAAACTGACAATGAGGTCCTCCTGCGGGGTCCCTGTTCCTCCTGCGGCCCCTGGTCCTGTGCTTGGTCAGTTTAATGTCCTTTCCACTATCTCCTCAGGGCTGAACTCCGCCTGAGTTTACTGGGCTTTCTGCTGCGGCTCTGCAGGCTGGCAGCATCGGACTCCAGTGTCCGGTTGAGCTAAAGGGATATATATTTGGATCCCTTTTCTTGTTCCCTGTGTCCTCAACTTGCCTCCGGCCCCTTCCCTGGGGTGTGCACAGCAGACAGCCGTCCCCGGGACCTGGCCTGTATCTCTCACCAGAGACCAACAGCTCTGCCTCCTCTCTCTTCCTCTCCTCACACGATCTAACTGCCAACTGTTTCCTGGGACTAACTGTCTCCTCCTCTCAGCCTGGATCTTCTTAAAGGGGAACTGACCTAATGCAGCCAGTAGAGCTCCCCCTTCAAGTCTGGAGTGGTAGGTGGTGTGTGCTGAGCAAACCAAGGTGTCAGTCCTTCCTTGCACCAGTGTAACCTGTGGCAATTCCCTGCAGGGGTGCCACATTAGCGCTGGGCCTTAACTGAAATTATACTGTGACAAACGCCCAGGTGGAGCTACACATGGTAATCCCCTTGGGCCTTCCAGAGGCAACATACCTAGGGAGAGATATGTACAAACAACATCTACTTTTAGCAAAGTCCCCTACAGCTAGCTCCAGAGTTAAACCCTCTCTTAAAAAAACAAATCAATAAACAAATCAATATCATATTACCATGTTTCAGGGTGTTTCATGGAGCAGCGTGGAATACAGAAGCGCGTTTTTTAACCTTTCATCCTCGCTACTTTAATTTTCTGAGATAATGACTTTTGTGTTTTCATTGGCTGTAAGCCATAATCATCAACATTACCAGAAATAAACACTTGAAATAGATCATTGTTTGTAATGACTCTACATAATATATACTTTTCATTTTTTGTATTGAATTACTGAAAAAAATTAACTTTTTGAAGATTATCTCATTCGTTGAGATGCTCCTGTGTGTATCTAAATAATTAAAATAAGGTGAGTTTTAATTGGTTACATATGTCAAACCAATGTATGGTGGGGAGTTGTCAGATGAGCAGTGTCATGCCACCACACGTGTGGCTAAATAGTGACCATGTGAGGGAATTAGGGAAGGAGATTTGCAACTCATCTATCGAATACAGCCTTAGGCACTCCTGGGTGAACCTGACAGCCCCGTACCCGATTTGCAAAAAGAACTGGAGGGCAAATATGCCCTCCGGTCCTGTTTGTAGCCGGATGCAGCCGAGCGCAACTGTCCCCCGCGAAATGGTGCTGAACCGCTTCACAGGGGACAGCTCCCTGGTGCTGAAGTTCAGCGTAGTTGAATTTGGAGAGATTTTTCTCCCCAGACACAAAATTGTTGCTCCCAGACAGATGGAAACCGGATGACAGATAGCTGCCATCCGGCTCCATCCGGCCCCATAGCATACTATGGGGCTGAAATCTGATCCAGGGCTGTCAGGTTCACAACGGACAGCCCCGGATTAGATTTAACCATGGTGTGAAACCAGCCTTAGATCCCGGGCTCCTGAAGGCGGCTGGTCTCCACCATATCCAATACAGGAAAATGATTCAGGGCCACTTGTCCATAAAAGTAGAAATGTTCTTTATTCACATTAATTCATTAAAAACATCCTCACCGGATGCGTTTCAGACAACCGTCCTTACTCATCGGCATAAAAATACACATTAAAAACATGTTTTATAAAGACAAACTCCTCCCACCTGATTAATTACAATTAATTACAATTGATACCATATGTCAGGTTAACCCTCTCTCAAGGACATATATATGAGTGATTCCCATGCAATCCATAACAATAAATGCTCTCTATGCAAATTTACCTTATTTTTACAACAACATTAAGTACTTTTACAGATTTTTCCACCATCATAATCTCTCAAACTTACATCCTCCCAACTTTTTTTTTTTTCATAAAGTATTGATTTGCCAAGTATTTGTGATTATAATATTACTTACATATAAATCAAAATATCACACATATATCACCCAAATAGCAGTTCCACTGTCTATTAATTACAGGGAGAACTGTAGACCGATCCCAGGAGCATGTAGGGAAATAAACTGTGATTGCACACGCAATTACAAATACAAGTACTATATACTTGCAGGGAGAACTATAAACCGATTTCAGGAGCACGTGAGAAAAAGGTGATCGCTCATGAGATTGCAGATATACACACCATATCCTAACATATCACACGGGGAAACATCCTCCAAAAAATACATTTACAACCCCGAATTCTACTATCCGCCCTAAGGTCAGGATAGTACCCAGGGATATGCATAAATTACCAACAATCTAACATGTAACAAGTAGGATTCTAATAAAAATACATCAAATCATTTTCCAGATTCAGACCATGGGGATGGCGAACATCCAGGCAGAGTATCCATAGGCTTTCACAGTCCCACAATTTCCTCTCCCAATCACAGGCATATATTTTTAGCATTCACTGTGCAGCTCTACATTTATGTGAAACAACCTAAGAAGCCTGAATACCTGCAAAATCTCTTCAAATCTAAAACAAAGGAGACAAAAGAGGCCCAGAGGTGTCTTATCATTTTAAGATAAGTAGTACAAACCCCATGAGGGAATGTGCACACCTTTCCGGTTGACCAGAAGATGAATAACGAACTTTATTTGACACACATCACACAGCACACAGGATTTGCCGACGTATGATAAGTGGCGTGGTGGGGGCGGTCACGGGTGACGAGCTGCTCATGTCTACGGCCTCACACCCAGCGCGCTGCTAATCGCAAATGAAAGCGCGTCCCCGAGATGGGTTTCACAACAGCAAGAGGTGAGTGGTTCCTGAAAACTCCCCTCTGTTATACCCTGGTGACCGCTCAGTGTGCGCTCCCCTCCCCCTCCCTTCTCACCTTTCCGGTATTGATGACCCACAACCGGTATAATCGCCTGGATGGCTGCCGCTGGACCCAACACCTCCACGTGCAAAGTGGCTGTTTACCCAATTTCACCAAAAGGAGTGGTGTCCTATCAGGTCCGTACTGCCGCCAAAAAGAATGATAAGACACGGCTTCTTTCGTTAACCTCCTTTATTCCAACCGATGCGTTTTTGTGCTGCCCCTGCACCTGATGGATGGAACCCTGAGGGAGGTGCAGAGACGGCACTGAAATGCGTCAGGTGGAATAAAGGAGGTGAACTAAAGAAGCCATGTCTTCTCATTCTTTTTGGCAACAGCGCAGACCTGATAGGATACCACTCCCGTTGGTGAAATTGCAAAATCTCTTTGATCTAATTTTAGTGAAAATATTACCGGGCACTTTTGCTAAGCAGATAACATTGCAATATCATGGGGAATAGAAATTTGGAATCCAACAGATGTAATGTTATAGAGTCCGTATTTTACTGAAACCATGAGCACCATAATATTATGATACTAGCACATGTTTTACCAGCCTTTTATCAAAATGCCATAAAAAAGAAGACATCTGAAGTTTTCACATACGCATCAGCTTCTGTTGCTTCTGCAAAGGATCAGGATGTGGCAGTGTCACTGGTCCACGGGATATACCGTGGAAGCTGATACCAGAAACAAGCCAGACAAAGATATAAGATAAATAAACAGAGTTTATTGAAACAATAGCACAAATTACCCAAGGGAAGTCCACAGGGCCAGAACACTGGGGTTCTCCTAAGGGAGCAACTAGAAGTGGAACCCCATAGACAGGGATTGTCCTAGCACAGCCAGAGAGGCGTGTGTTATGTTGTAGAATTTTTGGATTTCTTTTTTTTAAGCTTCCTGGAGTTTGCAGGTTTTTGACACTTGCAGTGTCTGAATTTTTTAAACTTATGTGGCAGCAGCTATGAAGTCCAGGAAGCTTACAATGGCCTTACAACATCCATTTAAGAGAGCTTTGTATTTTTAAGGGAGTTTTTTTTTCCTTTTTTTTATCACTCTTTTATTTTGGAGGACAATGCTTTAATATTGCTGAGGGTTAGCAGCTTGCAAGGCAATCTGGTCTACACTTATGTGAATAACAATTTATATAAAATAACATGTGGCCATTATATGCTTCACATCTATGATCTTCTAGGTCTGTTGACACAGATGAAACACCATAGTATGGATTTTGCTCTTTAAAAATGTGCAGTCACTATTTAATGTCATAAAAATAATACTAATATACTACTAATAATATATATTCATTTATATAGCGCTATTAATTACATAGCGCTTTACATACAACTAGCCTTACTTAGCATTCCAGATGAATTGGTGGTAAATGGTGACCTGAAAAAACTTATTTAGTTTGATCATTATGTTTCCTATAAAGATGTCATGCTTCAATAATTACTGCAACCCAGTTGTTATACCTTGTGACATCACATAGAGGGGTTAATTAGAAGCTAGGCTATGGCAACAATAGTGTGCAAACATTCAACTCTGGTACTGAATGCTCAGGTCTGAATCGTGTCACTCAATAGAAGAGGTGAGCCCTGTAGGGAAAGAAAACACACCCAAACCCACGGAACTATGTCAGTGTTTCCCCGCCATCTTCACTGTGCATTTCCAGTGTCACTCATGCAGGTACACTGTCTGCTACCGTTCAACTTAGTACCATGACAGCATTACACATTGCTTTCCAGATGGATCCTTGTATGGCAATAGCATAGCTGACCTGGCTTTCAGCATGTCATCTTCCTAACCTCCCAAGAGGCAGAAGATTGGTTGGCAGCACCAGACCCAGAGTGGCATATGTAACCTGGAACTTCACCGCAATTCCCAGTTTGGGCCTTATCTGCAATGAGGTGCAAATCCAATCCTAGGCTTCGCTTCCAGATGCAGACCTGAGGAGTGAGTCATGGCAGTCAGATGATACTTACCTTATGTCATGTGGTACCACCACATATCAGACTGCAGATGATCTTGCAGCATGTCTGGCTATATTCCATCAACAGCCACTGTCACAGCTACTGGATCCCATACCACAATACCAACAGGACAAGGACCTTTATAGGGAGGCTGAGGAAGAGGAGCACCTAAATGGCACTGTTTCCCAGACTAGTGGACACCCTCACCACATCCAGAAGCATTCAACTGGGACAATGTCATGTGGGGACCCCTACCCCATCCAAGCAACTATCCAACAAGGCATCAACCATCATATCGTCCTATATCCTTTGATGAGGAGATTTGACATATAGAATCCTTCGCCCGGAACTGGTTGCATGGACCTAAGGCTAATGACTTCCTTGACCAATTTACCCAAGGCAAAGTAGTGGCATTTCGGCAAGATAATGGGTTTGGGTTCATAGTGGAGCATAGCACTAAGCACTGTTGCTACGTCAACCACTCCACCCTGCAGCGTGACAATCTTCCCCAAGACTACATACCATCTTTGTCAGGAATGAGTATGATATCATGAAGTTGTTGGGCAGGAAGAAGTGGTTTGTGGTTGGCAAATATCAGTTTGGCACCACCGACCAAATTGAGAAATGGCAGAAGGAGGCCGACCTGGTGAGAACTTGGTGTCAAGTGCGACCAAAGTGTTTGTTGGTTGCCAGCCCAATGCACGCAAATCCACAGTGCATGTCGGTTTTTCTCAAGATGGTCCGGATCCTGTCTTTCCTAGAGAGTGTGGTTTTCCCCTAGTTCCTCCATCATCCTCTCCAGCAGTGGCCATGATGGAGTATGCTTGGGGATAGATGGTGGCGAAGGATGCACCTAGAGAAGTAGCCTCTGTGACTTCCCAAGACCGTCTGGCAGCAGAGTACCATGAGAGTGCGCCACCCATCCATTGAATGGCTGTGAATGGCGAGAGTGAATGCCAGTGGACCTTTTTAAAGGCATGTTGATGGGCGGTGAGATAGTGATCAATCTTTTAGTTGTCATTTTGACCAGAGAATGACTTTTGGGGCTTGTTTTTTCCAGTTATTTGTTGTCCTTTACCAAGGTCTGTGTTTTTGTTAAAGTTTTAGTTAAACCTTCTAACATTTTGCACCGTTTGCCCTTCCCCCTACTGGTCATGCATGCAGCCTTTTGGGGTCAAACTGAAAGACCTTAATAGACTCTGCTCTTCATTGCCTTTTCACTGAATTAACTGTCTGTGTGCTACTGTGCACTGTGGGACTTTCATTATAATAATATACTATGTGTATTGTTATATATGTGGATAGTTAGTCAGCTCCCCAGTCAATAGCTCTCAGAGTGTAGCAATTCTGGTAGACAGAGTATGAGACTCCTTGCTGGTAAGGCAAGCTCCCAAAACTTGAGAATTATAAAATGTCCAGCGTCTTTGCATAAAATCCAAGATTTATTAGTAATTTTAAAATTCCATCAGTATTGACATGTATCGGCTATAGTCTTAATCGTAACACTATAATAATTCTTAGATTTTATGAAAAGACGTGGAGCTGGACATTCTATAATTTGTATGTATATTGCTATGTTTTTTTGTTTGAGACTAATGGTCCCGTCACACGGCACGACCTGGCCAGCGATGTCAGAAGCGATGCGCGGGTGCCCGCTCGGTTCCGACATCGCTGGCCAGCTGTCACACAGCATAGCTGCGGCCGGCGACACCGCAGCGATGCTGGCGGTGACATCGCTTGCTGGGCTGGGCTTAGCCCAGCGAGCGATCCACTGCGGTATAGGCTGGATCGCCGCCGATATCGCTCTGGCGATGTCACACGGCGCGATCCAGCCTTATCGCAGGTCGCAGGTTGACAGGTTTACGGTTCTTCCCATAAACCTGTCAACCTGCGACCGGCGATAAAACGCGGTCGCGGCGCTCATTTACACAGCGCGACGCCGCTAGCGACATCGCTGATACGTCACTTTTTCGGCGATGTCGCTAGCGGCGTCGACAGGTGTGAAGCCACCTTAATAGTCATTGTGTTTTATAGTAATGTTTTTTGACTTCACTCCTTTTGTGCTGAACTGCTTTTGCAAACAGGTGCTTTAATACGTCAGTACAGTGACTGATGAACAAGAAGATGTGAAGTATGGAACTGCAAGACACTACACCCACTCCGGTAGAAAAGGTCTGGCCATGTGCGGTTTTCAATGGGCCACAAATATTGCATGTTTTCATTATTTCCTAAGCATTGCACAATGTGCTTGAATCATCCAGCAGCTCTTTAGGTGATGAAATTACGGAAAGCTTGAACTGATTTCAGACCTAGCAGACTGTAGTTGGCCACCCCTGCCCCAGATGTCTCTGTGGAAGTATCCAGAGGGCTAGAGGATTCCTTCATACCTTTCAACACCTCTGCGGCTCTCCCTGGACTATAGTAGGCCCTGTGCCCGCAGTTTGCTGTTGAATGTTTTTTTTTTCCACAAATTGAGAATATGCATCAAAATCTGCATGTCTATCCTGAGGCCAGCAAAGTCTAGGACAGGTTAGAAGTGCTGTGCCTACATTGATTTTTTGTTTCCTTGCACATGTAGTTCAGATTTATTTTTCTGCCCCAAAATCTGCACCAAATCTGCAAGAAAAAAAAACACATTGGCAAAGCACTTCTGAACTCTTATAGACTTTGCTAGACTCATGATAGACATGCAGACTCTAAAAATCTGCTTCAATAAAAGCATCAAACAACATGGCAGGGACACAGTGGGATTCCCTGCTGCGTGATGCCAGCTGTGTAACCTGACATATCCTCTGATAAGTCATGATGAGGATGTCTGAGGTTCATGAATGGACCCACAAGCTGTGACACTAGCAATGGAGCTTGCTAGTAATAGTGTAATAATTATAACAGATTAATCTGGTATCTTTTTGCATGAAGCAAAGTCATAACTGAACACAGTTTATAGATGAAAATGCCTATATTAACGCATGGAGATAAACAAACAAAGTGCAGAGAAAAACTCAAAGTCCATTAAAACACAGTGATAGTATTAAATAAAGCATTAAAGGAAAAGTCTCTTAAAAAAACACACAGGAAAATGCAATTAGCAGTGCAGACTTTAAAGCTCAGTTGACTCTAGGAGATGATGTAAAATGGCAAGATAATGGCATGTACAACCAGGGGATGTTAAGGCAAAGACTATAAACACATTTAGTCACCTAGGGAGGCCTGAAAAAGGAATTCTAAGTAAGTTCTGCAACAGATGCAGAGTAAAATTACTCAGTCCAAAACAGTCCCATGCTCTGCATCTATTTGAACGTGGAAGTGACAGAGCACTTAACAAGTATAACAGGTGTAGGCAAACAGAACCTCAGATGAGTAGCAGAAGAAAACTGTCACACAGACACTTGAGAAGCCACAAGGAGCAGAAAACCAGGTAGAATAGTTAAGCAGAAAACGAGAGGCGAGACTGAAGTTTATAAAGGCAGACTAATGAAGAAGACTGAATCAAAGGATGACATCTTGGAAGAGGGCAAGAATGTCCTGACAAATAATGGAGGAAGCTAATATATGTGCCAAAACAGCGGGACTACACTGTAAAACAGTTTGAGCTGTGTTTGGCAGCTTTTGAGCCACTTTTAAGGTGTTTTATATGAATTTGATGTTGCCTGCCATTGATTTCAAAGGGTTTGGAGGGTTCGGTGAACAAATCGGCGAACACCTCAGTTTTTGGCAAACCGATCCGAATCCGAACCCTCAAGTGTTTGCTCCTCTGTAATTGTAAGCAGATACAACTTCTAATACTGTGTATGTAAAAAGCACTTAATATGGTACCGTGTTTTGGGGTATGGAGAGTATGCAACAAAATATATGATGGTTAAATAAATAAAAAATTTCATATACTGTAAATTATAAATAGGGTTTATAAATTATAAATATGGTTTAGACATAGTAATCAAGCTAATAAAAAAATAAAACAATGAGTGTAATTGAGGTCGGTAAACAAAACCAAGCCCAAAAATCAAACTGTGATGCTAGTCACTAAAAAAAGTAGCTGTGACACAGTCACTACTTACAGAAATTAGGGTGACAGGAAGGTCAGGTAAGCTATGGTCAGTTCCAGGAGTGTTTGCAGTAATCAAGAAGTAGAGACTTAGGGCCGCTTTACACACAGAGATATCAGTGACCAACTTCTGAACAGATCTCTGGTTGCAGTGAAATCATGGACACATTGCTCCATTTTGTACACAGCCACAAAAAGGAACAATGTGTCCATGCTTTCACTGCAACCAGAGATCTTTCAGAAGTTGGTCACAGAAGTTTGGTGTGTGTAAAGAGGCCCTTAGTCATGCAATTGTCCATGGTCATGTTTTCCAAGAGATCATGACGAGTATTCAGGAATTAAACAGAGGTATTTACAAGTCATGGTCTAGGGTTCAAAAAATCAGGCAAATAAAAAGTGCAAAAAACAGGCAAAAGATTAATCAAAGAACAGTCCAGGTCAGATAACAAAAATCAGAGTACACATAGCAATGCCGGCCACAGAGCACTTCAAACAGGATGTACGACTAGCAACATTCAAAAATATGCTGCTTAGCCAAGTATCCGAGCAATCACTTGAAGTAGGAACACATGAGCAACAAACCCTTCTAGAATCAGACTGTTCTGAAAATCAGCACACTGACAGCTCAGAAACCAGGTACCAGTATTAGCATTTTTCCAATAGTGTCCTAAATGCACTAGGTGAAGGAATTGTTACTTCAACAGCAAATAAATAAATTCAAAATAAATGCATTTATTTAAAAAAAATGTATTAAAAAAGAAAAACTGAAATATCACATGTAGGGATGAGCTAGTAGTGAAATATTCTGACTCGCTATACTCGTAACGAGTAGGTCCTAATACTTGAGTACTCGTTACAAGTAGCGAGCCCAATGTAAGTCAATGGGAAATGCGAGTACTTTCGCAGTGTATCTATACACACTGCGAAAGGAAATAAAAGTTAATAAAAGAGGTTAAAAAAAAAAAATAACATACTCACCTATCCAACGGCTGTCCCGGGACCCAAAAAGAACACATTTACTGGCCTGCCAGGACCTTACATTTGATGGCCAATCAGATGGCCGGTAGTGATCAGGTGGTGTGTGCCACCCTTTATTCTAAGCTCCTGCAGTACTCTAGGCTGAGAGCCACTACCTCCACCCACGGATCAGGAATCACCGCTACTCGTAAGGAAAGGAAACACCAGGAAAGACTCAGCACGACAGCACATGTGTTTTTACAGCTCAGTGACCAGGGAGAGTCTAACTCTAACAATCTGATAGAGGAAAAGGAAAGCTGTTTACAGGCCAGGGTGAGGAGATTCCAGGTGAGTCACATCTAAGCTTCACAATATGCAGCACCTGAGCGCAGCTCACAGCAAAACTGACATTAACTCAAGCAGTTCCTGAAGTAATTCACACACATGCAATTAGCAGCAGTGTTCAACATGGACTACAGAGAGTCAGCGCAAATCAGCGCATGACACATTTGGTCATGACATGCACTGTGAGCTGTGAGGTCTTATATAGATAGGTGTGTATCTTTCCAAATCAAGTCTTATCAGTTTAATTAAACACAGTTGGACTTTAATGAATGAGTAGAACCATCTCAAGGAGGATCACAATGAAATGAATAGCATGTGACTTAAATATGAGTGTCTGAGCAAAGGAAAGAAAAATGCGATCCAGCTTCCAGAGATATTGCTAACAGAATTCCTTTAATGATCTTCTCAGCTCTTCCCATATACACTGCACAGTAATACTGGGACATACAGGCACATACAGGGAATGAGGCGATGCAGAGGCAACGCGTTTCGGACAACTAGTGCCCTTAGTCAAGCCTTCAGTGTGCATTATAGCAAATGCTTTATAGCAAGGGGTGGGTCAGAGCACAACAGGTGCAACTTATAATTACAATTACCCTTTGGTGTTAATAAAAACCACCCATTGCAGTATAGCTGCATGGCATAAAATGCACAGTGACTCAATGAGAATACATCATCACATGAAATCTCAAAAAAAAAAAAAAAATATATATATATATATATATATATTATATATATATATATATATTTATATATATGCACATATATATATTTATACTGTGTGTTATATATATATATATATATATATATATATATATATACAAACAAAGAAAAGTACATTTTATAAATGCATACATCAAAATGCTAACATACGTAAATCATGAACAAAATCAATTACAACGATAATACAATAAAAAAATAAAAACATTATAAAGCTTTTGTGCATATAAATTTAATATTGGAACATAACATAATAGTGTAAATTAAGACCTGAAGGGAGCCTGTTCCCAACATGAGTATCCAGAACGTTTCCCTTGTAAGCAGATGGCACTGGATATCAATTTATGTACTGTTTGATGGGGAGTCGAGTCAATGATTATGGTTCCAAAATGTATTACATTTAGTAGCCAAACTACAAGTATGGCAATTTTTAACCCCACATTTATAAAATCCGGAAAATTTAACCAAGAATACTGTGTTTTTCTAGGATCAAAAAAACTTGGTGAAAGCATGTGTGCCAAAGAAGGAGCTTGTCTTGCGACAATGATACAACCTGGTGACAGTATGCTGCTAGTATAGGATCTTCCTGTAATATGGAAAGATTTTTGGTAATAATTTGTCTAACCTTACTAAAATCCGGGCTGTACTAAATAGATACAACCAATTTCGATGTCTGTTTTTCCTGATCAAAATTTTGTCTAGTTTTTTTGGGTTTTAACATTTCCTCAGATTGTTTCTACTGACAATTTCGTGGGCTCATTCTAAAATCCAGGCGGACATCCTCTATCAGTGAGATGCGAAGCAGTGGATATTAACCTCTCTCCTGCCTGTCCGTAAAGTCACTGCAATTTCTAACTACCCTGGTAAATTCGCCCACAGGAACAGCTTTAATAGTATGGCGTGGATGGCAACTGTTGGCATGTAAGCACGATATTACCGGCAGTGGATTTGTGATATAACAAAGTTATAACTGGTTGATTACGTTTACCAGTTAATTGTAAATCTAAAAAACTGATGGTAATATAGTGATGATTTACAGTAAATCTATTTTCAGATTATTATTGTTTAAATATTCTGTAAATTCATCTATTATATCGTTTGGTCCCTGCAATATAAACAGTTGATCATCTATAAATCTCATATATTTAAAAATAGATTCAGAAAAAGGATTGTCATCGCTAAATTTTTTATATAGAAAAAATAAAATCTTCAGCAAGGAGCAGTGATATCCAGTGCCATCTGCTTACAAGGGAAACGTTCTGGATACTCATGTTGGGAACCAGGGTCCCTTCAGGTCTTATGGCCACTTTACACGTCCCGATATCGGCGTCCAACTCCGATAAAAAGTCACATGGTTCGTGTGTTGGTCCCGATATCGTTCGTGCGTTGTATGGTATAAATGTCCAATACGATGCACGAACAATGCCAAAACGATATCGGGATCAAATGAGCCTGCTTCCAACGGCCTGATATTGGATGGACGTTGTGGCCGGATCGTGCTGTGTGAAATCCCAACAAAGATTTGGAGTAAAACTTTCCCTATTCTCTCCCATGTTAAATGGTCGTTCCTGGGTCGGCCATACAAGGGGGCGAATACATCGTAGTGGCGTTGCCTGCCGATATCGAGCTGTGTAACATCTCCTATGCGATCTTGGAATTCTGCCCAGAAAAAGCGAGCTCCCGCGTCGTTGGATCCAATATCGACCGACGTTGGGACGTGTAAAGTGGCCATTAATTTACACTATGATGTTAAGTTCCATCATCAATTTTATATGCATAAAACCTTTACAATTTTTTTATTTTTTATTTTATTATCATTGTAATTGATTTTGTTCATGATTTATTTTATTATTTTTTTTGATGTATTCATTGATAAAATTTGCATGTCTCTGTTTGCATATATATATATATAGAGAGAGAGTATATATATATATACCAAACAGTTTTTTTCTAGTTATTTTTTCTAGTTATTTTTTTCTAGTTTTTTTTCTAGTTATTATATATATATATATATATATATATATATATATATAATATATATATATATTTAAGTTTTTTTTTTTGAGAGTTCATGTGATGATGTATTTTCATAGATTCACTATGCATTTTAACCATGCAGCCATTCTGCAATGAGTGGTTTTGTATTAACACCAAAGGGTAATTGTAATTATATAGTTGCACCTGTTGTGTTCTGACCCACCCCTTGCTATAAAGCATTTAGCCATAATGCACACTGAAGGCTTGACAAAGGACACTAGTTGTCTGAAACGCATTGCCTCTACATCGCCTCATTCCCTGTATGTGCCTGTATGTCCAGTATTACTGTGCAGTGTATATGGGAAGAGCTGAGAAGATCATTAAAGGAATTCTATATGCAATATCTCTGGAAGCTGGATCGCTTCTTTCTTTCCAGGATATTGATCCGCGCATGCCACAGGAGGCAGTGGTGAGCTGAATCTATTTTTCCTACATATTGTCTGAGCAAAGGGTCTGAATACTTATTACTATGTGATATTTCAGTTTTTCTTTTTTAATAAATTTGCAAATAGATTCTACATTTCAGTTTTTTTTTCAGTCAAGATGGGGTGCAGAGTATGCATTAATGGGAAAAATATTTTTGTATTTACCCTAATAAAACAAAGAGAGAAAAATTTAAAGGGGTCTGAATACTTTCCATACCCACTGTAATAGGGTAAACAATGCAGGCTATGCCCACAATAGAAAGTTTGGAGACCTTGGTCTCTCTTTTAGGAGCTGACAAAACAGTTCCAGTCTCAAAGAGTGACATGAGTCATGTGACATGTGACATGTTAAAAGTGACATGAGTAGTGGGATACCAATGAAAAGTCAAGTCACAAATAAATGTAAAAAACTTTTAACCAACAGCTATCAAACTCTGACCAAGCAGTTAAAGTATAATATCTATTTGATCTGATCAGTAATCCCAGTTGGCACAAAGTTTCGAAGTAAACTTACAAAAACTGTAGTTTGTTACAAATAAATAACCTCAACTTCATTTGCCCCGAGAGAGTTCTTTTCATGTTGAAGGATGATAGGAAAGGACAGAAGCCTAACGCGAGTTAAAATATCTTTATTGTTTGGAAACTTGTTTACTGAATGAAAACTTTTTCAGAAACCTACCATAAAAAAAGACCTTGTACATTGCTTTGGATAATGTATGTTTGTATAACAGAAGGTTATAGATGAAAATACCTTGAATGTGCAGCAAATATTTGTTACGAGAAATCTGACATAGATGTTAAGGACTTGAACTTTGAGCTGTGACTACGTATTTTTCTGGCATATCCTTTGTCTTTGTCTTTACTATACAGTTTTATCAGAAAAGCTATTGATATTAGGTGTAACCGATTTCCATTGCTATATTCTTATATAGAAACCATACTATTAAATACATTCTGATGTAAAAACTACATTTTTACCTTTGAGTCTGTAGTAGAGATGAGTAAACCATTTGAAGTTTGTATTCATCAAACAGATTTGTGAACAGTTTTCCAAACTTTCAAATCCCATTCAAATCAATGGGAGGCAACATCAAGGCCATAGAAAACACCTTCAAAGGGACCCAATAGTTGTCAAACTCAGCTCAAACCATTTTACAGTGGAACCACACTGTTTTGACACAGCCATTAGCTTCCTAGAGTATTATTTACCAACCTTCAGCGCCGCTGTCACCCTGATTGTGGGCTCTCTCATGAACCTCAGATATCTTGACTGCTCACCCCTAATTTACTAAAGTCAGACTAAGCTCACCCACCCTCTCTGCCGATGTATATGATTGGTTGCCAGTATGGCAACCAAACTAACATCAGATTGCTCTAAAAAAAAAAATAAATAATTAAAAAAAATTGGAGTAGGGTCCCCCTACCCTGCAATTTCAATACCAGCCAAGATAAAGCACACATCCAGGGTTGGTATTTTTACCCTGGGAAGGCACATAGTTATTGCCCCCCTGCAGGGTAAGAATAGTAGCCCACAGCCACTTCAGAATATGGCACATTGATTAGAAGCAACATATCCAGACATAGCCAGCTCCGCTGGTAATCTACACAGCATGATATCAACCGAAGTACACCTGGAAGGGCTACTATGTAACAGAAGTGTGCAGCTGCATGTATTTCTATAGAGCTGCACTCTTATGTCCAGAGAGCAGGTGGCTGTGCAGTCTGGTGCATGTGAGATTCAAGCAAGTCTCACATGTCTGTCACCTAGTATGGCTCCAGCCTCACACTGAGCTGCAGCTGTGAGCGGTGATATCAGTTCATCTGAGATCACTACGGTAACAACTTTTATGGTTATTACGGTAACTCAACTTTGAGTGAGAGTGAGCTGCTGCATTGTGTGGATGCTGTAATCGTCTCATTTCATCTAGCCGTGCCTGTACATTGCTTTGGATTATCATCAAAGGGTATGTTTGGGTTTAATAAATGTGTGAGAGCAGGTTGTCTGTGTGTTGTATTTACAGTAAAGGAATTTTCTCTATGTCTTTTATTTCAATAAAGGATTTTTCTCTGCCACTGTGTTTTTTTTAACTATTTACTCATTAGATTGGTAATGTGGGGGCATCATAGATGCATCAACATTATCAATCCAGAGGTTGATAACACCTGACAATACTCATCTGTCATTAACCCAGGCTGCAGATGTCTGCTGTACCCTAGCTGGCAATGAAAAATGGTGGTTAAACCATTTTTTTCCCCATTATTTCTTTTTAGCTAAATACAAGGCTAAAACACCCTTTAGTGCAACATGAAAGACTCTAAAGGGTGCAAGCTTACAATATATAGGGGTGGGACATTATATAGCTGCTTGACATCTATCTCTAAATCTATTTTTCATCTATCCATAAATCAATCTCTTCTATCTATCTACCAGTATCTATCTAATCTATCTATTCAGAAAAAAATTGTTGAATAGCGTTTCTTATAGCAATATGCTAGGTGCTAAATCAGTCCTGTGGGTGGGTATCAACCACCACTATACAGACCATATGTATGCAAATGATGACTGCAGCACTCAGTTTTTGGATGTATTCCTTTTGCCTTTAATGGCCTTCAGGCATGGTACCATAGGGCATGTTGTTTGGCAGCCTGAATGATCCAGCCCTCTCTGTGCAGCTTCTGCTGTGATGTGGAGCTGAAGGCAGGACTAATGATTTGCTTTATGTGAGTGACAGAGAGGGGAGAGGGCAATGCCTGCACAAGCAAAGCAAACAGACAGAGAGAGGGTGGATCCTGGAGCCTGCAAAACAACACGCCCTGGGGACTAAAGAATATAGCCCCTGTTAATTATAATCACTAATGAGTGAGTATAAAATGTTTTTATGCACTTTCACAGGATGCTTTTAGGAGACAAAAGGAGTGAGAGATTAGTGATAATATGCTGCAGGGACATGTTTTGGTAGCTTAGGAGGCGTTCTGGAGGTTGCAGGATCCCTTTAAAAATCACATTCCCCATTCAACCTGGATTTGTGGTTGGGGTACTGACTATTGAAGCCTGACATATTTGGAGAAGAAATAAGGGAGAAATAGTTTTTCAGCTCAGCACCAAGTCATCAGGAATGTTGATTAAAGCTATTGGTAATTCACGGGAAGGTCCAACATTAATGCTCCAATAACACATTTGTGCACATGCTAAAATTTTTTATTTTAAATGTATGGAAGGAAAGGAAACAAAGAGATTGCACATTTTCAAGAAGCAATATCCATATTATACTGTTTATGAGTGTGAACAGACCTATAAGACCATGTATGTTAAGCAAATAATGAACATATGCTATTTGTATATAAATTGCTAGCAAATAAGTGTAGAATAAGGGGGCCTCACACGCTGCTCACCCTGACAGCTCTCTGTAAATGAAAAAAAAATAATTAATATATATATATATATATATATATATATATATATAATATATATATATATAGAAAGATTAAAAGCACTCTTAAAAGGATGCTTAAAAGAGGTTTTAAGGTTCCTAGATTTCACAGCTGCTGCCACATATGGCACTCTTACAAAATTCACAGCCTGCAGGTTTCCCGACACCTGCAAACTCAAGGATGCTTAAAAATGTTATTCTAAAATTCCCTGAAATTTACCAGGTTGAAAAAAAATGGTACACCCCATAGCTGTGAACCCAGCTAACTTTAGGTTAGGGGTGCTTTCAGCCACATTTTAGGGCCATTTTAAAATTTCAAACTTTTCCTCTGAAAAAAGCTACATTCACCAATTTTTTTGTAAATTGCTTGGGTTTTCCGATCACAAACCGAATCGTCAACGTTTGTGCCAAATTTGAAATTGGCGAACATGTTCAAGGAAACATCTGTAGTCTTTAGAGATGTATGGATGTTTTGAAATTCAAAGTTACTGACCATAAAAGCTTACAGTCTGCTGGAGAGAGAGAGAACTCACTGACCATAAGAGCTCACACTCTACAGGACAAAGAACCTTGTTGATTATAAGAGCTTACACTCTACATGAGAGAAACTAAACCCCATTTATCATAAAAGCTTACAGTCTGCAGAGAGATAGAATCTCACTGATCATAAGATCTTTCACTCTACAGGAGAGGACCCCACTGATCATAGGAGGTTTAGGAGGTTACACTCTACAAAAGAGAGCACCTTGCTCACAATAAAATCTTACACTCTACAGATGAGTGAGCACTGTGCTAAACATAAGAGCTTATACACTATAGTCGAGAGGGAGAGTGGACCCAGCTGATAAGAGCTTACACTCTACAGGAGGGAGAAGATTTCACTGACAATAAGAGCTTACACTCTACAAGAAAGAAGATCATACTGATCATAAGAGCTTTCACTCTACAAGAGAGAGAGGACCCTGCTGACCATAAGAACTTACACTCTACAGGTGAGAGAGAACTCCACTGAACACAAGAACTTTTACACTACAGTCGAGAGAAAGCGGACTCTGTTGAGCCTAAGATTTTACACTCTACAAGAGAGAAAGAGAGACAAGATCCCACTGTCTTTTTTTATTGCTTCATCTGAATAATTTGTGCATTTTCTTTATATTTATACTTGTCTTCCTTTTCAATAGTGTTTTATTAATTAACTAAAGAATTTGATAGTAGTAAGATGAATTGAATTTGCTTTATACACATATAGTTGATATGGAAGATCCACACAGACCTGTTAAAATGTCATATTTTTATGATGTAAAAAAATATTCTTACTGAAGGAGTTTGATTAATAACCTGGTAAACCAAAGCAGTACTCCTCTTTCTTTAAACAGATAATTTGCAAACTTTTCCTTTGAAAAAGTTCCCAGAAGTCTCCTTCTTTGTACCCATTGCTGCAATTCACAAAATCTTGTTTGACAATCTTTACAGATAGAACATTTTGCGTCTGGATCCCTGATCTTGGGAAATGAAATGAATCCCTTGTAGCACTTTCCCTTTTATTTTATAAGACATGTTTTCTTTTTACAAATTCCAATTGAGAAACACAAGTCTGATTTATCTTGTAGAAATTCTGCTTCTTCGACGGTATGTATCATCTTATGTTGGCTGTTCTGAATCTGTCATCTAATTATTCAGAAGTACAGCCCACATGCAATTTAGAACTGAAAACACAGTAGAAAATAGACATGAGTGAAGTAGAGCAGAATGACACACACTTCTAAACTAATGAGATGACATCGGTCGCGAGTACTCCTCAGCTTAAGATACTCTTCTTTGTAACGTCATCCGATTGATCTATTTATCAATGTCGAAGAAAGAATAAAAAATTGTCTTAGTGAAAAAATCTCCTGAATCACCCAATGAATTGCTATATTTTAAATAATAAAAAGACTTTAAAATCTCATAGTGGCAGTAACGATTCAAAATCCTGTGCAAAATACTAGCTCTCTTCAAGAAAGAACAAATTTGCCTTTAGAGCTATCTTTAAAGGGATCCTGTCACCCCCAAAACGCATGTAAACCTATTAAAACCTGTCCCTAGAGCATATTAACACTATCCCTACACTCTTTTTACCTCCTAAAAGCATTAAGTGACATTGAATAAAAACGTTTTATAAGTACCTGATTAGTGCTGATAATGAGTGACTATCTATTCATAGTCACTCATCAAGACTGCCCCTCTGCTTCATAGCACGCCTGAATAGGCGTGATCTACATCCAGGATTCAAATTCGTGCCTCCCCGCTGTGCCCTGTGTCGTAGGAGGCTGCAGTGTGGCTGGTGACGCGATCCGCGTCATTCCCGGCGCCTGGTGACGTATTTAGACCGGCGCCGCGCTGTTAGCTTCAAAATGCGCACTGCGCATGCGCATTGGGCATGCGCAGTGCGCATTTTGAAGCTAACAGCTCGGCGCCGGTCTAAATACGTCACCAGGCGCCGGGAATGACGCGGATCGCGTCACCAGCCACACTGCAGCCTCCTACGACACAGGGCACAGCGGGGAGGCACGAATTTGAATCCTGGATGTAGATCACGCCTATTCAGGCGTGCTATGAAGCAGAGGGGCAGTCTTGATGAGTGACTATGAATAGATAGTCACTCATTATCAGCACTAATCAGGTACTTATAAAACGTTTTTATTCAATGTCACTTAATGCTTTTAGGAGGTAAAAAGAGTGTAGGGATAGTGTTAATATGCTCTAGGGACAGGTTTTAATAGGTTTACATGCGTTTTGGGGGTGACAGGATCCCTTTAAGAGCCTGCTTCATAAACAGTGATGTCGCCAAAAGTTTGCCTCTGGATTTTTGATATAAAAACTCATGTTGAAAGCTGTTTTACAGGGTCAGATTGTAGATTTGTTAGCCATATATAGAAATGAAAGCAGTTTGTTCCTATAGCCGTATAGCATTACTCCTAAAATTGTCTATTACCTTAATTCACTTTCAAACTGCAGCATGTATGTGTAAAGTTCTGGAATTACTGGGACAGACTTGTTTTCTTCTGTTGGCTACCTGAAACAGATCTCCATTTTCGTCTTTTCTTTGAAAAATAGCACTCCTGTGTCAATATAAAAGAAAAAAGAGCTTTTAACAGATATGTTCAAGGATATGTGATGCAGTAAATTAGTTTGATAGACTGTAAAAATGATAAGTGATTTGAATCTATGTAATCGAACATGAAGCATTAAACAGTCTGCTGAAAACATCATGCAGGGCAGGCAATTATAAAAGAATGGTGTTCCTTCACTGAGGAGATATAGTGGTGAAGCAATGCTAAAGCTAAGGTCCCACCAGATGTTTTCTGGTCCTCTAATGGGCCAGTCTGATGCTGATTGCATATGCAACTGCCAGAGGAGAACCTAGGGCAGTGTTTGGCTGTTTTTTTAGTAGTATAAACAATGGATGGATGAGTGGTTAAGCTTGTACACCTCTGCTCCATTCAAGATTAAGCCATATAGAGCCTGGAATTTGGGATGCAGAGACCCATTTCCAGGATTAGGCTGGGGTCACAGTTTTTTTAGTGCCTTTTAAAAACGCATGCTTTTTTACATGCGTTTTTCATGTCAGCATGAGTTTTTTAAGGTCTCTGATGGCTCCCTGCGTTTTTGGCTGCGTTTTTGAATCTGCACATAAAAATAGTGCTTGTAGTATTTTTTTGAGCGTTTTGAAAAACGCATGCGTTTTTGTAGAAAACGCATGCGTTTTTATAACATGGGTTCCTATGGAAAACGCATGCAAAAACGCATGTACAGTTAGTACCTTTTAGTGCCATTCAAAAACGCATGCGTTTCCCATAGGAGCCCATGTTAAAAAAAACGCATGCGTTTCCGGAAACGCATGCGTTTTTGTTAACATGGGCTCCTATGGGAAACGCATGCGTTTTTGAATGGCACTAAAAGGTACTAACTGTACATGCGTTTTTGCATGCGTTTTCCATAGGAACCCATGTTATAAAAACGCATGCGTTTTCTACAAAAACGCATGCGTTTTCTACAGAAACGCATGCGTTTTTGGATATGCTCCAAAAACGCATGGGACAGTCACACATGCTTTTTGGCTATTAGGGCATGCGTTTTTTAACATGGGGGCCTATGGGTGCGTTTTTTACATGCGTTTTTGAAAACGCAGGTCTCCAAAAATGCATGTGAAAAATGGTACTGTGACCCCAGCCTAACTGATGATTAGTGATGAGCGAGTACTAAAATGCTCGGGTGCTCGAAGCTCGGGCCGAGCATCCCAAGATACTCGTGTACTCGGCCCAAGCACCGAGCCCAATGTTATCCTATGGGAGACCTGAGTATTTTTATGAAATGACCGCCGGCAGCATGTAGAAACACTAAAAATGTCACAAAAGTCTCAGAAGAGTGCTGAAATGACATGGCAACACCATGGGGAAGACCCCTGTAAGCATTTCTCACTCAAAAGTCACAGCTGTGAACAATGTTGTCCGAGTTTCACTCCAATTTTACGGAGTCACCAGAAAACCTTCCAAAATGACACCAAAATGAATATTCAGGGTGGAAATGTTAAGGGCACATATCCAATAGTGAGATACAGCTGGTGTATGTTACTTTTTGTGATTAGATGAAAGATTTTACGTGAAAACATTGTGCGGCACTCCGATGTCCCTGAGAAGAGACGTACATGAAGCCCTGTCTTGACATAATGTGCCCATTTTGAGGAAGTGGGTCTATTGTAGTATTTTCCTTTGCCAGGGCAGTCCAAAATTGGGAGGTTCACCAATGCCCCTGGATAGAGACGTGCATGAGGGCCTGTAAACCTGAAGTGCCCATTGTAAGGAAGTGGGTGTATTGTAGTATAGCCCTTTGGCAGGGCAGCCAAAAATTGGGAGGCTCCACATTGTCCCTGGATAGAGACGTGCAGGAGGGCCTGTAAACCTGAAGTGGGTGTATTGTAGTATAGCCCTCTGGAAGGGCAGCTAAAAATTGGGAGGTTCAACAATGCCCCTGGATACAGATGTGCAGGAGGGCCTGTAAACCTGAAGTGGGTGTATTGTAGTATTGCCCTTTGGCAGGGCAGCCAAAAATTGGGAGGTTCAACAATGACCCATGCATACAGACATGTATGAGGGCCTGTAAACCTGAAGTGGGTGTATTGTAGTATAGCCGTTTGGCAGGGCAGCCAAAAATTGGGAGGTTCAACAATGACCCATGCATACAGACATGCATGAGGGCCTGTAAACCTGAAGTGGGTGTATTGTTATATAGCCCTCTGGAAGGGCAGCTAAAAATTGGGAGGTTCAACAATGCCCCTGGATACAGACGTGCAGGAGAGCCTGTAAACCTGATGTGGGTGTATTGTAGTATAGCCCTTTGGCAGGGCAGCCAAAAATTGGGAGGCTCCACATTGTCCCTGGATAGAGACGTGCAGGAGGGCCTGTAAACTTGAAGTGGGTGTATTGTAGTATAGCCCTTAGGCAGGGCAGCCAAAAATTGGGAGGTTCAACAATGACCCATGCATACCGACATGCATGAGGGCCTGTAAACCTGAAGTGGGTGTATTGTAGTATAGCCCTCAGGAAGGGCAGCTAAAAATTGGGAGGTTCAACAATGCCCCTGGATACAGACGTGCAGGAGGGCCTGTAAACCTGAAGTGAGTGTATTGTAGTATAGCCCTTTGGCAGGGCAGCCAAAAATTGGGAGGTTCAAGACTGACCCATGCATACAGACATGCATGGGGGCCTGTAAACCTGAAGTAGGTGTATTGTAGTATAGCCCTTTAGCAGGGCAGCCAAAAATTGGGAGGCTCCACATTGTCCCTGGATAGAGACGTGCATGAGGGCCTCAAAACATTTTTCCCATTGAAAAAGAGCGGGTCTCCTGTCGTTGTAATGCCCATTCTAAAAGAATGGGCAAAAAAATTTACCACTGGGGGTATACCTGAAACAACAGCCTAACTATTGTAACGTCATCATGGTGGCACATGAGGAGAAGAAGGAGCAGTCCAGCGATTAGCCAAAGTCCAGAAGTGTGTACCCATGGGTGAGTGGAGGTACATGGCAAATTCCCATAACAAAATTTAAATTCCGCTGTCATTTGTTGGTGGTGTGGTGAAGTCTGGCCCAATCCAACCCTTGTTCATCTTGATCAGAGTCAGCCTGTCAGCATTTTCAGTTCACAAGCGGGTGCGTTTATCAGTAATGATTCCACCTGCGGCACTGAAAACACGCTCTGACAAAACGCTAGCGGGAGGGCAGGCCAGGACTTCCAAGGCGTAGAGAGCCAATTCATGTCACGTGTCCAGCTTGGAGACCCAATAATTGTAAGGCACAGAGGAATGTCGCAGTACAATTGTTCGATCTGCAAGCTACTCCTTCAGCATCTGGCCAAACTTAGCATTTCTTGTGGCACTACCCCGCACCTCAGGGGCTGTGGTTTGTGAGGGGCTGAGAAAACTGTCCCACATCGTAAAGACTGTTCCCCTACCTCTGGCGGATTGGACTTGTGCCCCTCTCGGCTGTACGCCTTGGTTGTCCGCCGATTCCTGACCTATGCCGCTAGCGTTTTGTGAGGGGAATGCTTTGCCTACTTCCGTGACTATGGCCTTCTGGAACTGCTGCATTTTGGCTGACCTCTCCGCCTCAGGAATGAGAGACATAAAGTTCTCCTTGTAGCGTGGGTCTAAGAGTGTTGCCAACCAGTACTGATTGTCGGCCAAGATGTTCTTAACTCGAGGGTCACGAGCCAGGCAGCTTACCATATAGTCAGTCATGTGCGCCAGACTCTTAACAGCCATCACTTCAGTATCCTGACCAACATGATGACTGAACATGCTGTCCTCCTCCTCTCCCCTGTCCTCTGGCCAGCCACGCTGAAGCGAGGATATGACTGGTGTGCATGTCATATCCTCAATTTGGCCAGAGAGTTGCTCCATGTCTTCATCCTCCTCCTCCTCCTCCTCGTCATAATCCTCCACTGCACGTTGTGATGAGGCTGGGCTGTGTGTTATCAACACACCCACTACTGTTTCTTGCTCCAAGTCATCGCGCTCCGCCTGCAACGCATCCTCTTTGTTTTTTAGCAGAGACCGTTTTAGAAGGCAGAGTAGCGGTATGGTGACACTAATAATGGCGTCATCGCCGCTCACCATCTTGGTGGAGTCCTCAAAGTTTTGGAGGACGGTACATAGCTCGGACATCCATCTCCACTCCTCAGGTGTTATGTGTGGAGTTTGACCCATTTCCCGACGGCTTAGGTGATGCAGGTAGTCAACAACTGCCCTCTTCTGCTCACATATCCTGACCAACATGTGCAGAGTTGAATTCCAACGCGTCGGGACATCAC
This sequence comes from Allobates femoralis, assembly GCA_033576535.1. Classification (NCBI taxonomy): domain Eukaryota; kingdom Metazoa; phylum Chordata; class Amphibia; order Anura; family Aromobatidae; genus Allobates; species Allobates femoralis. The sequence goes on along the minus strand of JARQOC010000006.1, from coordinate 264,375,243 downwards.
ACACCAGTCTGTGGGCCGGAAGACGCAAACGGCGCTGAAAGCCGGCAAGGCCGGCTGAAGCAGCAGGTGACTTGTGAAAATGTACAGACAGGCGACGAACTTTTACCAGCAGATTAGACAGCTCTGGGTATGACTTTATAAACCGCTGAACCACCAGGTTGAGCACATGGGCCATGCATGGAACATGCGTCAGCTGGCCTCGCCTCAAAGCTGCCACCAGGTTCCGGCCATTGTCACACACAACCTTTCCTGGCTTTAGGTTCAGAGATGTGAGCCAGTGATCTGCCTGCTGTTTCAGAGCTGTCCATACCTCTTCTGCATTGTGGGGTTTGTAACCTATGCATATTAGCTTCAGCACAGCCTGTTGCCGCTTCACAGAGGCAGTGCTTCAGTGCTTCCAGCTTGGGGCTGATGTGGAGGGTAAAGTGGATGAGGATGCGCAGGAGGAGGAGGAGGCTGAGGAGCATGACATTCCGGAGCTGTAGAGTGTGGGTGAAACCCTGACTGAGGTAGGGCCTGCAATCCTTGGTGTGGGAAGGACGTGTTCCGTCCCTCGCTCAGACTGGGTCCCAGCTTCCACAATATTAACCCAGTTTCAAGACAAAGAGAACAAAGAGTACTATGCAATCTTCATATTTTATTGGAAAACGTTAGTATAAAAAATGGTAAGGTGGCAAGAAGAACAGTGCATGAACATCAAGTCCACCAAGTTGATGTAAGGGCAAGAATATATCAAATAACATCAAAGGAACAGGGTAAACATGTTCACATACATGGATAAGGTCCAACACGTACAAAAGTAAGGAACAAAAGTTCATTACATAAAGAGTGAATGAAGAACACGTTAATAACATAAACATGATTATACATATAAAGTGCAAGTGCAAAAACATCCAAGGACTAAGTAATAAATCCTTAGAGACCTCATGTTTTTAACGCCTCTTTCAAGGTCTAAGTACATGGAGGAATCACACTAAGTGACATCCAATGCATACCCATGTTGAGTCACAGTAAACAATGCCCTCCACAAGAACCTGCTGGGCTAGAACCCCGACGCGGCGTTTCGCTGCATATGCCTGGTAGCTGCAGCTTCCTCAAGGGGGAGTAGTGTACGTTCTATGTCAGCCCTCCTTCCTTATCCCCCTTATATAGGGCTGTAACGAGCGAGACTCGCACATCACCTGTATCGACGCATCATCCCCATGCGCCGCGCGCCGGAAGTGATGCTCCAGTTCAAAGTGACAGCCGGCCGTGACGCGCACGCGGCACCATGGGACGCGTCACCATGGCACCCGCGCATGCGCGTCAGGTTCGGCCGTCCTGGAGAGCACCGCCCCGCGCGCTGACGTGAGGAGAGCGAGGTGGAGGGGGAGATCCGAGCACAGTGGCAACTATCAGTATTATGTGGGGGGGCAAAACCAAGACACAGGGCAATACACCATCTTAGAAAAGAAAGAGATAGATTAAAAAGCCCGATTGCACCCCATTTGTCTACAGTGACGGATAAGGACGGTCTACAGTCATCCACATACATAATCTTCTAAAGGGGAAGAGAATTAATTTATAACATCAGTCCAGTTAGTCACATAAAGAACCAGGAGGGCCCCTAAATGAAGGGACCGAACTTCAGATCCCGTGACTTGGGGACAATCCACGGTCCAGCAGTCTTCCCATTATATCAAGAGTGACACCAATGTGGATGAGAGTAATCGACGTCCTTCGGTCAGGAGAAGCAGGGAGCTAAAGGGATAAAAAATTAAAATAAATTTAAATCTTTCCCAAAGATGGAAAGAGAAAATGCACATAAACACAGATGCAGCAAAAAACGAGATGGCACCAGCCTCACAGATATGGCCTGAAAGACAAAGACTCATTAATCCCTTTGGGGCTGAGGGTATCCAAGGTCACTATCCATTTCGCCTCCATTTGAGCGAGGCTTTTTTTGAGATTACCCCCCCGATTTCCTGCCCTCACCATGTCTATTCCCCTGAATTTTAAGCTGGAGGAGTCACAGTTGTGGACCTGCCAGAAATGGCGTGGCAAGGTCCGCAACTTGCTACCATCCTTTGAATTCCGGGCCCCTTCTATGTCACTAAGATGTTCTCGTATTCTCTTACGAAACTCACGGGAAGTCAGACCAACGTAAATCTTACGGCAACCGCACGTCGCGTAATAAATGACGTGCGTGGAACCACAAGACACACACTGCCTGATAGTGTACTGCTTCCTCCCGTCTGAGGATTCGATAGTGTGACTCCTCTGGACGTTGGGGCATGCGACACAGTGGCCACAGGGGAACGAACCAATGGTCGGGCCAGAGCTCCCAAAGGTGTTAATTTTAGGTGGTATATAGTGGCTATGAACAAGCCAATCTCTCAGATTTTTAGATCTCCTAGCTGTCATTAACGGGCGTTCAGGGATGCATTGAGAGAGAATGTTGTCACTTCTCAGGATAGCCCAATGGCGTTGGAAGATCGACTGCATCGACCCCCACTCCTGGTTATAGGTTCCAATGTACCTTACAGGTGGGTCCCCTGCCTCCCTTTTTGGATTATATCTCAGCAATGCATCCCTGGAGGTATTCTTTGCCCTCCGGTACCCAGCCTTTATACCACGCTTACTATATCCTCTGACGTCGAACCGCTGTTTGAGGTCACTAGCCTGCCGTTCAAATCCACAGTCCGTCGAGCAGATGCGCCTCATGCGGAGGAACTGGCCGGTCGGGATGGCACGTATGGTGGCAGGGTGATGCCCGGAGGCTGCATGGAGCAGCGCATTGACCGATGTCTCCTTGCGGAAGACATCAGTCCGTACACCACCCGCGTCATCGAGGGAGATCTCAATATCTAAGAAGTCTATTTTATCCCTACTCACCTTGTGGGTCAGTCTGATATTCATATCATTCTCGTTTAACCGACCCACAAAGGAGGCAAACTGCTCCGCCGAGCCCTGCCACACAATAGGGACGTCGTCTATGTATCTAATCCACGCTTGCGCCTGGGCGCAGCCCGATACGCCCTCATCGCCAAAGATGTTACGCTCCCAGTAGCCGAGAAATAGGTTGGCGTATGAGGGCGAACAGGCCGCACCCATCGCGGTTCCCTTCTTCTGAAGATAGACGACGTCCTTGAAGATAAAGAAGTTGTGTGCCAGGGCAAAGCGGAGCAGCTCCAGAATGAGATCACCCATGGCACCACCCCGACCGCCAGCCTCCATGAAGAAGCGCACCGCTCTGAGACCATCCTCATGACTGATGCAGGTATACAGCGATTCGACGTCAATTGTTGCTAACAGGGTCCCTTCGTCCACAAAAATGCCATCAATCCGATTCAGGACGCCCGTAGTGTCTCTGGCATATGACGGGAGTAACTCTACCAGTGGTTTGAGATAATGGTCAATAAATTTGCAGATGGGCTCGCATAGACCGTCAATGCCAGACACTATGGGGCGCCCCGGAGGATTGAGGGCATTTTTGTGGACTTTGGGTAGTAGGTAAAAGGTGGGTACCTTCGGGCAAAGCACCAACAACCCTTCCATCTCCCTCTTAGATAGGATCCCTCTATCCCGGGCTCTCATTAGAATCAACTTCAGCTCTCCTGTGAATGAGGCCGAAGGATTACTATCCAGTTTCTGATAAGTTGGTTTGTCTCTTAATTGTCGCAGGGCTTCCCTCTCATACATTGGAACCGGCCAGATCACAATGTTCCCCCCTTTATCTGCTGGTTTAAAAATCACCCCTTCTAGTTTATTTAATTCTTCTAGGGCCTCCCTTTCCTTCCTAGTCAGATTATCAAATTTCCTCCTGCCTGAGATTTTCCTGAGTTCATCAGCCACTACCCTCAGAAAGACTGCAACAGCGGGGCATAGGGAGAGAGAGGGGAATTTTGTGGACCGTGGTAGTAGTTGTTTTGGGAACGCACCTGCGATATCAAGTGTTTGTTCTTGTATGAGTTCCTCCAAGGCTTCCAATGTTTCCTTTTCGACAGTTAGGTCAAGGGTTATATCCGATCTTTTGAAATGCAATCACTTCAGAACTATCTTCCTCAGAAAAAGGTGAAGATCTTTCAATGCTGAAAAATAATTATAAGAGTTGGTGGGACAAAAAGTAAGACCTCTGGAGAGTAGAGACAGCTGTGAGTCAGTTAGGGCATGCATAGACAAATTAATTACCTGTAAATGATGTCTATTACGTTTAGCATTTGGGGGTGGAGATCGACCACCCATCTGACCACGTGGTTTGCCGCTCCTGGTGGATACCCCAGAGCCTGGTTCCCAGTCGCTAGCTCCTGCCGACTCAGCAGCTGCACTCTCATCCCCAGACGTCTGGGATTGAATAGAGGGGGATCTAGGGGAAGGGAGGTCTGAAGGTCCAGGTAGATCCCCAGGAACCCTTGGTTTGGGTTGTCCGGGTTTGGGATCATCCGGTTTTTTCGGGTATTTTGGTCTACCCCTTGGTGTTTTATTCTTCCATCTGTATACCCTATTATTGATGGAATCCTGGTGATCCCTGATTAGTTTCTTTGTTTTGAACTCTCTAACCTCTTTCTCCCATTTGATAGTATCCCTCTCAACTTCCTCGTTGAATTTCTTCCATTGATCCACTGTGCTCTTTACCTTAATTAGCTCTTCCAGACCCTCAAGATCCTTTTCCATCTGAGTCAGGGAGGTTGCATTCTGATCTCTCAACAATTGTATGAAGCCTTTGGAGCACTCATTACAGAAAGACTCCCACTGGGATTTAAAATCCTCATCTGGAATCTCATAGGAGGGAAAAACTTGTACCCTCAAGCCTCGGGGGATCAGGTCCTTCTCTAAGTACTTGGCTAGGAAAGCTTTATTCCACCATGTACGAGTTCTCTTACGTAAGAGATCCTTGTATCTCATGGTCAAAGAGCTGAGAAGCTGGTCACCATCTGCTGCACCTGTGCCCGTGCCCTCCTTTTGAAAGACGTCGTCCAATAATCTCAACCACGTTTGGTCACGTGCTCTGAAGGTCATGGTTGCCTTGGGTGTAACTGTGTAGAACACAGAAAAAACAATAATTAGAAACAGCGCCCAACTGGACTTATACAAGTAAGGCAGAACCCCCCACATACCAGTGTTAGTGGGGGAGTGCCTGTAAGCATAAAGGTACTCAAAAAACAATTTCAAGACAAAGAGAACAAAGAGTACTATGCAATCTTCATATTTTATTGGAAAATGTTAGTATAAAAAATGGTAAGGTGGCAAGAAGAACAGTGCATGAACATCAAGTCCACCAAGTTGATGTAAGGGCAAGAATATATCAAATAACATCAAAGGAACAGGGTAAACATGTTCACATACATGGATAAGGTCCAACACGTACAAAAGTAAGGAACAAAAGTTCATTACATAAAGAGTGAATGAAGAACACGTTAATAACATAAACATGATTATACATATAAAGTGCAAGTGCAAAAACATCCAAGGACTAAGTAATAAATCCTTAGAGACCTCATGTTTTTAACGCCTCTTTCAAGGTCTAAGTACATGGAGGAATCACACTAAGTGACATCCAATGCATACCCATGTTGAGTCACAGTAAACAATGCCCTCCACAAGAACCTGCTGGGCTAGAACCCCGACGCGGCGTTTCGCTGCATATGCCTGGTAGCTGCAGCTTCCTCAAGGGGGAGTAGTGTACGTCCTATGTCAGCCCTCCTTCCTTATCCCCCTTATATAGGGCTATAACGAGCGAGACTCGCACATCACCTGTATCGACGCATCATCCCCATGCGCCGCGCGCCGGAAGTGATGCTCCAGTTTTTTATCCCTTTAGCTCCCTGCTTCTCCTGACCGAAGGACGTCGATTACTCTCATCCACATTGGTGTCACTCTTGATATAATGGGAAGACTGCTGGACCGTGGATTGTCCCCAAGTCACGGGATCTGAAGTTCGGTCCCTTCATTTAGGGGCCCTCCTGGTTCTTTATGTGACTAACTGGACTGATGTTATAAATTAATTCTCTTCCCCTTTAGAAGATTATGTATGTGGATGACTGTAGACCGTCCTTATCCGTCACTGTAGACAAATGGGGTGCAATCGGGCTTTTTAATCTATCTCTTTCTTTTCTAAGATGGTGTATTGCCCTGTGTCTTGGTTTTGCCCCCCCACATAATACTGATAGTTGCCACTGTGCTCGGATCTCCCCCTCCACCTCGCTCTCCTCACGTCAGCGCGCGGGGCGGTGCTCTCCAGGACGGCCGAACCTGACGCGCATGCGCGGGTGCCATGGTGACGCGTCCCATGGTGCCGCGTGCGCGTCACGGCCGGCTGTCACTTTGAACTGGAGCATCACTTCCGGCGCGCGGCGCATGGGGATGATGCGTCGATACAGGTGATGTGCGAGTCTCGCTCGTTACAGCCCTATATAAGGGGGATAAGGAAGGAGGGCTGACATAGGACGTACACTACTCCCCCTTGAGGAAGCTGCAGCTACCAGGCATATGCAGCGAAACGCCGCGTCGGGGTTCTAGCCCAGCAGGTTCTTGTGGAGGGCATTGTTTACTGTGACTCAACATGGGTATGCATTGGATGTCACTTAGTGTGATTCCTCCATGTACTTAGACCTTGAAAGAGGCGTTAAAAACATGAGGTCTCTAAGGATTTATTACTTAGTCCTTGGATGTTTTTGCACTTGCACTTTATATGTATAATCATGTTTATGTTATTAACGTGTTCTTCATTCACTCTTTATGTAATGAACTTTTGTTCCTTACTTTTGTACGTGTTGGACCTTATCCATGTATGTGAACATGTTTACCCTGTTCCTTTGATGTTATTTGATATATTCTTGCCCTTACATCAACTTGGTGGACTTGATGTTCATGCACTGTTCTTCTTGCCACCTTACCATTTTTTATACTAACGTTTTCCAATAAAATATGAAGATTGCATAGTACTCTTTGTTCTCTTTGTCTTGAAATTGTTTTTTGAGTACCTTTATGCTTACAGGCACTCCCCCCACTAACACTGGTATGTGGGGGTTCTGCCTTACTTGTATAAGTCCAGTTGGGCGCTGTTTCTAAATATTAACCCAGTGTGCCGTCAAGGAGATGCAGCGGCCTTGCCCACAAGCACTTGTCCACGTGTCTGTAGTTAGGTGGACTTTGGCTGAAACAGCGTTGTTCAGGGCACGTGTGATGCTTTGTGACACGTGGTTATGCAATGCGGGGACTGCACATCTGGAGAAATAGTGGCGGCTGGGGACCGAGTAAAGTGGGACAGCAGCCACCATCAGGTCGCGGAATGCTTCCGTCTCCACCAACCGGAGAGGTAACATTTCTAGCGCAAGCAGTCGCGAAATGTGATAATTTAGGACTGTGGCATGTGGGGCGTTGGCAGCGTATTTGCGCCTGCGTTCAAAGGTTTGCTGAATGGATAATTGAACGCTGCGCTGGGACAAGGACGTGCTTGATGGTGGTGTTATTTGTGCGTGGGCAACGTCAGGTGCAGGGCCGGAGGCTTGTTCGCGGCCAGCATGGACAGGGGATTGGCTCGCACGCACAACACGCGAAAACGTAGCAGTGACATCAGCAAGCACCGCTCCTCGACTCTGTTGTACTTCCCACAAAGTCGGGTGCTTTGCTGACATGTGCCTGATCATGCTGGTGGTGGTCAGGCTGCTAGTTTTCGTACCCCTGCTGATGCTGGCATGGCAGGTGTTTCAAATGACCTTTGTAGAGTCATCTGGAGCCAATTTAAAAAACTGCCTGACTCGGGAAGACCTAACATTTGCACAGGCACCTTGTGTTGTGTTGTTGTTCCGGGGATTGGTTGCCTGCCTTCTGCCTGCGGACACGACCCTGCTTCTTACTGCCTGTTGGGATGCTACGCCTCCCTCCCCCTGTGCACTGCTGTCCTCGCTCTGCATATCCTTCTGCCAGATTGGGTCAGCTACTGGATAATCCACCACGTCGTCTTCCTCTTCCGCTCCCTGATCCTCCTCCTGACTTCCTGGCAATTGTGTCTCATCATCGTCCACCCCTTTCTGAGACACGTTGCCAATGTTCCCTTCGTGAGAACGTGGCTGCTCAAATATTTGGGCATCTGTACATACCATCTCATCACCCACTTCAACAGGAGCTGGCGAGAGGCCAGATTCTGCGAATGGATACGTGAACAGCTCTTCCGAGTGTCCTAGTGTGGGATCAGTAATGTCCGTGGACGTGTATTCGGCCTGGTGGTAGGAAGGAGGATCTGGTTGGGAAATGTGCGGTGCAGTATCACGGCTACTGACACTTGACCGTGTGGAAGACAGGGTGTTTGTGGAGGTGCCAATCTGACTGGAAACATTATCCGCTATCCAAGTAACAACCTGTTGACACTGGTCTTGGTTCAAGAGCGGTGTACTGCTGCGGGCCCCAAGAATTTGGGACAGGACGTGCGAGCGAGAAGATGTGCCACTTTGTTGTTGCAAAATTAGTGCTTGCACACGACCTCGGCCTCTGCCTGCACCACCATCATGTCTACTTCCTTGTCCGTTGCCAACGCCCTTGCGCATTTTTCCTGTATACAGCTACAACAGTCTGGTGACTGTTCTGGTCACAGGAAAGCTGGATATTAGAGCCTGCCTGTATAGAGCTAGTCAACTACTACAGTCTGGTGACTGTTCTGGTCACAGGAAAGCTGGATATTAGAGCCTGCCTGTATAGAGCTAGTCAACTACTACAGTCTGGTGACTGTTCTGGTCACAATATAGCTGGATATTAGAGTCTGCCTGTATAGAGCTAGTCAACTACAACAGTCTGGTGACTGTTCTGGTCACAGGAAAGCTGGATATTAGAGCCTGCCTGTATAGAGCTAGTCAACTACTACAGTCTGGTGACTGTTCTGGTCACAGAAAAGCTGGATATGGATATTAGACCCTGCCTGTATACAGCTAGTCAGCTCCAACAGTCTCCTGAGGACTGTTCTGGTCACAGGAAAGCTGGATATTAGAGCCTGCCTGTATAGAGCTAGTCAACTACTACAGTCCGGTGACTGTTCTAGTCACAGGAAAGCTGGATATTAGAGCCTGCCTGTATAGAGCTAGTCAACTACTACAGTGTGGTGACTGTTCTGGTCACAATATAGCTGGATATTAGAGTCTGCCTGTATAGAGCTAGTCATCTAGTACAGTCTGGTGACTGTTCTGGTCACAGGAAAGCTGGATATTAGAGCCTGCCTGTATAGAGCTAGTCAATTACTACAGTCTGGTGACTGTTCTGGTCACAGGAAAGCTGGATATTAGAGCCTGCCTGTATAGAGCTAGTCAACTACAACAGTCTGGTGACTGTTCTGGTCACAGGAAAGCTGGATATTAGAGCCTGCCTGTATAGAGCTAGTCAACTACTACAGTCTGGTGACTGTTCTGGTCACAGGAAAGCTGGATATGGATATTAGACCCTGCCTGTATACAGATAGTCAGCTCCAACAGTCTCCTGAGGACTGTTCTGGTCACAGGAAAGCTGGATATTAGAGCCTGCCTGTATAGAGCTAGTCAACTACTACAGTCTGGTGACTGTTCTGGTCACAGGAAAGCTGGATATTAGAGCCTGCCTGTATAGAGCTAGTCAACTACTACAGTCTGGTGACTGTTCTGGTCACAATATAGCTGGATATTAGAGTCTGCCTGTATAGAGCTAGTCATCTAGTACAGTCTGGTGACTGTTCTGGTCACAGGAAAGCTGGATATAAGAGCCTGCCAGTATAGAGCTAGTCAATTACTACAGTCTGGTGACTGTTCTGGTCACAGGAAAGCTGGATATTAGAGTCTGCCTGTATAGAACTAGTCAACTACTACAGTCTGGTGACTGCTCTGGTCACAGGAAAGCTGGATATTAGAGCCTGCCTGTATAGAGCTAGTCAACTACTACAGTCTGGTGACTGTTCTGGTCACAGGAAAGCTGGATATTAGACCCTGCCTGTATACAGCTAGTCAACTACTACAGTCTGGTGACTGTTCTGGTCCCTAGAAAGCTGGATATTAGAGCCTGCCTGTATAGAGCTAGTCAACTACTACAGTCTGGTGACTGTTCTGGTCACAGGAAAGCTGGATATGGATATTAGACCTTGCCTGTATACAGCTTGTCAGCTCCAACAGTCTCCTGAGGACTGTTCTGGTCACAGGAAAGCTGGATATTAGAGCCTGCCTGTATAGAGCTAGTCAACTACTACAGTCTGGTGACTGTTCTGGTCACAGGAAAGCTGGATATTAGAGCCTGCCTGTATAGAGCTAGTCAACTACTACAGTCTGGTGACTGTTCTGGTCACAGGAAAGCTGAATATTAGAGCCTGCCTTTATAGAGCTAGTCAACTACTACAGTCGTGACTGTTCTGGTCACAGGAAAGCTGAATATTAGAGCCTGCCTTTAGAGCTAGTCAACTACTACAGTCTGGTGACTGTTCTGGTCACAGGAAAGCTGGATATTAGACCTGCCTGTATAGAGCTAGTCAACATACTACAGTCTGGTGACTGTTCTGGTCACAGGAAAGCGGGTATGGATATTAGACCCTGCCTGTATAGAGCTAGTCAACTCAAACAGTCTGCTGATACTGTTCTGGTCACAGGAAAGCTGGATATTAGAGCCTGCCTTATAGAGCTAGTCAACTACTACAGTCTGGTGACTGTTCTGGTCACAGGAAAGCTGATATTAGAGCCTGCCCTTATAGAGCTAATCAACTACTACAGTTTGGTGACTGTTCTGGTCACAGGAAAGCTGGATATTAGACCCTGCCTGTATAGAGCTAGTCAGCTCAACAGTCTCCTGATTACTGTTCTGGTCACAGGAAAGCTGGATATTAGAGCCTGCCTGTATAGAGCTAGTCAACTACACAGTCTGGTGACTGTTCTGGTCACAGGAAAGCTGAATATTAGAGCCTGCCTTATAGAGCTAATCAACTACTACAGTTTGGTGACTGTTCTGGTCACAGGAAAGCTGGATATTAGACCCTGCCTGTATAGAGCTAGTCAACTACTACAGTCTGGTGACTGTTCTGGTCACAATATAGCTGGATATTAGAGTCTGCCTGTATAGAGCTAGTCAACTACAACAGTCTGGTGACTGTTCTGGTCACAGAAAGCTGGATATTAGAGCCTGCCTGTATAGAGCTAGTCAATACTACAGTCTGGTGACTGTTCTGGTCACAGGAAAGCTGGATATTAGAGCCTGCCTGTATAGAGCTAGTCAACTACTACAGTCTGGTGACTGTTCTGGTCACAATATAGCTGGATATTAGAGTCTGCCTGTATAGAGCTAGTCATCTAGTACAGTCTGGTGACTGTTCTGGTCACAGGAAAGCTGGATATAAGAGCCTGCCAGTATAGAGCTAGTCAATTACTACAGTCTGGTGACTGTTCTGGTCACAGGAAAGCTGGATATTAGAGTCTGCCTGTATAGAACTAGTCAACTACTACAGTCTGGTGACTGCTCTGGTCACAGGAATGCTGGATATTAGAGCCTGCCTGTATAGAGCTAGTCAACTAACAGTCTGGTGACTGTTCTGGTCACAGGAAAGCTGGATATTAGACCCTGCCTGTATACAGCTAGTCAACTACTACAGTCTGGTGACTGTTCTGGTCCCTAGAAAGCTGGATATTAGAGCCTGCCTGTATAGAGCTAGTCAACTACTACAGTCTGGTGACTGTTCTGGTCACAGGAAAGCTGGATATGGATATTAGACCTTGCCTGTATACAGCTTGTCAGCTCCAACAGTCTCCTGAGGACTGTTCTGGTCACAGGAAAGCTGGATATTAGAGCCTGCCTGTATAGAGCTAGTCAACTACTACAGTCTGGTGACTGTTCTGGTCACAGGAAAGCTGGATATTAGAGCCTGCCTGTATAGAGCTAGTCAACTACTACAGTCTGGTGACTGTTCTGGTCACAGGAAAGCTGAATATTAGAGCCTCCTCTTATAGAGCTAGTCAACTACTACAGTCTGGTGACTGTTCTGGTCACAGGAAAGCTGGATATTTAGACCCTGCCTGTATAGAGCTAGTCAAATACTACAGTCTGGTGACTGTTCTGGTCACAGGAAAGCTGGATATTAGACCCTGCCTGTATACAGCTAGTCAACTACTACAATCTGGTGACTGTTTCTGGTCACAGGAAAGCTGGATATGGATATTAGACCCTGCCTGTATAGAGCTAGTCAGCTCAAACAGTCTCCTGATTACTGTTCTGGTCACAGGAAAGCTGGATATTAGAGCCTGCCTGTATAGAGCTAGTCAACTACTACAGTCTGGTGACTGTTCTGGTCACAGGAAAGCTGAATATTAGAGCCTGCCCTTATAGAGCTAATCAACTACTACAGTTTGGTGACTGTTCTGGTCACAGGAAAGCTGGATATTAGACCCTGCCTGTATAGAGCTAGTCAACTACTACAGTCTGGTGACTGTTCTGGTCACAATATAGCTGGATATTAGAGTCTGCCTGTATAGAGCTAGTCAACTACAACAGTCTGGTGACTGTTCTGGTCACAGGAAAGCTGGATATTAGAGCCTGCCTGTATAGAGCTAGTCAACTACTACAGTCTGGTGACTGTTCTGGTCACAGGAAAGCTGGATATTAGAGCCTGCCTGTATAGAGCTAGTCAACTACTACAGTCTGGTGACTGTTCTGGTCACAATATAGCTGGATATTAGAGTCTGCCTGTATAGAGCTAGTCATCTAGTACAGTCTGGTGACTGTTCTGGTCACAGGAAAGCTGGATATAAGAGCCTGCCAGTATAGAGCTAGTCAATTACTACAGTCTGGTGACTGTTCTGGTCACAGGAAAGCTGGATATTAGAGTCTGCCTGTATAGAACTAGTCAACTACTACAGTCTGGTGACTGCTCTGGTCACAGGAATGCTGGATATTAGAGCCTGCCTGTATAGAGCTAGTCAACTACTACAGTCTGGTGACTGTTCTGGTCACAGGAAAGCTGGATATTAGACCCTGCCTGTATACAGCTAGTCAACTACTACAGTCTGGTGACTGTTCTGGTCCCTAGAAAGCTGGATATTAGAGCCTGCCTGTATAGAGCTAGTCAACTACTACAGTCTGGTGACTGTTCTGGTCACAGGAAAGCTGGATATGGATATTAGACCTTGCCTGTATACAGCTTGTCAGCTCCAACAGTCTCCTGAGGACTGTTCTGGTCACAGGAAAGCTGGATATTAGAGCCTGCCTGTATAGAGCTAGTCAACTACTACAGTCTGGTGACTGTTCTGGTCACAGGAAAGCTGGATATTAGAGCCTGCCTGTATAGAGCTAGTCAACTACTACAGTCTGGTGGACTGTTCTGGTCACAGGAAAGCTGAATATTAGAGCCTGCCTTTATAGAGCTAGTCAACTACTACAGTCTGGTGACTGTTCTGGTCACAGGAAAGCTGGATATTAGACCCTGCCTGTATAGAGCTAGTCAAATACTACAGTCTGGTGACTGTTCTGGTCACAGGAAAGCTGGATATTAGACCCTGCCTGTATACAGCTAGTCAACTACTACAATCTGGTGACTGTTCTGGTACCTGGAAAGCTGGATATTAGAGCCTGCCTGTATAGAGCTAGTCAGCTACTACAGTCTGGTGACTGTTCTGGTCACAGGAAAGCTGGATATGGATATTAGACCTTGCCTGTATACAGCTTGTCAGCTCCAACAGTCTCCTGAGGATTGTTCTGGTCACAGGAAAGCTGGATTATTAGAGCCTGCCTGTATAGAGCTAGTCAACTACTACAGTCTGGTGACTGTTTCTGGTCACAGGAAAGCTGGATATTAGAGCCTGCCTGTATAGAGCTAGTCAACTACTACAGTCTGGTGACTGTTCTGGTCACAGAAAGCTGGATATTAGAGCCTGCCTGTATAGAGCTAGTCAACTACTACAGTCTGGTGACTGTTCTGGTCACAGGAAAGCTGAATATTAGAGCCTGCCTTTATCGAGCTAGTCAACTACTACAGTCTGGTGACTGTTCTGGTCACAGGAAAGCTGGATATTAGACCCTGCCTGTATAGAGCTAGTCAAATACTACAGTCTGGTGACTGTTCTGGTCACAGGAAAGCTGGATATGGATATTAGACCCTGCCTGTATAGAGCTAGTCAGCTCAAACAGTCTCCTGATTACTGTTCTGGTCACAGGAAAGCTGGATATTAGAGCCTGCCTGTATAGAGCTAGTCAACTACTACAGTCTGGTGACTGTTCTGGTCACAGGAAAGCTGAATATTAGAGCCTGCCCTTATAGAGCTAATCAACTACTACAGTTTGGTGACTGTTCTGGTCACAGGAAAGCTGGATATTAGACCCTGCCTGTATAGAGCTAGTCAACTACTACAGTCTGGTGACTGTTCTGGTCACAATATAGCTGGATATTAGAGTCTGCCTGTATAGAGCTAGTCAACTACAACAGTCTGGTGACTGTTCTGGTCACAGGAAAGCTGGATATTAGAGCCTGCCTGTATAGAGCTAGTCAACTACTACAGTCTGGTGACTGTTCTGGTCACAGGAAAGCTTAGGATATTAGAGCCTGCCTGTATAGAGTAGCTAACGTCACCTAGCTACTGTTCTGGTGACTAGGAAAGCTGGATATTAGAGCCTGCCTGTATAGAGCTAGTCAACTACTACAGTCTGGTGACTGTTCTGGTCACAATATAGCTGGATATTAGAGTCTGCCTGTATAGAGCTAGTCATCTAGTACAGTCTGGTGACTGTTCTGGTCACAGGAAAGCTGGATATAAGAGCCTGCCAGTATAGAGCTAGTCAATTACTACAGTCTGGTGACTGTTCTGGTCACAGGAAAGCTGGATATTAGAGTCTGCCTGTATAGAACTAGTCAACTACTACAGTCTGGTGACTGCTCTGGTCACAGGAAAGCTGGATATTAGAGCCTGCCTGTATAAGCTAGTCAACTACTACAGTCTGGTGACTGTTCTGGTCACAGGAAAGCTGGATATTAGACCCTGCCTGTATACGAGCTAGTCAACTACTACAGTCTGGTGACTGTTCTGGTCACAGGAAAGCTGGATATATAGAGCCTGCCTGTATAAGAGCAGTCAACTATCAGTCTGGTGACTGTTCTGGTCACAGGAAAGCTGGATATATTAGAGCTGCCTGTATAGAGCTAGTCAACTACTACAGTTCTGGTGACTGTTCTGGTCACAGGAAAGCTGGATATTAGAGCCTGCCTGTATAGAGCTAGTCAACTACTACAGTCTGGTGACTGTTCTGGTCACAGGAAAGCTGGATATTAGAGCCTGCCTGTATAGAGCTAGTCAACTACTACAGTCTGGTGACTGTTCTGGTCACAGGAAAGCTGGATATTAGACCTGCCTGTATAGAGCTAGTCAACTACTACAGTCTGGTGACTGTTCTGGTCACAGGAAAGCTGGATATTAGACCCTGCCTGTATAGAGCTAGTCAATACAACAGTCTGGGTACTGTTCTGGTCACAGGAAAGCTGGATATTAGAGCCTGCCTGTATAGAGCTAGTCAACTATTACAGTCTGGTGACTGTTCTGGTCACAGGAAAGCTGATATTAGAGCCTGCCTTATAGAGCTATCAACTACTACAGTCTGGTGACTGTTCTGGTCACAGGAAAGCTGGAGTATTAGACCTGCCTGTATAAGCTCAGTCCAACAGTCTCCTGAGGACTTGTTCTGGTCACAGGAAAGCTGGATATTAGAGCCTGCCTGTATAGAGCTAGTCAACTACTACAGTCTGGTGACTGTTCTGGTCACAGGAAAGCTGGATATTAGAGCCTGCCTGTATAGAGCTAGTCAACTACTTACAGTCTGGTGACTGTTCTGGTCACAGGAAAGCTGGATATTAGAGCCTGCCTGTATAGAGCTAGTCAACTACTACAGTCTGGTGACTGTTTCTGGTCACAGGAAAGCTGAATATTAGAGCCTGCTTTATCGAGCTAGTCAACTACTACAGTCTGGTGACTGTTCTGGTCACAGGAAAGCTGGATATTAGACCCTGCCTGTATAGAGCTAGTCAAATACTACAGTCTGGTGACTGTTCTGGTCACAGGAAAGCTGGATATGGATATTAGACCCTGCCTGTATAGAGCTAGTCAGCTCAAACAGTCTCCTGATACTGTTCTGGTCACAGGAAAGCTGGATATTAGAGCCTGCCTGTATAGAGCTAGTCAACTACTACAGTCTGGTGACTGTTCTGGTCACAGGAAAGCTGAATATTAGAGCCTGCCCTTATAGAGCTAATCAACTACTACAGTTTGGTGACTGTTCTGGTCACAGGAAAGCTGGATATTAGACCCTGCCTGTATAGAGCTAGTCAACTACTACAGTCTGGTGACTGTTCTGGTCACAATATAGCTGGATATTAGAGTCTGCCTGTATAGAGCTAGTCAACTACAACAGTCTGGTGACTGTTCTGGTCACAGGAAAGCTGGATATTAGAGCCTGCCTGTATAGAGCTAGTCAACTACTACAGTCTGGGTGACTGTTCTGGTCACAGGAAATCTGGATATGGATATTAGACCCTGCCTGTATACAGATAGTCAGCTCCAACAGTCTCCTGAGGACTGTTCTGGTCACAGGAAAAGCTGGATATTAGAGCCTGCCTGTATAGAGCTAGTCAACTACTACAGTCTGGTGACTGTTCTGGTTCACAATATAGCTGGATATTAGAGTCTGCCTGTATAGAGCTATCATCTAGTTACAGTCTGGTGACTGTTTCTGGTCACAGGAAAGCTGGATATAAAGCCTGCCAGTATAGAGCTAGTCAATTACTACAATCTGGTGACTGTTCTGGTCACAGGAAAGCTGGATATTAGAGTCTGCCTGTATAGAGCTAGTCAACTACTACAGTCTGGTGACTGCTCTGGTCACAGGAAAGCTGGATATTAGAGCCTGCCTGTATAAAGCTAGTCAACTACTACAGTCTGGTGACTGTTCTGGTCACAGGAAAGCTGGATATTAGACCCTGCCTAATAGAGCTAGTCAACTACTACAGTCTGGTGACTGTTCTGGTCACAAGAAAGCTGGATATGGATATTAGACCCTGCCTGTATACAGCTAGTCAGCTCCAACAGTCTCTTGAGGACTGTTCTGGTCACAGGAAAGCTGGATATTAGAGCCTGCCTGTATCGAGCTAGTCAACTACTACAGTCTGGTGACTGTTCTGGTCACAGGAAAGCTGGATATGGATATTAGACCCTGCCTGTATACAGCTAGTCATCTCCAACAGTCTCCTGATGACTTTTCTGGTCACAGGAAAGCTGGATATTAGAGCCTGTCTGTATAGATTTATTCAACTACTACAGTCTGGTGACTGTTCTGGTCACAGGAAGCTGGATATTAGAGCCTGCCTGTAAAGAGCTAGTCAACTACTACATTCTGGTGACTGTTCTGGTCACAGGAAAGCTGGATATTAGAGCCTGCCTGCATTGAGCTAGTCAACTACTACAGTCTGGTGACTGTTCTGGTCACAGGAAAGCTGGATATGGATATTAGACCCTGCCTGTATACAGCTAGTCAGCTCCAACAGTCTCCTGAGGACTTTTCTGGTCACAGGAAAGCTGGATATTAGAGCCTGCCTGTATAGAGCTAGTCAACTACAACAGTCTGGTGACTGTTCTGGTCACAGGAAAGCTGGATATAGATATTAGACCCTGCCTGTATACAGCTAGTCAGCTCCAACAGTCTCCTGAGAACTGTTCTGGTCACAGGAAAGCTGGATATGGATATTACACCCTGCCTATATCCTCCTAGATTAGTCCTGAGAAGGACTGTTCTGGTCAGCAGCAGTTTGCAGCCCTGCTCCGGATCTACCTATGAGGGCCGCAATTCTGTCCCTTAAGCTGCAGCAGACACTCTCCCTACACTGACTCTCTGGATGGGTGTGTGCAGAGCACATCGTGGCCGGGTCTTATAAAGGCTCGGTCATGCTGTGTGGGCAGGCCAATCACTGCAATGCCACAACTAACAGGTCTGTGGCATTGCAGTGACTGCCAGCCAATCCCTGCATGTGGGCTAGCTCTCTAAAGAGCGCCAACATGCAGGGATGAGGACCCCGAGTACAGCACGAGTATCGCGAGATTACTCAGTACTCGCCGAGTAGCCCGAGTACAGTGATACTCGTGCGAGTACCGAGTAGTCACAAGCATACTCGCTCATCACTACTGATGATCACTGTAAATATTTCTCAGAAGAAGGATGAGACAAGTATTTCCATTAAAATTCTTTCTTTGTTTTGATCCATAACATTTTTGATCACTAGTGAGGTACAAGTGAACCTGAACCCTATTTGTGATGAAGAATTTTAATGATTAAAAAACTTGCTGGGATTAGAGAGGTTTTCTTTGGGAGAGACAATGATCACTTAAGTCTGAAAATGGATAGCTTTAGATACCACTTCAGCCTTTTCCACAAAAGAATGTGAAGAAGTTTAAATTTTATGATGATGACACTCATTATTAACTAAGACTACTTTTAATTAAGGGAGTTTAGCCCTTAAATAACACGGTCAATAAGAAGGATAACATCTAGATAAATGTAGATTTAAGCCCCGTCACACTATGCGAGATTGCTAGCAAGATCGCTGCTGAGTCACAAGTTCTGTGACACAACAATGACCTGAGCAACAATTTCGCTACGTTTGGCATGTAGCAGCAACAAGGCCCCTGCTGTGAGATTGCTGATAGTTACAAATCGTTCTGGACCATTTTTTGGTTGTCTTGCTCCCGCTGGGCAGCGTGCATCGCTGTGTTTGACAGGGACAACGACCAACGATCTCAAACTACGCCCGAGAGTGACAGGTTCCCAATGACCGCCGTATCGTTCCTGCGTCGCTGGTGAGATCTGACTGTTTGACATCTCACCAGCGACCATGTAGCGACGCACCAACGATCCCTGCCAGGCTGTCTCATTGTCGGAATTTCTGGAGCGTCGCCAAATGTGATGGCACCCTTAGAGGTTGCAAATCTCTAAGTATTTTATCATAATTTTCCCCAAGACGGCATCATTTAAGTAATAAGTCACTGAAAATGGTTGCTTCTACTGACCATCAACACACATGTGGTGCAATTAAGGAGTGATGATAATGACAAAATCTATATTTTTTTAAAGGATAACACTGGAACTGGCATTAATTGTGTTAACGGGAACGTGGTTATATAAATATACAATGGCCAATCCCCGTGTGCTGCTAGAAGAACTCTGTGTGGTCATTCCTCTATGGCTGAGACACTTGACCTTTAATAGTGAAATAGATAGAATTTTGGGGTTCAGCGCACTCGATACCGTATAAAAAATTAGATCTATACCCAGTTTAAAATTTTTAAAAAAATGTATTAATTTTTTGTACCACCATCTACTTATATAATCGGGAGTTTGGGATTCGGGCACTGTAGCCGAATCCCAGACTCCTTTGCGGCACTGCGAGTGATGACGCGTAGCGTCATCGCGAGCCGCAGCCGCACTGCACCTCCGGGAGAACAACCCCCACAGACAGACACAGGAGACCCGGGGAGAGAGAGAGGGAGACGAGCCCCGCACCCTGCACCCTGCACCTCCGGGAGAACAACCCCCAGGCACAGCAGCTCTGAGGGAGAGAGGAGCCCCGGCCCCGCACCCTGCACCTCTGGTAAAACAACCCAAACACACAGCACCTGAGAGAGAGGGAGAGAGGAGACCCGCAACCGGCACCTCCAGGAAAACAACCCCCAGCCACAGCAGCTCAGAGGGAGAGAGGAGACCCGGGATGACAGACAGCACAGGGGAGAAAAAGCCCCGGACACACAGGAGGACGGAGGAGGACAACATACACATATACATGCATACACTCTATACACATATAGATATACACTATATAAACACAGACACATATAGATATAGAGTATATACATATATATCAATAGATGTAGATATACAGTATATACACATACATATACAGTATATACACATATATATACATATATACACTATATACACATATATACATCGATAGACAGTATATACACATATATACATATACAGTATATACACATATATAGATAGATATACAGTATATACACATATCTACATAGACAGTATATACATATATATATATATATATATATATATATATATATATATATACTGTATATACACATATAGATATACTGTATATACACATATATTGATATACAGTATATACACATATATAGATAGATATACACTATATACACATATATAGATATATACACTACATACACATATATACATAGATATCGATATACAGTATATACACACATATACACATGTATACATAGATATAGATGTACAGTATATACACACAGATTGATATACAGTATATACACATATAAATATAAAGTATATACACATACATGGATAGATATAGATATACAGTATATACACTCTGATCCATATACAGTATATACACATATAGATATACAATATATACACATATATCGATATACACTATATACACACACATACATATAGATATACAGTATATACACACATATATAGATATATATAGATATACAGTATATACACACAGATAGATATACAGTATATACACATATATAGATTGATGTACATATACACTATATACACACATATATAGATAGACAGTATATCTGTGTGTATATATCTACATGTATGTATGTGTATATACAGTATATGTTTATCTATCTGTGTGTATATACACACAGATAGATAAACATATACTGTATATACACATACATACATATAGATATACACTATATACACACATATACATAGATATATTGTATGTACACATATATAGACATACAGTATATACACATATATAGATAGATGTTTATATACTGTATATACACACATATAGATATACAGTATATACACATATATACATAGATGTTGACATACTGTATATACACACATATAGATATACAGTATATACACACAGATACATATACAGTATATACACATATATAGATGTAAATATACACTATATACACATATATAGCTAGATATACCGTATAAACACATATCAATAGATATACAGTATATACCCACATATAGATAGATATACATATACAGTATATACACATATATCCATATACTCTATATACACACATATAGATAGATACAGTATATACACATATACAGTGCCTACAAGTAGTATTCAACCCCCTGCAGATTTAGCTGGTTTGATAAGATGCCAATACGTTAGAGCCTTCAAACTGCAAACGAGAGTAGGATTTATTAACAGAAGCATAAATCTTACAAACCAAAAAGTTATGTTGCTCAGTTGAATTTTATAAATTTTAAACATAAAAGTGTGGGTCAATTATTATTCAACCCCTATGTTTAATATTTTGTGGAATAACCCTTGTTTGCAATTACAGCTAATAATCATCTTTTATAAGACCTGATCAGGCCGGCACATGTCTCTGGAGTTATCTTGGCCCACTCCTCCATGCAGATCTTCTCCAAGTTATCTAGGTTCTTTGGGTGTCTCATGTGGACTTTAGTCTTGAGCTCCTTCCACAAGTTTTCAATTGGGTTAAGGTCAGGAGACTGACTAGGCCACTCCAACACCTTGATTTTTTCCCTCTTGAACCAGGCCTTGCTTTTCTTGGCTGTGTGCTTTGGGTCGTTGTCTTGTTGGGAGATGAAATTACGACCCATCTTGAGGTCCTTGATAGAGGAGTGGAGGTTCTTGGCCAAAATCTCCAGGTAAAGAAGTAAGATGAGTGTTAGCGCTCGGATTACAACCAGGACACTGCTCTCAATATATTTACCTTTAGGTTTTATTGAATAAGTGTAGAATTCCAATTCTCCACAACGCGTTTCTGCGCTTATTGCGCCTTTCTCAACTGTACCAGGTGAGCACTTGGACAGATTAATTGAATGTAACATAATTATCAAGCAGTTTGGCGCAACCTGTTTTATTTTTTACTAAAATCTCCAGGTAGGCCGTGCTATCCATCTTCCCATGGATGCGGACCAGATGGCCAGGCCCCTTGGCTGAGAAACAGCCCCACAGCATGATGCTGCCACCACCATGCTTGACTGTAGGGATGGTATTCTTGGGGTCGTATGCAGTGCCATCCAGTCTCCAAACGTCACGTGTGTGGTTGGCACCAAAGATCTCGATCTTGGTCTCATCAGACCATAGAACCTTGAACCAGTCTGTCTCAGAGTCCTCCAAGTGATCATGAGCAAACTGTAGACTAGCCTTGACATCACGCTTTGAAAGTAAAGGAACCTTACGGGCTCATCTGGAACGAAGACCATTGCGGTGGAGTACATTACTTATGGTATTGACTGAAACCAATGTCCCCACTGCCATGAGATCTTCCCGGAGCTCCTTCCTTGTTGTACTTGGGTTAGCCTTGACTCTTCGGACAAGCCTGGCCTCGGCACGGGAGGAAAACTTTCAAAGGCTGTCCAGGCCGTGGAAGGCTAACAGTAGTTTCATAAGCCTTCCACTTCCGGATGATGCTCCCAACAGTGGAGACAGGTAGGCCCAACTCCTTGGAAAGGGTTTTGTACCCCTTGCCAGCCTTGTGACCTCTTGTCTCTGATGGCCTTGTAATTCTCCTTTGTCTTTCCCATGTTGACCATGTATGAGTGCTGTTCACAAGTTTGGGGAGGGTCGTAAATAGTCAGAAAAGGCTGGCAAAAGAGATAATTAATCCACACATGTGAAGCTCATTGTTATTTGTGCCTGAACTACTTCTTAATACTTTAGGGGGACCAAACAGAATTCTGGTGGTTTGAGGGGTTGACCCTCTGAATTAACTTTTAACGCTTTAAAAATAAAAATAAAAAAAAAAAAAAAATTTTTGTGGCACTGCATTTCCCAATTCCAGGCTGATCTACAGTCCAAATGTCACAATGCCAAGTTAATTCCAGGTCTACGCTGCCCGGATGCCGGCGGTGGCTTCCGCCCCTCACCGCACTCTCACCGCTGCGGCCTCGCTCTCGCCATGCTGCTGGAGTAGCGCTGTACGGGCTGTGGCCGGGTGCCGGGAGCCAGTGACGTCGTCCTGTCGGCGGCGGCGCCGCCGGTCAATGGGAGTGAGCGGCCCGTGTCAGGCTGCAAAGCCTAACACTCCCCGCTCACTCCCATTGCCCGCCACCCCTGCAAGCGGATTGGCCGCTGTGTTGTAAACACAGGACGCCCATCCCATTGCGCAGGACTCGGCGTCCTAGACCAATCGGATGGCCGTCCTCTGTTTACCACAGAACACCCAATCCGCTCCTTCCCCTCAGGTCACATGTCTAACCTGAGGGGAAGGACTGATCCCTCACTGCAGCCCCCACCCCACCGCAATGGACAATGCCGTGTGACTGGGCCTGCGATCACCCCCAACACGCAGCCACCTCCTGCCGCCAAGCGGTGATGTCGCCGCTCCAGCCGCATCTCTCCTCACCCCTCTAGCCGCATCTCTCCTCACCCCTCTAGCCGGGCTTCTCCTCACCCCTCCAGCCGGACCTTTCCTCACCCCTCCAGCCGGACTTCTCCTCACCCCTCCAGCCAGACCTCTCCTCACCCCTCCAGCCGGACCTCTCCTCACCCCTCCATCCTCTGCTCTCCTCATCCCTCCATCCTCTGCTCTCCTCACCCCTCCAGCCGGACCTCCCCTCACCCCTCCAGCCTCACCTCTCCTCACCCCTCCATCCTCTGCTCTCCTCACCCCGCCAGCCTCCCACCACATCATACTCTGCTACCCACAGAGCCACCTGTATACTCTGCTACCCACAGAGCCGCCTGTATACTCTGCTACCCACACAGCCGCCTGTATACTCTGCTTCCCACAGAGCCACCTGTATACTCTGCTACCCACAGAGCCGCCTGTATACTCTGCTACCAACAAAGCCACCTGTATACTCTGCTACCCACAGAGCCCCCTTTATAATCTGCTACCCACAGAGCTGCCTGTATACTCTGCTACCCACAGAGCCGCCTGTATAATCTGCTACCCACAAAGCCGCCTGTATAGTCTGCCACCCACAGAGCCGCCTGTATACTCTGCTACCCACAGACCCGCCTGTATACTCTGCTACCCACAGAATCGCCTGTATACTCTGCTACCCACAGAGCTGCCTCTATACTCTGCTACCCACAGAGCCTCCTGTATACTCTGCTAGTCACAGAGCCGCCTGTATAATCTGCAACCCACAGACCCGCCTGTATCATCTGCTACCCACAGAGCCGTCTGTATACTCTGCTACCCACATACCCGCCTGTAGACTCTGCTACCCCCAGAGCCGCTTGTATAAGCTGCTACCCACAAAGCCGCCTGTATACTCTGCTACCCACAGAGCCGCCTGTATACTCTGCTACCCACAGACCCGCCTGTATACTCTGCTACCCACAGACCCGCCTGTATACTCTGCTACCCACAGAGCCGCCTGTATACTCTGTACTCTGCTACCCACAGAGCCCCCTGTAAACTCTGCTACCCACTGACCCGCCTGTATACACACAATTCATTTCACCACTCTCCCGATGCAATTGCATCGGGCCTTTTTACTAGTGTACTATATAAAAACATATATCAAAAATCGTTAAAAAGGGATTGATGTGAGTCTATGAGGGTCCATTCAAGATATATGCCCAATCAATGTTCTCTGAAGGTCTTTTCTTATAGCTCTGACGCACGTATTAGGGTTACTGACTTTGTATTGATCTTTACTTCTTATTGGTCTTTACGGGGTTGATAAGCCTATAGAGAGTGAAAGTAAAAGTAAAATGTGGGATAACTGGCTGGTGTCCATGTTGTAGACTCTTAACCGAGGCTCCATGGACTTCATCTACAGTAAAAGTAAAATAGCTCTACGACTCTTGCATGAATAATGGCTTGTGAGAAAGGTGGAAATGATTGTTGCCTATCTTTCTGATAGACAGGAGCTGCTTGTTGTCTATCTTAGTGCTTTACAAGGTTCTCCCAATGTGAGATTAACTTGTGCGTAACCTCTTTATATCTGAAACACGGAGTATGATAATTATCCGTTAATTAATAAGGTGGTAAAATAACCCATAAGCCGGACCCATATGCACTAAGTGAAACTCCCAGTGCAGACGTGCACTAGAGAAAAAAAATACGCCGGCTTATGTTACAGATAACAGGTATCTCTGAGACGTATAACTCCCGTAAATTATGCGACCCCTCGCCACCTCACAACATTGCATAGAGTAAGCATATTCTGCAGCAACTTACATAAATAACAGCAATGTCCCCATTGAGGCTCACAATATAATCTCCCTATCACTATGTTTATAGAGCGTGGATGGAAGGAGGAAAATCACACGGCAAACACAAGAATCACATACAAAATCATTTTAAATATTGTCCTTGGTGTCAAACCACGTCCCAAGTGCTAAAATCAACAGTGCTAACCACTGGGCTACTATGCTTAAAACAATCCAGGACTCAATTTGAGTCCCAAGACGATACTGGTCCTTCTAAATTCACAAGCAATTCAGATATTCAATAATAGATTCCAATACATACAGTACCTTGCATTCATAATATTGTCTACATTCCTCCAATACTGTACTCAGCATGTAAACACCCAGAAAAAATGTACAGACCACGTATAGTATTGAAGGAACATAAACAACATTACGTATTTATGGTGTTACATCTGTATCTCAGCAACAACACATTTTGGATACTGTATATAAAAGACAAATATTGCAGAATGTCAGGCTTCACCTAGAAATAATTCAATGTCAATAACCGCTGGCTTTTCAGCAGTTTGCCGCACTTCGGCTGATATGACCCATATGTTATTTGCAGAACAGTTACATTTTTCTACACTTTGTCAAGTTGCTGTAGGAAACCAAAGGAAGAATACATAAATCAGGGATATCCCTAAGAGCTCATCTGCAAGCTCTTTTTAGTAAATTGAAATTTTATCTAACACCTTTTTTTCTCTTCTGGTACATTTTACATCCTTTATACAGACTTTTATACATTTTAATGTCTTGGTGACGAATATGTAAAGACTCCATATTTATTTAGTATTAAAAATGTATAACATTTTTCCACGTACATTTTGCAAAATAAGAGAAGTCTACAAAATAAGACAAGTGAGGTCACCTGAGGATACCATTGCCATAGTAACCACTAGCTAGCAGTTACTATTGCAATGGTGTCCTCGTGTGACCTCCCTGCTTACGGCCACAGCACATTGTTCAGTCATTCAGTGTTCAGAGACCTTGGGGATAGAATGCTTTGCTCTTCCCCGTGGTCTTTGATGACGCAGACCTGTGTGATGTCCAGCAAGAGAGAAGACGTCGCAGAGAATCAAGGAGGGGTATGAGGTTTGAGGGGTTAATAAAGAAGGAATCCCATATATCTTTGTGTTTTCATTTCTAATGTTTTTTTCAATGTGTGTTGTGTCTTCTTTACTATTTTTTTGAGATTTGAATGGCCAGGTCTAA
This sequence comes from Allobates femoralis, assembly GCA_033576535.1. Lineage (NCBI taxonomy): Eukaryota > Metazoa > Chordata > Amphibia > Anura > Aromobatidae > Allobates > Allobates femoralis. The sequence continues at coordinate 264,348,851 of JARQOC010000006.1, read as the reverse complement.
TATTGGTCCACGATTACTAATCTTGGGTTTAATGACATCTGACAATACCAAGTTAGCATTATCCACTTATTACTCAGCATGTCACCACCACCAGGGCCGCTGGAAGAGCCTGGTAAAGCACCTGGAAACAGCGCTATGATGAATGCGCCATTTTCAGGGTCAGCTGCAGGCTGCTATTCTTTAGTGTGGAGGGAGGCTAAAACAATGGGCCCTCACCCCACTGAGAAAACCAGCCCTCAGGTGCCTAGTTTTACCTTGGCTGGCAAGTAAAAATAGGGCAGAGTCCTAAGCATTTTTTTGCCAGCCAAGGTAAAATTAGGCAGCTGAGAGTGGCAAATAGAAACTATCCCTGTATCAGGGTTAAACTGAAAAATACTGAAAATCCATAAGCATTTTTTTACATCATTTATTTAACTCATAATTAGAGATGAGCGATGTTCGATTCGAAATGTTCGCCAATCTCAGATTCGACCTGTTTTGGGCGGTGTTCGAGTGATTCGTCGAACTTGAACAATTTGCATCAAATTCGGTAGTTCTAGGTTATGTTCGAAAACGATTCGACTCCCCCAGCATATAGACAGGCTTCCCCCGTAGGTATACAGGCAGAGCGGGAGGTCACGTGGTGCCGCTCATTTGCTATTCATGATATGCACTGCATCCTCCCGTCCATCAGCGGGGGGGATGCAGTGCATATCCCGTAATACAGGCTCCCCCCGTACCGTAGTTATACAGGCTCCCCAGCATATATACAGGCTCCATCGTAGGTATACAGGCCCCCCCCTCACAGTTTTGCGCCCCCCCCTCACAGTATGCCCCTCGCAGTGTTCCCCTCTGCTCCCCCGTCCTCCTATGTGCTCCCCTGTGTCAATCCACTGCTCCCCCTCTCCTCCTCTTCCTCCCCTTCTCACCTGTCCTCGCTCCTGCACGTTCCGTATGCTCCCAGTGGGTGTCCGGTCTCTGCAGCGTCTCTCCTGCGATGTGCTGCCAGGACCTGGCGTGATGTCATATTCACATCACAGCCGGTTACGGCAGTAATTACACTGCCGGTTACTGGTTAATGGCTGTCATGTGATTATGACATCACGCCAGGTCCTGTAGAACAGAGGATAGGTGAGGAAGACCTGCTTTGATATTTTTAACCCCTGCACTCCGGAGGAGTGCATGAATGGATGGGTGTATGCATGTATGTGTGTGTATGTATGTATGTATGTGTGTGTATGTGTGTATGTATGTATGTATGTATGGATGGATTCATGGATGGATGGGTGTGAGTGTGCGTGGATGTGTGCTTGCATGGATGTGAGCGTGCGTGGATGTGTGACACCGGGACTCCTGCCGGCAGAGCCGTGAATGGGCTGTCACAGTAGGGTTCACCTGAGGTCAACCCTGACTGTGAAAGTCATTTTGCAGTCTGCTCTCCCTCTGCATAGACGTGAGTCTATGCAGAGGGATGTGGCAGTGAAGATTCCGTTTATGGACTATGTCGGAGGCGATCGTCGTGGGACCTTCGTTGTGGACTACGTCGGACGGAAGAGGATTTTTTAAATAAAGTTGGAGTCCCTAATTGTGTTCTGCTTTATTTCTAATAAAATTATTTTTTCTCTGTGTTGTTTTTTTTTCTATTAATTACTGGAAATTCATGGCGGTCATGTCTAATATTGGCGTGACCGCCATAAATTTATGGCTTAGGGCCAGCTGATAATAAAAAGCTGGCCCTAACCCCTTTATTATCCAGTGAGCCACCGCACCAGAGCCACTGGAAGAGCGGGGTTCAGCGCCAGAAGATGGCGCTTCAATGAATGCGCCATCTTCTGGGGCAGCTGCGGGCTGAAATTCATGAAATAATTAAAAAAGAGGGCTCCCCTATATTCTTGTGTATGGCCAGGTACAAAGAGGCACCTGGGGGTTGGGGACAGCCCGTCGCTGCCTGCTGGATCTGGCTGGTTACAAAAATACGGCGAAGCCCACGTCAAATTTTTTCTGAAAAATCCATAAAACAATATAAATAAAAGTGACTGCCTTTTTATTAACCCTTCCACCATGCCCGAGGGGTTAATAAAGATGCAGTCCCTTATATATATATTGTTTTATGGATTTTTCAGAAAAAAATTTGACGTGGGCTTCGCTGTATTTTGGTAACCAGCCGGATCCAGCAGGCAGCGACGGACTGCCCCCAACCCCCAGGTGCCCATCTGTACCTGGCCGGACACAAGAAAATAGGGGAGCCCTTTTTTTTTTTATTATTTCATGAATTTCATGAAATAATTAAAAAAAAACTGTGTGGGGCTCCGCGCAATTTCTGTGTCTAGCCAGGCACAGCTAAGCAGCTGGGGGCTGGAATCCGCAGCGCAGGGATGCCCAAGCATTCTGGGCACCCCCCACTGCGAATTGCAGCCCGCAGCCGCCCCAGAAGATGGTGCATTCATTGAAGCGCCATCTTCTGGCGCTGAACCCGCTCTTCCAGTGGCCCTGGTGCGGTGGCTCACTGGGTAATAAAAGGGTTAGGGCCAGCTTTTTATTATCAGCTGGCTCTAAGCCAGAAATTTATGGCAGTCACGCCAATATTAGACATGACCGCCATGAATTTCCAGTAATTAATAGAAAAAAAACACAACACAGAGAAAAAATAATTTTATTAGAAATAAAACAGAATACAATTAGGGACTCCAACTTTATTTAAAAAATCCTCTTCCGTCCGACGTAGTCCACAACGAAGGTCCCACGACGATCGCCTCCGACGTAGTCCATAAACGGAATCTTCACTGCCACGTCCCTCTGCATAAACTCATGTCTATGCAGAGGGAGAGCAGACTGCAAAATGACTTTCACAGTCAGGGTTCACCTCAGGTGAACCCTACTGTGACAGCCCATTCACTGCTCTGCCGGTGGGAGCGCCGGCAGAGCAGTGAATAAATTATCCTCAGGGAGGTCGGCAGGGTCCCGCAGGGTCCCAGTGTCCTCCCGGCGTCGCAGCTATCTGCTGACAGGATGTCACATGACCGCCGATCATGTGACTGTGACGTCACAGCAGGCCCTGTCAGCAGATAGCTGCGACACCGGGAGTCCCGGTGTCACACATCCACGCACACATCCACACACGCTCACATCCACGCATGCTCACATCCACGCATGCACACATTCACGCACGCTCATATCCACGCACGCTCACATCCACACAAGCACACATCCACGCACACTCACACCCATCCATCCATGAATCCATACATACATACATACACACATACACACACATACATACATACATACATACATACATACATACATACATACACACATACATACATACACACACATACATAAATACATACACACACATACATACATATGCACACACATACACACACATACACACACACACATACACATACATACATACACACACATACATACACACATACACACATACATACACACACATATACACACATACATACATACACACACACGTACATAAATACATACACACACATACATGCATACACACCCATCCATTCATGCACTCCTCCGGAGTGCAGGGGTTAAAAATATCAAAGCAGGTCATCCTCACCTATCCTCTGTTCTACAGGACCTGGCATGATGTCATAATCACATGACAGCCATTAACCAGTAACCAGCAGTGTAATTACTGCCGGTTACTAGGTAACCGGCTGTGATGTGAATATGACATCATGCCAGGTCCTGGCAGCACATCGCAGGAGACGCTGCAGAGACCGGACACCCACCGGGAGCGTATGGGATGTGCAGGAGCGAGGACAGGTGAGAAGAATGGAGGAGGAGGAGGGAGCAGAGGAGGAGACAGACACAGGGGAAGCCACAATAGGGAGGAAGGGGGAGCAGAGGGGAACACTGCGAGGGGACATACTGTGAAGGGGGGCCGGGCCGCCGCAAACTGTGAGGGGGGGCCTGTTTACCTACGATGAGCCTGTATATTGCTGGGGAGCCTGTTATAAGTACGGTATGGGGGAGCCTGTTTACGGATATGACTGATCCCCCCGCGATGGACGGAGGATGCAGTGCATATCAAAGAATAGCAATATGAGCGACACAGTGGACGGGCCACTCTGATTTCAGGCTCCAGCCACCTACACCCTCGATATCGGCCCCACCCCAACTGCCAGTGTTTGGCAGCTTTGGAGCCCTTTGAGGGTGTTTTCATATGTGTTTATTGTAGCCCGCATTGATTGTCAATGGGGTTCGAGTTGTTCGTCAACATTCGACGAACATTCGACGAACAATCACTAATTCGACGAATCGAATCGAATTAGAAAACTAGGGGGGTGGCTCATCTCTACTCATATGATGGCAGGCTAGTTGCAATACACTAATGATAACAAGCACAGACACCATCCAGATTGTGCAAGTGCAGTTGATTGCAAAGACAATCACAGATGCTCTCACAGAGAGCAGGATCTGTGATGGCTGTTGCCAGTCAGTGCAGTGAATATGCATAAAGCTTACTAGTCAGTCCGAATCAAGCAGTGGGACACCGGAATATGTTCTGCTATTCCTAAAGGTACTGTACATGCTTCAATGTTGAAACGATATCACTAATGATCTCAGGAGCAGCGGTCGTTAGGTCATCATTTTGACATTGTTGGTGAGATGTCACAAGCTTAGATATCGTGCACGACACACAACGATCCAGCGAGCAGGTATTATTCGCACAACCCAGCGAACTTGTTCACTGATGTGAATGGGCACACACAACTATACAGCAGGTTGGCTGATCGAAGATCGTCTGATTTGAGAAAATGTTCTCATATCTTTGATCAGAGATCCAACAATTTATTGTAATTGAATCTCGGTGTTACACACAATGACGTCCTAACGATGTAATTTGAATGACTCCAAACCTGTGATGTTTGAGCGATATCGTTCACGATCTCATACCATGTAACTGGGCCTCTACATCTATCTGTCTATCCTATCTGTCTCTCTATTCTTTTCTAACTTTATACAGCATGGGAAAAACCATGGTAAAAATGCTTTGCACAGGAACACCACACGGATGTCACACGGAAGTCACACTGATGTTATATGAGGAAAAAAACACACAATTGCATTACACTTGTGTGACACCCCTGCAGGGGATTGCCACAGGATCCACCGGTGCAAGGAGGGATTTAAACCTTGGTACACACAGCACACAACACCTTCCACCCCAGACCTGAAGGGGGAGCTCTACTGGCTGTCTTAGGCCAGATCCCCTTTAAAAGATGCAGGCCTGAGGGGAGGAGTCAGTTAGTTCCAGTCAGGCAGTGGAGAGAGCAGGAGTGAGGAGCTGGTCGCTGGGAACAATCCAGGACCAGGACCAGGGAACACTGACCCAGCTGTGCTGCACCCTTGGGAGTGGAGAGATAGAAAAATTAAAGGAGGGAAGAAACCTGGTTTCCCTGTAGCTTACCCGGACACCGGATCCAAGCATTCACTGCAGCAGTAAAAGCCCGGAAGGACCAGGAGGACCAAATCCCCCTGAGGTAACTAACAAGAGACACTCCAAACTGACCAAACACAGGACCAGGGACCAAAGGAGGAATAGGGGCCCCGCAGAAGGACCTCATTGTCAGTGATAGAGTAAAGCCCTGAGAGGGAAGAAAGCGGTGAGTTCGGTTACAGGCAGGACTTACCCCAAAAATCACAGTACACAGAGACAGAGGAGGCTTCACAACTCTTTAAGGTGGAGGTCCCAAATTGCATCGGTGACCTGGTTATTTCTCTGGACTGTACCTGTTACCCGTCACCAGTAAAAGGTACCGAAACAAAGACTACTGAGTGTGTGTGCTTGCTTAACCGCCGCCATCCACAGCGTCAACTGCAGAGACACTTCTATGACTCCCCTCATCCATCCCCGCTGCCCTGAGGTAAAGCTCCATCTGTGGGGAGCTGTACTACACTGAGCTGCACCTCCATCACCTCAGGCCGTGGCGCTGGTATACCCGTTACCAGGTACCACAGGTGGCATCACGTAAACAATCCCCTTCACCACAATCATCTCCCACCATCCCCCACCATTGAGGATCCAGGGCACGGGATTGGGGAACGACCAGCCGTGATCCCCCATCCAAGTCGCCATCACCCCGGCACCCAAGTACTCCTTACCCTGTCGACTGCCTCAACCTGGTGTCACAAATAGGATCCCGTGCCCGGTAAAGCCGGGTACTGTGTGCCTAGAATTGAACTTTATTAACGGTTTGTGAACTGTAAAATCGGGCTGCCATTACTCAGCCATAGAAATTGTACTGCGTCATAGCGCGGGCGGAAAAGAGTGGGAAGATAAGCTCCACCCTTTCACTCTGCTAGAGATTAGCAAAGCGCAGTGTCCATTTCCGGAGATACTTGAGGTGCTTGACTCCTCCTGCAGAGCCGCCGCCGACCAGAAAGGTTTGTTTTATCTCACCGGCTGGCAGCGATTAATTAGGGGGGCCCCATCATGAGTGACTCGGATGACGCACAAGTCCCTGACAGAGGGGATGCCTGGAATGCATCACACGGAGCAGCGGCCCCGATAATGCCAATAGCCTTGCCTTACATACCGGGCGCAAAATGGTTGCCAACTTATGAAGGTAAATCCGGTACCTTAGCAGTCTTTAAACAAAAGATGTGTGCAATGCTGGACATGCATACGATGACAGAAAAACAGCAACCACCGTTGTGCTGGGACAATTAACAGGCGCAGCGGAGCTGGAGGTTGAGTACTGGAGTGATGCTGATGGGGACTCTGCAGCTAAAGTATTTGACAGACTCAAAGCTGTTTTCGAAAAGCGCACACAGTCTGAATTGAGGATGCTGTTCTACCAGTGCAAGCAGAGACCGCAAGATACCATCAGAGACTATGCCCTCCATTTACAAGGGGCACTCCGACCTTAAAGCAGATAGACTCGGCAAGTGTGCTAGAAGAGGACAAAATGCTTGCAGAGCAGTTTACAGAAGGATTGAGGTCAGACTACCACCGGCAGCAGGTACACATGTGGGTCTTGGATCATCCAACTATGAACTTTAATGAATGAAAAGATCGTGCTATAACAGTGTTAAGGGATCCAGTGCCTACAGAGCCTGCAATACAATCCTGGCAGGTCAACACCTCTCCCCTAGACTTTCAATCCGCTTATAAAGACCGTGCAAAAGTGGAAAGACAAGTTGTAGCAGATAACTCAGATGATGACCAGGTGCTGCAGCTAACCAAAAATATGGACTATGTACTAAAACTCTTGCAAGTCGTGCCTGGGGCACCACCAGCAAGCTAAATCCAACTAGCTGATTGCCCTGATTATGTCCCATGGATGAGGAGGAAGAACAAGTCGCCCGTGCAGGGGACCAACACACCATTCCAACGTAGACCCATGTCGCCCGTGGAGCGGACCAACAAGTCACACGTTCAGAGAATTAATTCAAGTGGGTCAAAAAACAGTACCTATTGGGCTTGGTGTGGATTCAGCCTCTGGGCTGATTGTAAGTTGGCCAGTCTCTTATGGTCATTGTAGATTATAAAGGAATGCCCTGCACCTTTCAGGAAGCAAAGCCACTTCTCCAGTGCCATCTTGATTGCCAACAATTCTCAGTCACCAATCTAGTATTTGCATTCACATGCAGAGATGGCCTTCTTAAAGTAACCATCTGACCAGTGGCAGACATCTGAGTAAGCACCGTACCAGTCCTAGAAGATGAAGCATCAACTTACATGAAGAATAGCTTGTTGATCTTTGGCCTATGCACCACTGGAGCTGAAAAGAAGGCCTGCTTGAGGATGACAAAAGCACTGTCAGCTTCTGGAGTCTACAACTTAGGACTTAGGCAATGATGGCAAGATTCTGGAAAGAGATGTGTGAAATTAACGGGTGATAGCAGTTTTTGAAGTCTAGGAAACACTGACACCTATTCCAGATCCATTTTCAGACCAGTGATGGAGGTAAGGTATCCCAGGAGAGGAACGGAAGTTTGTCCAAAGAAGCACTTCTCAAACTTTGTGCTGAGGCGATTCTCCATAAACCTCTGCAGAGCATGAAGGATATTTTTCCTGTATGCAGGCAGATAGGGAGAAAACTACAGAATGTCGTCTAGGTATACACAAGGTCACAGAAGATGTCATTCATGAATTCTTGGAAGAATGCTGGGGCATTGCTTAGCCTCAATGACATTTTCCAGTACTCGTAGTGACTGTCACGAGTGAAAAAGACAGTTTTCCAATTGCAACCCGAGTGAATATGAACCAGATTGTACGCACCTCGGAGGTCGAGTTCGGAGAAGATTTAAGAGACTCAGAGGTGAAATAAACAACTCTGGTATACGTGGCAGTGGGTACTTATTGTTCACTGTGATTTGTTTGAGACCCTTATATCAATGCATGACCAAAGAGAACTATCCTTTTTCTTTACAAAGAAGAACCCAGGTTTGGCTGGAGGGGTGAGGATTTCAGGATAAATTCCCTTTCCAGATTCTCTCTAATGTATTTGGACATGGCTTGGCTAAAGTGCATGACAACAAAGCACAGACACCATCCAGATTGTGGAAATACAGTCTGATTACAACAGGCAATTACAGATGAGCGTTTGTGATTGGCAGTTGCCAGTCAGTGAAGTGACTATGCATGAAGCTTAATGGGTGGCCCCGGAAGTAAGTGAGCTGGAGGCTGTGAGTGGACCCAGAAGAAAGAACAGGAGACTGGTTAGATCAATCTGTGTGTGTTATTTAAGCTGTGTTTGGCAGCTTTTGGACACCTTTGAAGGAGTTTTCTATGCATTTGATGTTGTCTTCCATTGATTTCAATGGTGTTCAGGAGTTCGGCAAACTGTTCGGTGAACAATTCGGTGAACACTCCGCCATTCGGCGAGCCAAATCGATTCCGAACACACAGGTGTTCATTCATCTCTAGTGATTGGCACTTGAAGTTGCTGGATGGGAATCTGATACTGATCTACTATGGCGTATTTCACAAAATTCCTAGCAGAATCAGTGAATGGAATGGAACCACATATGGAAACTGAGAAAGAAATGGAGAGGACTTGCTAGGGTGGCCTCCCCTACAGGACCCTAGGGTGGGAAGTTTCCACACTTTACAGGAGAGGATCAGATGTGGTGTTTCGGACTTATGCAGTAAAACACCCTCTTTTGGTTTGCAGAACTTCCAGACAATGTTTAACAATATCCACACTGTTCACCTCCATTAGTTCAGAAATAGCAGCTAGTGAAGTGGACAGTGACCTCCTTACTTGATTCCCCTTTCTGGACTGTTCGTGAAACCAGAGATCAATGCAAATAGCCAGGGCACTAGATCATACAGGGAGAAAGGAACATCTCGCCCTGCCAGCTCATCATTGATTTCTCTAGACAGGCTCTCCCAGAAATCAGCCACTAGTGCTTCATTATTCATGGTTACTTTGGAGGAATGGGTACAGAAACGGAGAGCAAACTAGCCCATGGTAAGATTTCTCTGGTAAAGTTTTAGGAGAGATGGTGCTGCAGAAGTCACTCAATCTGACTCCTCAAACACCTTGAGGAAGGCCTAAAGGAAGGCTAGCAAGTTAGAGACTACAAGATCGATTCTTTCCCAGAGCAGATTATTCCACACCAGAGCCTCACCAGAGCAATATGACATCAGGAAGGCCACCTTTTATCGATCAGAGACAAAGTGGTGAAGCAAGAGTTTAAAGTGCAATGAATACTCATTTAGAAAGCCTCTGCACAGCCTGGAGTCTCCTTGAACAGTCGAGTGGCATCCAGACGATGATCTGAACAACCGGTAGAAATCACAAGCAGAACTGAAGCTACAGTCTGAGTAGGGGCGGCAGTTTTCAGAGTATACAAGTGGGTATCTACTGATTGTATGAAGTTCAGCATTCAAGTTTGCATCAATAATTGGCAGATGAGTTCTTGCTTCAGACCTGCCAGCTGGGCAGCATTGGAGGTAGGTGGATACAGTATCTGAACAGGTGCAGCCAGGTTGGCCAGATGTAGACTCTGAGTATGTCAGTAGGACTGCTACAAATGGTTCAGCAGCAGGACTTGGTGCAGACAGTTTGGCAGTGGGCTGGACCAGGTAGTACGCAGAACAGACTGGAACTGACAGATGCTGGTGGGTCAGCAGAAGTAGGAAAAGACAGTGATTAGGCTAGGTACGGACAATGAATCAAGGGGAACTGACAGCTAGCAGTGTGTATCTAAAGCATAGACTACATTGCTCAGGCACCTTTCAAATGGGGTAGGTGCCTTTAACTACCCAGTGCTTCTCAGCAATATGCCGAGAAACATTTCCCGCTAGGGCACACTGACCTTTTAAGGAGTTGGGACATGCCGCATGTGTGACCTAAGTGCTCTTGCAAAAGACTTGTTCAGAATTTACAGGCCCTGGGAGCAGAAAACAGAGGATGGAACTCAGACAGAGGCTGCAGGACCACCAGATGGGTGAGTATGCCATAGCAACCAGTCTCCCTGCAAAGCTAGTGAAAGCAAGGACACCTCTGTATGTGCACCACAGAGGATAGATGAGCTAAAAGGGCTCAGCTGCATCCTGCAAAAAGATAAAGTGCCAAAAATAGTAGCTTGCTTTGCAGTTACCAGATCCTATAGAGCTTCTCTTAACCCCTTTAAAGAGGACCAGTCACCCCCCTGGTGCTTGCCAAACTGAAAGCACCACTGAATGCAGCATGTCTGATGTATTCAGGGAAGGGGTCTCCCATGTTTCCATTTCCCCCATAACCTGTAAAAATCACTTTAGAAAATGATGAGATAAGAAGTCCGGAGGGACTTACTAATTATGCAGTACTCCATGTTCACAAGGGTCCTCCCTGCCCCCTGCCTCTCTGTGCCGTCTCCTGTCTCTCTGTGCCACCTCCTAAGTGTGTCGTGTCTCCTCCTACCCCCCTCACCTGTATACAGTATAATTTGTAGCAGGGTGGGCTCCAACAATGACGTCATGAGTTGAAGGCTTTTTAGCCGCCGGCAAACCGCTCCTAACAATTGCTCGCTCTGCGCCTGCGTGAGTTGAGTTGATGAGATACAGACGCAGAGTGAGCAGTTGTTAGGAGCGGTTTGCCGGCGGCTAAAACTCCTTCAGCCCATGACTTCAGTGTCGGAGCCCACCCTGCTACAGATTATACTGTATGCATATAGCATAATCTGTAGCAGGGCAGGCTCTGGCGCTGATGTCACAGGCAGGAGGCGTTTCAGCCGCCGGCAAACCGCTCCTAACAATTGCTCACTTTGCACCTGCATGAGTTGAGATGATGAGGTGCAGGCGAGGAGGGGAGACAACCACAAAGGCAGGAGGCGGCACGGTGAGGCAGGAAGCAGCACAGAGAGGCAGAATCTTTGCAGTTCAATCTTTAATTCCTGATAACATGTACATTTTTAAAATTGCTTCTCCTCAATCCTGCTGTCAGCTGGTATTGCCACATCGACGATTCACTCTTCCTTTTTTGATCCAGTGGTAAGGACTGGAATATTGTTTTCCAAGACTTTATCAGTCTGAATTCGGAAATCACATAGTAGTTTTGCATGTTCATTTTCAATAACCTTTTCAGGTTTACGATCCCACCAGTTCTTTGTGACAGGAAGATGATAATTGTGGCACAAGTTCCAGTGAATCATCTGAGCAACTGTATTATGGCTTTGCTTGTAGTCTGTCTGCATGATCATCTTGCAGCAGCTCAGTATATGATCCATTGTTTTATCTGCTTCCTTGCACAGTCGACATTTGGGGTCTGTAGTTGATTTTTTTTCAATTCTGGCTTTAATTGCATTTTTGCTGATCGCTTGCTCTTGGGCTGCCAGAATTAAGCTCTCTGTTTCCTTTTTTAATTTTACATTAGTAAGCCACAACCAGGTCTTTTCCTTATCAACTTTACCCTCGATTTCTTTCTAGGAATTGTAATTGTCCATGCAAAGCTTTCTTTTGCCACTTTTCTCTTTTGCTTTGTACTGTGTTTTTATGGTATTCCTTTTTTGTCTTTTGTACTTTAAGCAGTTTTCTGTTGTTAACGTCCATCAAGGCTTGTTTATCCACTATCATTCACATGATCTGCCAGTGCATGTTTCTCTTCTTCTAAAGTTTGCTTCACTTGCAAAAACCCTCTGCCTCCTGATTTTCTTGGCAGGTAAAGTCTGTCAACATCACTATGTGGATGCAATAAGTAATTGATTGTCATCAAGTTTCTTGTTTTTCTGTCCAGATCATCCAGCTCTATCTGTGTCCAGTTCACAATTCCAGCAGTGTATGTAGTGACAGGAATGGCCCAGATGTTTATGGCCTTAATGGTATTCCCACCATTTAATTTGCTCTTCAAAATTTTCCTGACCCATTGGACATATTCCTTACTAAGCACATTTTTCACATGTCCATGCTTGATGTTATCCAGCTGTAATATGCCCAGGTATTTGCAGGCTTCAGGCTGGTGGCATTTTATGATTTGTCCATTAGGCATTTCCATGCATTTGTTGTCAATTACTCTCCTGTTCTTCAGTGCCATTATGGCACATTTGTTCAGGCCAAACTCCATACTTATGCCATTACTAAAAGTTCTAACAGTGTTAGTCAAAGAATGGATCTTGGTTTCAGACTTTCCATACAACTTTAAATCATCCATGTACAATAGGTGAAACAGTTTTGGTGAATTCCTGGCAGTTTGATAGCCCAAGTTTGTTTTTTGCAGAATTAATGACAGTGGAATCATTGCAATGTTAAACAACAGTGGTGACCATGAATCACCCTGGAAAATTCCTCTCTTGATGTTAATTACTCCATAGCTTTGGTTGCCCTCAAACAACTCAGTTTTCCAGTGCTCCATTGCATTTTCAATTAATCTGCCAATATTTCCACAAACCCCAAGCAGAAAAGCGCACATAGGGCCTTATTCGGGTGTGGTCAAGAATGTGTGCGTGTAATTGCACTAACCTTTGGTTGTTGTGAGAGTCACAACAACTAGTATGCAGAAACTGACTTTGCACTCCACCCAGTGAAAAGATTGTAGCAGTGGAAGAAAGGGTGGCTAATCATGCACTGCCGTCTGGTCAATTATCCAAGGAGTTGTCAGATGTTAAAAGCAATACCTTTATTGTCTTATGCGTTTCGTGGCACTACAGACCACTTTGTCAGAAATCCAGAAAGTTTTACAGAGATAAAATGAAGGCTATAAATAAGATTAGGAAGTAGACGTTAAAGATGTCACCATTTCGTCATCACGTCCTGATAGAAAAAATTATTTAAACCATCTATATACATTGCAAACAGTATCCCCCATACATAAAGATTGCCATTTGTAACTTCTACTCACTTGTAACATAGTGATATACAATTCAACTATATACAAGACCACCCCAATAGATATTATATAATTGTCTCAGTATTATTGATATAGTAACATCCACCTGACAATCATGAGAATTTTGATTAATTCACCTCCCCCAGGACACAGATGTTTTATATATATACATACACCATCAATAATATCTAGCAGAAATCCTCATATATCAAATTATTCCATCCCATCTGATCACATATTATGATATAAGATATAACCTTACAACTTGTCCATACATAAATAGAGAGTTAAATTAATAAAAACATACCCTCAAAAACATTATCCCATCTGACATCAGAGTTATGGATAAATTAACCTGGGGTCACAAACTCACACAATTGTATCTCTCCTCAATTCTGTTAATCTACGTTACTTATCCTCTTGGCTATCCTGATCAAACGACAGCTAAGCATCTCTCTAGAAAGGACGTAGGCTCAAACAGTGTAACTGCTCCCACATTATCCAGATAGTAGCAGAAGCTTCCCTATGGAAGAAGGAGCCGGCATGTAAAGTCCACCTCTCTTGAACTCCGCAAGGGACCCCCGACCCTCAGGACAAATATCAGGACCCGGCTAACAGCTGAGCCAAACACCTCCCCAATTCCAGTTAAGATGTATGTATTGTAATCACATATGAACCTTCAGAGTAAATTGTCCATCATCTAAATAGATACTGAATTTCATTAAGCCCTTATGGTGCCAAAGTATGCAACTTAGATCTCTCTCCGTTTCAGAGTGTCATCTCTATCTGCAATAGACTCTTGGACAAAGTCTATCGGTGTCACTTTAAAATATACCTTCTTAGAGTAATACAATGCACAGTGTTTAGAGACCCCATGTGTCATTAACCCTTCTTTAACATTAAACATATGAGAGGACATACATCAGGGATACTGTTTGCAATGTATATAGATGGTTTTAATAATTTTGTCTATCAGGATGTGATGATGAAATGGTGACATCTTTCACGTCTACTTCCTATTCTTACTTATAGCCTTCATTTTGGATCTCTGTAAACCTTTCTGGATCTCTGATGAAGTGGTCTGTAGTGCCACGAAACGCGTAAGACAATAAAGGTATTGCTTTTAACATCTGACGACTCCTTGCATAATTGACCAGACAGCAGCGCACGATTAACCACCCTTTCTTCCACTGCTACAATCGCAAACCCCAATGACATCCAGACACTTGATGACCCAACTGTGTAGCAGTGAGTCGACTGCTTTTTGGTAATCTATCCAAGTTGTATATAGATTTGTTTTACGACTTTTACAGTTCTCCAGTATCATTTTGTCTATCAGGAGTTGATCTTTGTTGCCTCTGCTTTTTCTTTTATTGCTTTTTTTTCTACTGGCAAGGTGTAATTTTTCCCCAGGTAATCCTGGATTTGCTCAGATATTATGCCTGTCAACAGTTTGAACATTGTAGGCAAACATGTTATTGGTCTGTGATGTCCTGGTTTTGGCCCCTTTGCTGGATCTTTCTGTAACAAATATGTTTTCCCAGTTGTTATCAATCCACTAACTTTTTCACTCTGCAGAATATCATTAAATTGTTTGGTCCATTTTTGCATGCAGACTGGTCAGATATTTAAGCCAAAATCCATGCAATTGATCACAACCAGGTGAAGTTCAGTTATTAATATTCTTTATTCTTTCTCTCATCATTTCTGTTGAGAAATATTATTATTATTATTATTATTATTATTATTATTATTAGTAGTAGTAGTAGTAGTAGTAGTAGTAGTAGTAGTAGTAGTAATAGTTGTATCTTACATTTTATGACCACAGCTGATTTTCAGGTCAATCTATTTCCATTGACTAACATGATTAAAGTTATTGCATATTTTAACATTTCATTCACTGCAATAAATACAGCAACATAGCACCCCTTAAAGTATATGAAATTATCAACATACATTTATAGAATCATTAACAAAAAACGAAATACATTTAACTACTTAAGGTCAAGATGATTTTTCACTTTTGAATGTTTGTTTTTTTTCAGGTTCTGAGAGTTTGATTTTTGCGGGACGAGTTATACTATTGACTGACCCTATCCATGATATTATATGTTGTAATGGAAAGCGGGAAAAATTCAGTGGGGTGAAACAGAACAAAAAGTGAAATCAAAAAATTGCTTTTTTTTATTTGTGGGCGGGGTATTTATAGCATCAGTAGGTCAGTGCAAGCATGCACATACCAAGAATGTATAATTCATAATGTTATAAGACATAGTAAACTAAAGATCAAAATGTATCTGATATGGCAAAAGTTGATAAACTATGGATGTCATCCTTTGGTTAAATGAAATTGAACTTCTGCTTCCCTGACACAGATAATTTGCAAGTCGTTTAGGAAACTCTTTAAGATAAAAATCCTTAAGATAAGCACTAAATTAATTAAGCCAAAGACAAACTCTGAAAGTACAGAGGAAAATTGTTTCAAATACAGAGAGTAGAAAAAGAAAGAGACTCTATGTAAAGCTCCCGTCACACACAACGATGCAACAGCGATCCCGATAACGATCCTTAGGGATTGTTGGTGTGTCACTTTGGGATCGCTGGTGAGATGTCAAACAGTCAGATCTCACCAGCGACTCAGCAACGATCCGGAATGATAGAAGGTCGTTGGGAATTGTCACTCTCGGGCGTAGTATTGAGATTGTTGGTCATTGCCCCTTTCAAGCACAGAGATGCAGCGTTCCCAGCGGGAGACCAATGACCTAAAAATGATCCAGAGCAGGGTCCTGATCGCTAAGTGTCACACATAACGAGATCGTTAGCGAGTTCGCTGTTACATCACAAAACCTGGGACTTAACAACCATCTCGCTAATGATCTCGTTATGTGTGATGGGGGCTTTAGAGTCTATAGATATCCTTATCTGAAAAATAAATTATTTATATAAATAAGGTTATTTTCCTTTATCTAACCTATACTTATATTTTTTATGTTATCTGCTAATAGTGAAAAAATTGATAAAATGCTGCCCAATTATTTTGTTTCCAATCAAAAAGATTGCTTTGAAGTCATAGAGCTAACAGGGGTGTTGTCGATTTTTAAACTAGACTAATAATATTTGATGGTAGAGATAAGTGAATCCTTTGAAATTTTAATTTGCTATGGCGTTGAATTTTCCCCCACAAAAATTAGTTGCAGTTAATCTATGTAAATAATTTTATGTAAAAAACATACATTTATTGCCTACCCATATATTTGCAAGATTTCGAAGCACTAAGGTTCCTTCATCAGAGAAGTGTTCAAATGAAGACAAGAGCATACAATTTAAGATATGTCACAAGACATTTGAGGATTGTAGATTGCATAATTTATCCTGGTAATTTGAAGTTCCTGACAGAAAAAATTCCCGTTTCAAAGCATTAATATCCATTAGAGAAAAGTTTACTTTTTTATTGTTGAATATGCCAGGTTTGCCAAGTTTTGTAGGAGAATTTGTTTAGCGGCAAAAAAGTTCACGTACATTTCAGTAAGAGAGAGATTTTATTATATGTGTATTCTACTTACGCTATGGAGTCTGGAGATAGAAACCATCTTTACAATAACAAACTGACATTCTTTCATAACCTAGGTACGGACCCGAATCTAAAAATTCTGACAATATGGTTCAAGCAACACCAATGATAAGTTAGGTCACAGCTGCAGGGCATTAAGGGGAGGCCAGCACAGGCTCGTAAATCAACTTTAGCATACTCACTGATGCTTCAGTAGTATATGAATTTGTTCACCATAAATTACAGATTCCATTCAAACTCGATTCTCCGCAGATCACTTGGCTTATCTCTTCTATTCATGAGTAGTGATGGGCAAACCCAAACTGTAAACCTCAGGTTTGTACCGGACACCTAGTGTCTGTGCATGGCCTCAGAACACAAACCTCTAAGGGAAATTCGTTCTACTGTTTAGATTCTGCTACCCGAATATAGCTTGTTGAAATGCTGCACCGCAGCGAATCAGCAAGCTCTTCTATTACAAAATGGGGATTAATGCAAGACAATTATACTTGCTGAGCTTCTGCTGTTGTCACACTGCTTCTAGGTCTGCTCATTAAACCTAGTAAAATTCACCCGCTTCCCGGCGGACCGTCTGCGACATCATCTGTGATTGAGTCAGACTGCGCCACTGGCATCTGTGAATGGTTGCACTGTTTTAAGTTAAATTAAGTAATAATTGAAAAAAAATGGTGTGGGGGTATTTTGATCCCCAGTGTAGATAAAGCAGACAGTTGTGGTCTGCATTCCCGATCTGTGTTCTTTATCTTGGTTGGGTATCAAAATACAGGGGACACCACACAGGCCTTCATTTAATTATTTAAATAATTTTAAAAAACACTTGGGATCCTCACCATTTTGATACCAAAGCAAGATAAATCACAAAACAGGGCTGTTATTCCCCGCAATTTGGGTAATATATGGGGTTAATGTCAGCTGTGATTTGTCAAAAATCAAGTATGCAGACCTAGGTAAGAGTCTATGAGACACCCCCATTACTAACCTGTAAGTCTAAATAAATAAATAAACAAAAACACTGAAAAATCCTTAACTTGCAATAAAAAATATATACACCCTCTTTCACCACTTTAAAAATAAAATACCCCTGCAGGTCCGCAGTCATCCACGATACTATGCTCCCGGCTCTGCTATCCAGAAGCTGCAGTGATGGAAAATGCGACCACTCACATTGTGAACCCATTTAGAATTAAATATTTGCTATGTATTTTTTAGAATCAGTGCAACACTTTATTGTACATTCATTCTCATTGACTTACCACCTTCCTATTACCGTATATACTTGTGTATAAGCCGACCCGTGTATAAGCCGACCCCCCTACTTTTGCCCCCAAAACCTGGGAAAATCTATTGACTCGTGTATAAGCCCCCAGCAGTGTGGTATACAGCAGTCCCAGAGGTATATACAGCAGCCCCAGTGGTAGTATACACGCAGCCCCAGTGGTATATACAGCCCCAGTGGTAGTATACACACAGCCCCAGTAGTATATACAGCCCCAGTGGTATATACAGCCCCAGTGGTAGTATAGACGCAGCCCTAGTAGTATATACAGCCCCAGTGGTATATACAGCCCCAGTGGTATATACAGCCCCAGTGGTAGTATACAGGCAGCCCCAGTAGTATATACAGCCCCAGTGGTAGTATAGATGCAGCCCTAGTAGTATATACAGCCCCAGTGGTATATACAGCCCCAGTGGTAGTATACAGGGCCCCAGCAGTATATACAGCCCCAGTGGTAGTATACAGGCAGCCCCAGTAGTATATACAGCCCCAGTGGTATATACAGCCCCAGTGGTAGTATACAGGGCGCCAGCAGTATATACAGCCCCAGAAGGTATATACAGCCCCAGTGGTAGTATATACAGCGCCAGTGGTATATACAGCCCCAGTGGTAGTATACAGGGCCCCAGAGGTATATACAGCCCCAGTGGTAGTATATAGCAGCCCCAGTGGTAGTGTATAGCAGCCCCAGCGGTAGTATACAGCATCCCCAGTAATGCAGGGCCCCCCAGCCTTGCTCCGGTCACCTGTAAAGCAAATTATACTTATCACTTCCCGCTGTCCGCGCCCGCTCGCCGCTGCCGTCCGCGATCCTCCATCTTCATGCGTCTTCTTCCTGTTTCCTGTGTTCGGCGCCGGTAATGACGTCATTGCCAGCGACGAACACAGGAAACAGGAAGAAGACGCATGAAGATGGAGGATCGCGGACGGCAGCGGCGAGCGGGCGCGGACAGCGGGCATTGATAAGTATAATTTGCTTTACAGGTGACCGGAGCAAGGCTGGGGGGGCCCTGCATTACTGGGGATGCGGGGGCTGCTGTATACCGCTGTATACAGCAGCCCCCGCACTGACTCGCGTATAAGCCGAGGGGGGTACTTTTCAGCCCAATTTTTGGGCTGAAAAACTCGGCTTATACGCGAGTATATACGGTACCTTGTGGTTTTTCAGCCTCTGTTTTTATGTAATGTTTTTTCAGTATTATCCTGAATAAAAATTATATTTTTGCATGCATTTGTTTTTACAGGGCTATTTGTTTTCCCTTTGTGGAAATCCGTGTGAGTTTTGCTGTATTCATACCCAGATAAATATATAGGCCTTTGTTGCATTCTTAGTCATGGCACCATTAATGACAAAAAACAGTCACAACAAAGTGCTATTCCACTATTCATAGTTGTTACATTCAGATGAAGCTTGCTGTTTTGAACAACACGTTTTTCAAAATAAACACTTCAGATTCCATTAGTGAACTGCACTGGAAAGGTGGACAAAGGCAAAGGGAATGAGAATGTCAGTAACAAGACCACTCTCCACCTCTCAGCACTTATTAGTAGGGTCTGAAGCCTTAGATTTTAACAAAATTATACTTAAGGCCAGTGTGCAACAGGTATTGTGGGCTTAATCTGTCTCAAACCCGTAAATACGCTGCATCAGGCGGTGTTGTGTAGTTCTTAAAACTAATTGTTTGCAAGCAGTGCAAGAGTGGTTGATCTCGGGCAACCCTTGCTGGGAGAGTGAACTGGGTAAAGTGGCTGTTACAGGTCCATTGTTAAAATTGGGTTCTCTGTGTTGGATCTTGGGCAATCTTGATTGTGAGGGTGAACATAGCAAAGATTTGTCTAAAGATGGAAATACCAATTTCAAAGATAAAATGAAAACCGTTCTTTATTAATTTTTTTAAAAAGTCATAGAACTACATGTAAGTGGACAGACAAAAAGTGAAAGAAAACAAAAACGGACTCCCATAAATTTGGACCTCCAAAGATGTCCCTGATCTCGTGGACTACCTAAACAATGGAGGTTTTACACTCTAGTATATTGGTGCCCCCACTCCTTGGTGGCTATCCCTAGTATGACCCTTAGTCAAGAAGAAATATGTTAATGGTCAGACCTAAGGGATATCTTATCTCGTAGATCAGTCCAATGGATAATGGATTGCCTTCCGGGAAGTCGTATAAAGAATCCTGTTTTTGGTTTACAGAAGAGGTTAAAATGTGTATTTCTCCAGGCTTGATGCATTTCTCCCTTTCTTATAGCAAAAGGGGTTCATCAGAAGAAGGAGAGTATATTTTGAACTTGTCTTATTACATATCTTTTATCTCATATGGTCAATTTTGAGACTTCAAGAGGGGATTCAACCAATAAATAAGATTGCATCCAGAGGTTGAAAATTTCAATATTCCCCTGTAATAAATAAGATCTCACATCCATCTAGGGAGAATTGCTCCAGTGACAAGGATTAAGGGTTGTGGATAGTGTTTACCAGTAAGTGATCATCCAAAGGAAAAAAGCAACACAGATGAGCTATTCTTTCAATAACCAGTGAATTCAGCCCAGAAAAAGTTTCATACTGGGGTCTAAAAAACATATATAGTTCACACAGGTCACCTGCCCATGGTGGAGTGCTACATAGTAAAGAGTCTGTTAAAGGGTCGCTGCAAAAATTGGGTGCTCTGTTAGATCTCGAGCAATCTTGTCTATGAGGGTGAACCTATTAAAGTGCCTGCTACAGGCCCATTGTCAAAATTGGGTGCTCAGTGTTGGATCTCAGGCAATCTTGGCTGTGAGGAAGAACCTGATAAAGAAGCTGTTACAGGTCCCTTATCAAAATAGGATGCTTTGTGTTGGATCTTGGACATTCTTGGTTCTGTAGGTCAATTGTGCAAACAGATTGTCATATTGATAGGGCACTATTGCGCCTCATTTTGTATCCTTTATGTATTATATAATTGCCGTAACTGACTTCCGTCGGAGCGGCGCTACTTCCGGTGGCTTTGTTAGCGAGTCCAGGGTGCTTCTCCTGGACTCTGTCCGTGGCCGCTACGCAGCCACGGCGACTCGCGAAGCAATGCCCGCAAAGCGGGCATTGCGAGTCGCTAACAAAGCCACAGGGGGTGGCTAACAGCATGGCGCTGTGGCGAGTCGCTAACATACACCGCTATGCTATACTACAGTCCCATGCACATACGCTTTATGCCTGACAGGCGTATGGCCATGGGACTGTAATATACCATAGCGCTGTACACTACAGCCCCATGCTCTTAGCCACCCCCTCAGTGCGCCGCCCCTACCCCCCTACCCCCTAAGCCCCGAACCCGCACCTAAGCTAAGCCACTACCCCCTAAGCCCCGCCACTAAGCCCCTACCCCCTGCCGCACCTAAGCCACTGCCTACACCTAAGCCCCTACTCCCTGCCGCACCTACCTAAGCCCCTACCCCCTAAGCCCCGCCGCATACCCCCTAACCCGCACCTAAGCCCCTACCCCCTGCCGCACCTAAGCCACTGCCTGCACCTAAGCCCCTACCCCCTGCCGCACCTAAGCCACTGCCTATCCCCCAACCCGCACCTAAGCTAAGCCACTACCCCTAAGCCCCGCACCTAAGCCCCTACCGCCCCTACCCCCTAAGCCCCGCCGCATACCCCCTAACCCGCACCTAAGCCCCTACCCCCTGCCGCACCTAAGCCACTGCCTGCACCTAAGCCCCTACCCCCTGCCGCACCTAAGCCACTGCCTATCCCCCAACCCGCACCTAAGCTAAGCCACTACCCCCTAAGCCCCGCACCTAAGCCCCTACCCCCTGCCGCACCTAAGCCACTGCCTGCACCTAAGCCCCTACCCCCTGCCGCACCTACCTAAGCCCCTAGCCCTAAGCCCCGCCGCATACCCCCTAACCCGCACCTAAGCCCCCTACCCCCTGCCGCACCTAAGCCACTGCCTGCACCTAAGCCCCTACCCCCTGCCGCACCTACCTAAGCCCCTACCCCCTAAGCCCCGCCGCATACCCCCTAACCCGCACCTAAGCCCCTACCCCCTGCCGCACCTATACCCCCTGCCGCACCTAAGCCACTGCCTATCCCCGAACCCGCACCTAAGCTAAGCCACTACCCCTAAGCCCCACACCTAAGCCCCTACCCCCTAAGCCCCGCTGCACCTAAGCCCCTACCCCTAAGCCCCGCCGCACCCTCTAAGCCCCGCCGCACCTAAGCTCCTACCCTCTAAGCCCCGCCGCACCTAAGCCCCTACCCCTAAGCACCGCTGCACCCTCTAAGCCCCGCCGCACCTAAGCCCCTACCCCCTAAGCCCCGCTGCACCTAAGCCCCTACACCCTAAGCCCCGCCGCACCTAAGCCCCTACCCCCTAAGTCTAAGTCCGCCGCACCTAACCCCCTATCCCCTAAGCCCCGCCGCCTCCTAAGCTCCCGTCGCTTTCCCCCGCCGCTGTCGCTAACACCTAAAGCCCTACACCCGAAGCCCTCGCCGTCCCCTAACCTAACGTCCCCGTCGATCACTTACATGCCTTCTTAGTCACCTGATCGTCCGTCCGATCCACAAGTCCTCCGTCCGGCCAGGCGTCCTCTTCCTCCGGCCCCGGGGGTCTTCTCTCTTCTTTCCGCCATCTCCGCCTCTTCGTCCGGCCCCGGGGATCTTCTGTCTTCTTTCCGCCAACTTCCAGCTTCGACGTCCTCTTCACTTATCATTAACATAGAATGGACGACAAATCCACCATTCTATGTCAATGAGATGTGAGGGGCTCTTCTGATTGGTCGCTGTCTACTGCCCTCAGCAAATCAGAAGAGGCCCTCATTTCCCATTGACATACATTAGCGGTGTCTCGCCGATTTTATGGCCGGCCACCTGGTTCTATTTGTCGGCCCTAAAATCGCTGACACACCGCTAATGCATCTCTATGGGCAGTCAGCCCGATTTCTGATTGGTCGCTCTCTCGAGCTCACTGCCCATAGACATGCATTAGCGGTGTGTCCTCGATTTTAGGGCCGACAAATAGAACCAGGTCGGCGGCCATAAAATCGCCGACACACCGCTAATGTATTTCAATGCGAACAAATTAATTTAATAATAAAAAAAATAATAAAAAAATAATTAAAAAATAATAAAAAAATAAATAAAAAATAAACGCACCTCAAAGAGAACTGGGTCTCAGCCTAAATAATAAATTTAATAATAAAAAAAATAATTAAAAAATAATTAAAAAATAATAAAAAAATAAATAAAAAATAATAAATAATTCAATAAAAATAATAATAAAAAAATTAAATATATGCTAATTATATCAGCCCTTTCAGCGGACCTGAAAGAGAACTGGGTCTCAGCCTAAATAATAAATTTAATAATAAAAAAAATAATTAAAAAATAATAAAAAAATAAATAAAAAATAATAAATAATTCAATAAAAATAATAA
Organism: Allobates femoralis; assembly: GCA_033576535.1. Classification (NCBI taxonomy): domain Eukaryota; kingdom Metazoa; phylum Chordata; class Amphibia; order Anura; family Aromobatidae; genus Allobates; species Allobates femoralis. Next base: position 264,325,311 of record JARQOC010000006.1, on the reverse strand, counting down.
TAAAAAAATTAAATATATGCTAATTATATCAGCCATTTCAGCGGACCTGAAAGAGAACTGGGTCTCAGCATAAATAATAAATTTAATAATAAAAAAATAATAAAAAAATAATTAAAAAATAATAAAAAAATAAATAAAAAATAATAAATAATTCAATAAAAATAATAATAAAAAAATTAAATATATGCTAATTATATCAGCCATTTCAGCGGACCTGAAAGAGAACTGGGTCTCAGCATAAATAATAAATTTAATAATAAAAAAAATAATTAAAAAATAATAAATAATTCAATAAAAATAATAATAAAAAAATTAAATATATGCTAATTATATCAGCCCTTTCAGCGGACCTGAAAGAGAACTGGGTCTCAGCCTAAATAATAAATTTAATAATAAAAAAAATAATTACAAAATAATTAAAAAATAATAAAAAAATAAATAAAAAATAATAAATAATTCAATAAAAATAATAATAAAAAAATTAAATATATGCTAATTATATCAGCCCTTTCAGCGGACCTGAAAGAGAACTGGGTCTCAGCCTAAATAATAAATTTAATAATAAAAAAAATTATTAAAAAATAATAAAAAAATAAATACAAAATAATAAATAATTCAATAAAAATAATAATAAAAAAATTAAATATATGCTAATTATATCAGCCCTTTCAGCGGACCTGAAAGAGAACTGGGTCTCTGCCTCAGGCTCACTTTAAATAAATAATAAATTTAATAAAAAAAATAATAATTAAAAAATAATTAAAAAATAATTAAAAAATAAATAAAAAATAATAATTAATTAAATAAAAATAATAATAAAAAAATTACATATATGCTAATAATATCAGCCCTTTCAGCGGACCTGAAGGAGAACTGGGTCTCAGCCTCAGGCTCACTTTAAATAAATAATAAATTTAATCATAAAAAAAAAAATAAAAAAATAATTAAAAAATAATACAAAAAATAAATAAAAAATAATAAATAATTAAATAAAAAAAAATAATAAAAAAAATAAATAAATGCTATTAATTTTATTATTAATTTTATTAATGCTATTAATAATGCTATTACTGCTAATAATAATGCTATTAATGCTAATAATTATGCTATTAATGCTAATATTTATGTTATTAATGCTAATAATTATGCTATTAATGCTAATAATTATGGTATTAATGGTAATAATAATGCTATTAATGCAAATAATATTGCTATTAATTCTATTATTAATGCTATTAATGCTAATTATTATGCTATTAATGCTAATAATTAGGCTATTAATGGTAATAAGAATGCTATTAATGCAAATAATATTGCTATTAATGCTATTATTAATACTATTAATGCTAATAATTATGCTATTAATGCTAATATTTATGCTATTAATGCTAATAATTATGCTATTAATGGTAATCATAATGGTATTAATGCAAATAATATTGCTATTAATGCTATTAATGCTAATAATTATGCTATTAATGTTAATAATTATGCTATTAATGCTAATAATTATGCTATTAATGGTAATAATAATGCTATTAATGCAAATAATATTGCTATTAATGCTATTATTAATGCTATTAATGTTAATAATTATGCTATTAATGCTAATATTTATGCTATTAATGCTAATAATTATGCTATTAATGGTAATCATAATGGTATTAATGCAAATAATATTGCTATTAATGCTATTAATGCTAATAATTATGCTATTAATGTTAATAATTATGCTATTCATGCTAATAATTATGCTATTAATGGTAATAATAATGCTATTAATGCAAATAATATTGCTATTCATGCTAATATTTATGCTATTAATGCTAATAATTGTGCTATTAATGCTAATATTTATACTATTAATGCTAATAATTATGCTATTAATGCTAATATTTATGCTATTAATGCTAATAATTATGCTATTTATGGTAATCATAATGGTATTAATGCAAATAATATTGCTATTAATGCTATTAATGCTAATAATTATGCTATTACTGTTAATAATTATGCTATTAATGCTAATAATTATGCTATTAATGGTAATAATAATGCTATTAATGCAAATAATATTGCTATTAATGCTATTATTAATGCTATTAATGTTAATAATTATGCTATTAATGCTAATAATTATGCTATTAATGCTAATATTAATACTATTAATGCTAATAATTATGCTATTAATGCTAATATTTATGCTATTAATGCTAATAATTATGCTATTAATGGTAATCATAATGGTATTAATGCAAATAATATTGCTATTAATGCTATTAATGCTAATAATTATGCTATTAATGTTAATAATTATGCTATTCATGCTAATAATTATGCTAATAATGGTAATAATAATGCTATTAATGCAAATAATATTGCTATTAATGCTAATATTTATGCTATTAATGCTAATAATTATGCTATTAATGCTAATATTTATACTATTAATAATTATGCTATTAATGCTAATAATTATGCTATTAATGGTAATAATTAATGCTAATATTAATGCTAATAATTTATACTATTAATGTTAATAAAATTATGCTATTAATGCTAAATAATATAATGCTATTAATGGTAATAAATAATGCTATTAATGCAAATAATTATTGCTATTAATGCTAATTATTAATGCTATTAATGTTAATAATTATGCTATTAATGCTAATATAATTATGCTATTAAATGCTAAATGCTATATTAATACTATTAATGCTAATAATTATGCTATTAATGCTAATATATTATGCTATATTAAATGCTAATAATTATGCTATTAATGGTAATCATTAATGGATATTTAATGCATAAATAATTATTGCTATTAATGGCTATTAATGCATAATAAATTAATGCTAATTAATGTTAATAATTATGCTATTCATGCTAATAATTATGCTATAATGGTAATAATAATGCTATTAATGCAAATATTAATATATGCTAATTAATGCTAATAATTTTATGCTATTAATGCTATAATGTTAACAATATATTGCTATTATATGCTAATAATTATCATTAATGGTATATTAATGCTATTAATGCTAATATTATGCTATTAATGCATATTAATGCTTAATAATTATGCTATTAATGTTAATAATTATGCTATTAATGCTAATAATTATGCTATTAATGGTAATAATAATGCTATTAATGCAAATAATATTGCTATTAATGCTATTATTAATGCTATTAATGTTAATAATTATGCTATTATTGCTAATATTTATGCTATTAATGCTAATAATTATGCTATTAATGCTAATATTAATACTATTAATGCTAATAATTATGCTATTAATGCTAATATTTATGCTATTAATGCTAATAATTATGCTATTAATGGTAATCATAATGGTATTAATGCAAATAATATTGCTATTAATGCTATTAATGCTAATAATTATGCTATTAATGTTAATAATTATGCTATTAATGCTAATAATTATGCTATTAATGGTAATAATAATGCTATTAATGCAAATAATATTGCCACGTTCTAGAATCCCGATGCATTTGCATCGGGCTCACAGCTAGTCTTTCCTATAATTGTGAAAACAGGCTTTCTATGCAACTTTTGTTAACATTGCTGCTATGTGGGCTAACCATGTAATCTTTCTGAGTGGGGTGACTGTAATAATGTTTAGTTTTCACATTTATTTGAAGAATTAATATTGTGACAGAACTTGTTTTTAAGTAATTTACCTATCCACATTTGTTTGCAGGGGAATTGTCCCGCTCTTACACCCATTTTGCCTTCATTTGCAGTCCTCTAGCCCTTACGATGACCATTTTACAGCACTTCGTGTCCTCATAGACTTGTATTATTATTTCTTTATTTAGCACCATTTATTTCATAAGAAGGGGTTACCTACAAAATTACAGATATAGATTACAGTAAACAAATTAACAATGACAGATTGTTACAGAGGGGAGATTACCCTGCCCTTGCAAGCTTACATTCTACAGGATATTGGGGAGGAGACCGTAGGTCAGGGATGCGACAGCTCCGGTGGAAGTGCGGTGGCAAGTCCGGTGGCGGTACGGTGGCAGCTCTGTAATTGCAGGCTGTAAGCTTTCCTGAAGAGATGGGTTTTCAGATTCCATCTGAAGGATCTGAGTGTGGTGGATAATTGGATGTGTTGGGCATAGAATTCCAGAGGATGGGAATACTTACTTGGGAGAAATCTTGGAGAAGTATGAAGAACGAATAAGTGTGGAGGAGAGAAGGAGGTCTTTGGAGGATAAAATATTATGTGAGGGATAATAGTGGGAGATTAGTTAAGAGATATGGGGAGGGGAGAGGTTATGGACGGCTTTGTAGGTCAGTGCCAGTAGCTTGAACTAGATTCGTTGAGGAATTGGGAGCCAATGAAGAGATTTTCAGAGGGAAGAAATAGGGGAGTAGCAAGGACACAGGTGGATTAGTCAGGCAGCAGAGTTGAGGACAGACTGGAGAGATGGAAGAGTGTTAGCAGGGAGGACACAGAGGAGGATGTTGCAGTAGTCAAGGTGGGAGATTATGAGGGCATGTACAAGAATTTTAATAGATTGAGGGCTGAGGGAAGGATGTATTCTGAAAATATTTTTATGCTGGAGGCGACAGTAGGTGGCGAGAGTTTGGATGTGTAGTTTGAAGTACAGGGCAGAGTCGACAGTTACCCTGAGGCAGCGAATTTCAGGTGTGTGAGAGAGCATGATGCCATTTACCATAATAAATAGATCAAGTAGTTAAGATGAAAGATGGGATGGTAGTTAGACAATGAATTTGGTTTTGTCTACATTGAGTTTTAGGAAAGTAGAGGTGAAGGAGGATATGGCTGACAGACACTCCAGGATTCTGGAGAGCAGAGAGTTGACATCTGGGCCAGAGAGGTAGATCTGAGTGTCGTCAGTGTACAGAGGGTACTGAAAGCCATGCGTCTTTATGAGTTGTCCTAGGCCAAGGGAATAGATTGAGAAACGTATGGGCCACCAGGACAGAAGCTTGAGGAACTCCAACAGAGAGAGGGTGGGATGAGGAGGTCATATTAGAATGGAAAATGTGAAATGTGCGGTCGGAAAGGTATGAGGCGATCCAGGACAGGGCAAGGTCTTTGATGCCAAGGAAGTGAGAATCTATAGCAGTAGACAGAGGTCGACTGTGTGGAAGGCAGAGGACAGATCTAGAAGGAGGAGGATGGAGAAATGTCTGTTAGCTTTGGCTGTGAGTAAGCCATTAGTCATTTTGGTCAGGGCAGTTTCGGTGGAGTGCATCAAACAACATACTGTGGGAAAGGGGCATTACAACACTATGGTGCGGTCACAAAAAAACTCCCCCATGTGCTGTGACATCAGGCATGCAGGTACTGGTGAAAGTGTGACAAGCGGTGCAGTCACAAACATTACTGCAGTTCAGACTCGAGAGGACAAACATTAGCTACCCCGCAAGTCTGAACTGTGCTGCACTCCCTGACGTCACTGCTCCTCACATGCGCTGTCTCACGATACCGGTGAGATATATCTGCTACATCTCGCAAGATATTGTGGCTCTCACAAAGTGTGCGTGCTGACACCACCGAGGTTACCCAGATCACACAATGGGATTCTCTGCTGTATGATACCTTCTGTGGAACCTTAAATAATCTCAGGGAAGTAATCAGGATGTTTAAGGTTCATGAATCATTAGCGTCTCTGAAACTTGCTCAGTAATAGTTTAGGAATATAATGTCTTTGCCAAAAAAAACAGGGCTTCACTGTAAAAAAGGTTGAAGTTGGGATTGGCAGCTTTTGGGCCTCTTTCAAGGTTTTCTCTCTGCACTAGATTTTGCCTCCCATTGATTTGAATGGGGTTCGGAAGTTTGGAGAACAATTTGGCGAACACATACTCGTTCAGTGAACAGAACAAAATTCGAACTTCAAAAGGTTGATCTTTAATCCTTATGATGTGGGCATCATGCTGCAGACAGTGCAGCAAAAAGGCCTCATGTGTCTGACACATCCATGAGGGACAAGTCCATGTTGTGTTGGTAGCAGCATAAATATTGAGCTTCCTTCCTCCTGCCAACCTAGAACAACAGAATGGGGAATCATTTCTTTCTTATCTCCTGACTATTCAATGCCCATCACCTCCTGATCATCCTCTATTTGTTCCACGAGTCTTGCATCTCTACTACCACTGATACCATGAGCCCCACTCTGTCACTATACTCCACCCTGCCATGCAACCTGGCTGTGATGAGAGTCTTGACATTTGAGATATTGATATCTTTTCTGCACCCTCCCCTTCTTCCTCCCCCTCTTCCTGGGGTTCCACCACCTCATCCTACAGGCTCTTCAAAGTATGCTCCAGCATGTAGATGACCAGAATGGTGATGCTGATGTGATGATGGCATTGTCAGTGCTAACCATCTTAGTAGCCATTTTGAAACTGTAAAGTAGGGTGCAGAGATGCTTGATCTGTTCCCACTTTGCCAGCATCATTTACACCACATTTGACTCTCTTTGAGTCACGCTACACATCATTACATAATGTGCCAGGCCTTGTCGCTGCTGCCAGAGTTGCTGCAACCTGTCCAGTGGGGAATTCCAGAGTGTCTTCATTTTGCATATCAAACAGTTAACTGGTTTTCTTGATGAACTCTGTAGCGATGCTCTTTGTTGAGCTGCAGGCTGAGAATGGCGAAAGTGAACACACAGCGACTGTGCGTTGTGCAGCAGCTCATCCAGGCGGGTTAGTGACATAGGAATTGCTGGACAACAAGGTTGAGTATGTGAACCATGCAAGGAAAATGTGTACGTTTGGCCCAGCATAGGGCTTCCACCAGGTTCGTACCATTATCACAAATGGCCTTCCCTGTTCCAGATTTAGCGGAGACAAATAGAGGAAAATCTGGAGCCTGATTTTCCTTTTTATTTGATTCAAGATGGTAACCAGATATTAAACCTGGGGACTCTCTGTTCACATAGACTGTGTAACCAATTCTTAGACCAGATTCTAATTGCTCCTTGTCTATTGCAAATGGGACCCCTAGGGGCCATATGGATTACATTATTACATATGATGTATAGGAGTTTACTATGGTATTCTAAGAAGCAATCCTCAGTCCGCCACTTTGCGACTTGTCTAAGGCTGGGGTCACACACAGAAGTCTGTTTTGGAAGTGATTTTCATCACCAATCCGTTTTTTATAGGGTGCTTTTTGAGCCTCCTGCATCCCTGAACGTTTTTGGTCTTAGTCACTTTTTCATTAAAAACGCATATGCGTTAACGCATGGGTTAACGCAGGTGCCTATATTTGCCATGCGTTAACGCATGCGTTTCCCATAGGGCCCCATGTTAAAAAAACGCATGCTTTTTTTAACTGATGCCAAAAACGTTGCTAGCAACGTTTTTGGCTCAAAAAAGGACAGAGCAATGTTTTGAGGTCCAGAAAAAAACGGACAGGGTGTTTATTACATCCAATCCGTTTTTCTGTCAGTTTTTGGACTTAGAAAAAAAAAATGACAAAAATGAAGCCAGAAACGGACTAAGGGCTTATGTGTGACCCCAGCCTTATCCTCAACAATCATCCTATGGATTAACTTTGGTTCTGACTAATAAGCATTGCTCCATGTATAAATTGTAATTATTGTACCCCAACAACAACTGCCCATCAGGGTTCAGGTTATTTTGTTTATGTTATGTGAGGCAGAAGGTGTATGTTTTTAATTGTTTTTAACATCCATCAAGGTTTTCTGTTTTCATGCACTAATAAATGTAAACCTCTTCACTGCAATTGGTTGTGCACACTTTTATACAGAAGCTCTTTTCTCTCTCTTTATAGTTATATTGCTTCTGTGTTGCTGCACAGACATACTTTTTCATACCAGGCAGTGCACTTCCACATTGCTCATTGCTCAGCCATTAAACCTAGGCACCAACAGCCTCAATAAGTTACGGTGAGCAGCTTTCCACTCCCCTTTCCCTCCTCTGGAGACAGCCATTGCTGAAACTCAGCCTGCATACCTGTCCACAACTCTTCAGCTGTGTTACTGACATCTACAAGGCATTTTAATTTAAAAGCTGCCTAATGGCAGAGAGCCCTGGCAGTTCAGTACAAAGGTGGGGTGGACACTCTCTAAACTGTTGCAACATTAAGGGTACCTTTACACGTGGCTACATTTCTAGGGTGGCTACAGGTAACTTACTGGTTGCAGTGAAATCATGGAGAGATTATTCCATTTGTACACAGCAACAAGATAGAACCTTGTCTCCATGATTTCACTGCAACCAGTAAGTTACCTGTAGCCACCCTAGAAATGTAGCCGCGTGTAAAGGTACCCTAAGGCAGAGGTTGAGGGTGCAGATGGAGGTGCTAAAGTAGGTGGACGAGACAGAAGAAATGGATGGCGAGGTACAGGTAGATGATTGTCCCCAAAGTCTTAGGGATTTCAAGACAAGTAACCCCTTACCCACCTGGCCATGCAGCCACCAGTCACCCAATGGCCAGTGAGGGAGGTGTAATGCCCCTGGCCATATTTGCTTGTCAAAGTGTAGGTGGTGATATGCACCCTGTCACACACAGAGTTTCTCAAGGAATGGGTGATATTGTTTGTGAAATGCTGGTGTAGTGCAGGCACAGCTTTCTTTGAGAAGTAATGGCGACTGGGCAACTGATTAATGGCGGCTGCGACCGTAACCACAACTACAGGACCAAGGGCTTGCTGCTGTGCTAATAACGGATGGAGTAGGGTGTACCCGACAAACTTCTGCACTGTGTAGGAGTTGCAGGCAGATATGCTATGGTGAGTAGACAAACAAGTGGTGTGCTCAGTGTCTGAGGTCTATCAAAACCAGCAGTCATGTAACCTTGCATAACAGCTGGGGCCTGTCACTACACCCGACTGTAGTGGGTAAACAAGTTGAGGTCCTGCAGCCTGATAAAACTTCCTATGATAACTAAGATGGAAGAAGCAGCATATGCAGTTGATGTGGTGGACAGTGTTCGGTGTGGTCCGCTGGGAATTGTTTTAGCGTAGTAATTTACCCAGAGTAATGCATGATGCTGAGCCATTTGGCAGTTAAAGAATGTAGTAGTCAAATTGGCTGGGTTTTTGCCTCTACTGAAATATTTTTTTTACATACTTTGCAAATAATATGAGCTGGGTTATCTTTTTGGTGTCAAAAAAGGCCAGGTGAGGCAACCCTCGCCACCTAGGACAACTGCAGACCCATGACCACTACAGTCCCTAGCCAGAGTTGTGGCTAAGGACGCAGTGTTTTTTGTGATTGCAGCCCTCAGCCTGAGCTGGCTCCTTATCTTCCTCCTACTCCTCTGCTGAGCTACTCAACTGCGTGAAACTGGGTTGATTTCAAGTTATATCTCAAACCACATTATCATCCTTTCTGTTGTCCCATCCCATGAGAGTCGCCCTCCTCATCTTCCATCCCTTAATGCACAATAAAGTGTGGGTTCTACTCAGGTATCTGAGAATCATCATCACCTCTACCTCTGGGTGTTAACGTCTGGTTACTAGGGATTGGATTCTGCTGGGATCCTGCTTAGTTTGTCCCGGATTCAACTCCAAAAGATTTTGGGCATCGGTGCAGATGCTTTCCTCCTCTGGAGTATGAGAATGTTTGGAGAAGACCTCTGTTGCCAATGCAATTGAATGTGTGAACATCTTTGCAGACTTGCCCATCTGTGTTTTCCCATAACCAGTTGTGCTGTTGGAGAGTTGTGACAAAGGGTGACACATAGGTTATTGGGGCGGCACCTTTGATTGTTTGTGATGTTGAGGTGCAGGAACAGGTGGCTATGCCACTTGATGCAACACTTGCCATAAACTGTAGCAAAAATTCTTTCTAGGCCTCATCCACAACTCATATCACTCTGCTGCTGGTAAACAAAGAAACTGAAGTAGCTTGGCCAGTAACAGAAGTTGCCACTTCTCTTGGGGTACAATGAGCCAATTTTGGTCAATAGCGCTTTTATTAACATTAGCAGTAGCACCTAGCCCATGTACACATTAAACACCAAGCCTACTCCACTTTCCAACAACCCTTTTCCCCTTCACCTTTCCACCATGACTTCAGAATTATCCACTTGTGTTTTTTGCACACAGATTTGGAAAACACTTGTTTGAGGCCAAACACAAACTTTTTAGGGGAAACTGACTGATTTGGCAATCACTGCTTTGAGGTCAAACACTGCTTTTTTAGCAGAATGTGACTGATTTGTCAAGGCAAAGCAAATGTTGCCTTTTTAGTAAAAACTGAAAAATTTGACAATCTCTGATTAGAGTCCAAACACAGCCTTTTCATGGACAAACCTAAGATTTGGCAACTACTTTCTATATGCAAAAAAACGCAGCTTTGGCATCGCAAACAGATTTAGTTATAATACTTGTTCTCAGCAAAAAATGCCTATGTCCAGATGGACCCTCTCATACAATATTCTATCTAAAAAGAGATCAAGGTTCTAACTATCTATTTGTGTAACACAGACAGAGAAGCATGAACTGGCAACAGCACTGTCCCTAAGCAGTAACACTCTGAAAATGGCGACGGCAAAAGGCCGCTTCTATATATCGTGAGGGACATGTCGCTTTGGCAGCCAATGAAACAAGACAGCCAATGACAAAAGCCCTTGTGTTTTCAAGTTTGGGATGTATTATGCCCATTTATTGGCTGCCAGCCTGGAACATTCACACAGAAAGTGCTGGGGAAAAAAATGGAGTCTGTCTGACACTACTCTGACCTCTCCCCACACCTATCCTCATCGAACTCATCCCACTCACTATCTGACACTGTCAGAAAGTAGAAGGAAAGCATCACTTAAATGCAGTAATGCTTTTTTTTATCCAATCAGTTTATACCGTATATACTTGTGTATAAGCCGACCCGTGTATAAGCCGACCCCCCTACTTCTGCCCCCAAAACCTGGGAAAACCTATTGACTTGTGTATAAGCCGAGGGTGGACCCCAGCACAGGTATACAGCACCCAGCAGTGTGGTATACAGCAGCCCCAGAGGTAGTATACAGCAGCCCCAGTGGTAGTATACAGCAGCCACAGAGGTATTATACAGCAGCCCCAGAGGTATATACAGCCCCAGTGGTAGTATACAGCAGCCCCAGTGGTAGTTTACAGCAGCCCCAGAGGTAGTATACAGCAGCCCCAGAGGTATATACAGCCCTAGTGGTAGTATACAGCAGCCTCAGTGGTAGTATACAGCAGCCCCAGAGGTAGTATACAGCATCCCCAGAGGTATATACAGCCCCAGAGGTATATACAGCAGCCCCAGTGGTAGTATACAGCAGCCCCAGAGGGAGTATACAGCAGCCCCAGAGGTATATACAGCCCCAGTGGTAGTATACAGCAGCCCCAGTGGTAGTATACAGCAGCCCCAGAGGTAGTATACAGCAGCCCCAGAGGTATATACAGCCCCAGAGGTAGATACAGCAGCCCCAGTGGTAGTATACAGCAGCCCCAGTGGTGTATACAGCAGCCCCAGAGGTAGTATACAGCAGCCCCAGAGGTGTATACAGCCCCCCCATCAGTATACAGGGCCCCTCCTTGGTGCACAAACCTGTAAAGGAAGATGATTGTACTTATCACTGTCCCGCTGCCGCTGTCCCGTCGCCGTCATCGCGCTCCTCCGTCTTCATCCAGCGTCTTCCGTTTTCTTCCGGCTTCCTCCTCTGGTGCGCAGACAATGACGTCATTGCCTGCGCCGACCGGAGGAAGCCTGAAGAAGACGGATGAAGACGGAGGAGCGCGATGACGGCGGCGGGACAGCGGCAGCGGGACAGTGATAAGTATACTAATCTCTTCCTTTACAGGTTTGTGCTGCAAGGGGGGGGCCTGTATACTGATGGGGGCGGGCCAGTATACTGTATTCACTGTATACAGTGTATACAGTATACAGTGACTCGCGTATAAGCCGAGGGGGGGACTTTTCAGCCCAATTTTTGGGCTGAAAAACCCGGCTTATACGCGAGTATATACGGTAAATGAAAACGTTCACTGATTTTTTGTTAAATTGCTCATGCTTTCGTTCCCGAACCAAATTTGCAATGTTCGTGCCGAATTTTAAATTGTCCAACATGTTTGGGGAAATTTTGCTCATCTCTTGTCTATTCATTCTACTAAAGATTTCATAGCTATAACTATGTAGCATAGCAGGCATTCTACATCCACTTTCTCAAAACAAAAAGCTTCAGAAATAGAAACTTTTGGGACTTAAAAATTATGTTAAAACTGGAGTAAACAGGTTGTTGAAAATTGGGCTAAGAACAAACACTATAAACATTTTATAATTTGGTTCTTACTTTCACATGACTAATAAATGTCTTTTCATTTAAAGTCATAAAGTATTTTACAAACTTTGTCTGTTGAGATCTCAGTCTTTGGTTAATAATTTTCAAAGAATCAAGAACATTAAGTGTACATAGGAATCCTCTTCAGTATAAAAATGATCTCAGATAAAGACATTAGTCCTTACAAGAGTGAAATGTGTTCATTATTCCACTTCAGTTAGCCCTGGGATTTACCGTGGTATCACAATATAAATCGATTGGCTTTAGTAGAGTATGTTGTTGAATACTTGAAGTTAGTAGCTAAAAAGGACACCACAATATAATGAAATATTTCCAGTTTATAGAGGTAGTTGGAAAATGAAATAAAAAAATGTAGAATCAGAAGGCAAGACACATTTCTTCATATTTTTGTGCATATTGTAATATAGAAAATTAAACGGGTTGTTTTACCCCAAATATATAACATGACATTCGATGTGTTAAAAATAAAAAATATGAGTTATATCAGCACAATTTGCTCCCAACAGGAAACAATGCTTTCCCATCCTTCCTGTGATTAGCTGCAGTGGTCAGGTGATGGAAGCAGGATGTGCCCCTGATGAGATACTATTCCAGCCCCCAATTACTATATTTAATACCAATGAAAAGACATAGGGCTCACCACTTGCTGAGATGAATCTTCTACTGTGTACCATGTATTAGCGCCGACGGGTGCACACTCCAACTATTGCAAACAGTCAAAAAAGCAGATACATCAAATACATGGTTTTATTATGAAAGAATAAAGCATCTTTTGAATTTTATTGAACTGATTGGATGTGCTGTACAGAATATTCTCTCCAGCTTTTTCTATGTTTATTACTATTATCATTCCAGCTGCAGCTAATTACAGCCTTTAATGGTCGGCAAACAAAGAATGGAATATGGGGCAACAGAGCTTACATTTTTCCCCAGAATTATAACAAACCTTAATAAATGCAAGGAGAGAAACAGAGCATTGTGGTTACAACAGGCTGGTACTTTATTAAGATTTAATAATGTATCCATTTCCATTGTTTATTCATCAATTTTAAAACACGTTCCATCCATAGTCATGTAAACAAATGACTCTTTTATTTATAAATACTGAAATGTAACTTTATTTAATGCACTGATCCCCCCAGCAAAGCTGGGTGACCCATCAGGACGGCGCCTTTGAGGTGCCGGCCCCCCCCAACCAAGCCTCCACAATGCTCTGCGCCCCGACATTAAAAATGTCGAGGCCAACATCCGACAAGTGAACCAGGTCCTGGCGATATAAGCCATGGACAAAACCCTCGAGTTCCTTGTGTCTATAGGAAAACATGCCTATGGAGGGTAAAAACTTTTCCATTTCTCTATTTAATCTTTTACGCATTTTGTCCAAAAACATAGTGTTTCTAACCTTCCATGCTAGTCGTGGTATCACTTCTGAGAATACAAATGTCGAGCCCTGGACCCTCTGGGCGAGCCAACAGAAATCCGACTTAACGCGCCATAGAAGGTCGAGGGAAGAACCCTTACCTAAATCATTTCCTCCGGCGTGACAGATCACCAGATCCGGCCGGGGGAAGCAATCAAGCAATTGGAGAATTAATTCATTAAAATTATGCCACCTCAAACCCCTTACCCCATGCCAGTGAATGATGACTTCGGATTCGTCAAACGAGAGGTTCTCGGAATAGCCTCTGTTCCTGGCCCTCTTGTGGGCCCAATAAATGAATGAGTGGCCGACGATCCACACTATCTTAGGGCCTAGAGGATAGATTAACCAGTAAATTAAATTGTGAGGAAGGAAAAAAAGGGTTTTAGAGCAATTTAAACATTCTGTCCAATAGGGCGTATGTATTTTTTAAATGAGTTCGATGTCCATCTACCCAGTTTTTTAATACATGTTTCGTTCAAACCTTGCTGTGCAGCCAAAGTAGCAGCTCCAATGCGAAATGAATGGGATGTTAATTTGAGTTTCTTTAATTCGAGGTGATCCAAGCATTTGTGTAAAACTGATCTAAATTGGAAAACAGTCAACGGGGTACCATCAACATGGACAAATAAGCTACCTGGGGAGGAGTTGCGGGTGTTTAGCCATGTTCTCATTGCTTTAATTGGGCAAATTGCGTTATTAAAGGAGGGGTGAAGGATGATCACCTGGCCTTTGCCAAGCTGATCCATCTTGGATCTGCGCAAATAAATACACAAAGATGTTTGTGCCCAAGAGATATCTTCTAATCGAAGACCAGGAGTATTAGTTTTACTTACAGCAATCAATTCACTAATCCTCATTGCTGTAAAAAATAATGTGAGGAACGAGGCCCTAAACATAGTTGCTTCATAGCTGCTGGAGCAGACGTCTCCTAAAACGTCACATATACTTGAAAGGGTTGACAGAGGCATAGGAGATCTATCATCTGGTGCACAGAAAGATTTTTTGTAGCCTTTCAAGAATTGCTTAATTAGAAAGGATTCCGTAATTGATGGAAAACCAGCTAGTTTTAGAAAAAATGAAATGCCGGCGATTATTTTTGTTATGGATGAGTAAGCTAAGCGCCTCGCTGCAAGGGATTGAAGGAACGGGAGGGACGCTTGACTTGCTGCTGATTTTGGGCAAACTCCGTACTGTAAACAAAATTGCACCCACGAGTACCAGGACGTGCAATAGGACGCCCAAGTCCGTGGTGCGAGTGATTGTTGTACAAAATGTGGTATCAACCCAATAGGAGATTCCATAAGTCTGTTGGGACTGGTATGCCGTTCGGTTCCGCCCATGGACATCTGGCCTGGAACTGCGCCGTGTCATTGCGGGAAAGAAGAGCACACAATGAATAACTATCAGGAATATATAATTGGAGCCGTATCCAGCTATTATATTCTAGCAACATAATCGATAGTCTTTTCAAAAGTATAGAGATTAAATATGATTTGGAAGATAATGAATTAACAGTAAATGCCGAAATTGTGTCATCTGTATAAAAAACTATCCTTCTATTTGCTAAACTGCTACCCCAAAGAGTAAATATGACCGTTAAAGCAAACGTGTCACGGAGTGGGGGGGAACTAGCAAGTCGTTCTGTAAGTTCTTCTGGCCATGCAGTAGAGACCCATTTCTTCTTAAAAAGAATGCCTAAACCTTCGCTAGATGTAGAAACATACAATTGTAGTTCTGTAGAGGGGATGAATGGTGTCTGACAACAAGTAACTTCATTAAAACGAGATAAAAATTCAGACCATATATCTAAGTTAAGCCTCAGGGGTTGTGAAATTAATATAGGAGAAGTAGAATTAGCATCTAAAAAGGATTAGCTGGTCACAGCACCTGAGGTAATCTGCAGGACCTTCAGTTTTCAGTCCGCACCTGGACGCACGTCCACCCCGGAGAGTTCAATCCGGTAATTATCAATCATTAAAGTCTAAAAAAGACAGCGTCACAGACCTTCGATGGTGAAAAATCAAGGCGTCCTTTATTCCATGGTCAACAGCGACGTTTCGACCACTGCTGTGGTCTTTATCAAGCTCAGTATGTTTTACAATTGACCTCTTTGTAGACCGGATTGGATGACACGTAGTGCAAAGTTAAGGGGCCCTGCTAATACCTGAAATTCTTTTATCGTGGCTGCTTTTTCTCTTTAAAAGAATTAATCATTCCGCGTAATTTAATAAGTTTATCCTCTGGCAATCGGAATTCCATTTTATCCGAATCAATTAATATCCCCAGAAACTCTATGGACGTATGGGGTAATGTAGTTTTATCAAATGCTACCGGGACGCCAAAATGGGACATAAGTGACAGGAATGAGTTTAATAGTGAGTCACAGCATTTAGATCCAGGTGGTCCGACAAATAAAAAATCGTCTAAATAATGAGATATCCCTCCCTCTGGGAAATTTCTCTGTGTGCACCACTGAAGGAAAGACGAAAATGTTTCACAGTAATTGCATGACATGGAAAATCCCATCGGGAGGCATCTGTCAAAATAGTATTTACCTTCAATGGTAAAACCCAGAGAACTGAACCCGGAGGGGTGGACTGGGAGTAGGCAAAATGCCGATTGTATATCGGATTTTGCCAGCAATGCTCCCTTACCAAATTTTTGTAGCAATTCAATCGCGGAATCAAAGGATGCATAAGAGACTGATGCAACCTTTGGGTCCACTTGATCATTTAATGACGCCCCCACTGGATAGGACAAATGATGTATCATTCTAAATGATCCTTTCTCTTTTTTGGGTACTATTCCAAGTGGGGAAATGCGAAAATCTTTAAAAGGGGGGTCTGAAAAGGGGCCAAGGCATCTACCAGCCATTACTTCTTTACCAATTTTTTCCCGAATTATATTTGGAAACTTTTTTGCTGATGGTAAATTATTACGGGGTGTGCAACCAGATCCGAGGAAAGGCGGAACGAAAAACCCGGACTTAAACCCGGATTGCAGCATTTCCGCGCTAGCCCGATCCGGGTATTGTTTTAGCCAGGGCAGTAGGTTTTTGAGCCTCACTGGGCTCGGTGCCTTTAAGAAAGGGGTCCCTAGGGGCTGTTGTGTTCAGTTTTTTGAAACATCTTATTGCGGAGTGCGCTCCCCCACATGACGAACATTCATGCCGGTAACGGCAGTTTTGCAACCACCGGCAGGAAGACTCATTAAATGCGAAGCAGAATCCTCTCCTAACAGTAGGTGAGGTAGTTTGCTTCGCCGGGGGCTGACGTAGGGGGACCATCATCTGGAGCCAAAGACCTACGTCTTTGGTCCCCCATTTTAGTGAAGAATGTACAGCTAACTTCTGACGGAAGGCTTCGTCGTAATTCAGCCATCCGATTCCACCGAAATGTCTATATGCTTCAGGGTACCTTTACACGCCGCGACGGCAGGCTGGATACATCGCGCTACAAGCTACAATTGTAGCTTGTAGCGTCCATATCGCCTGTAGTAGCGGCGTCTGAAGAGGCGACGCTACAGCCGGCGACAGATACATCTGTTTATGGGCTCTGCTCATAAACTTAAGGCAACATCGCCGATTGTAGCGAGCTGTATCGGCGTGTAAAGAAGCAACGGAAGGCAACTCTGGACACCCGGCGATGTGGCTGCCATGTATCTAAGGCGTGACACAGTCGCCATGTTACCGCGCCCCATCTGCGATCATTGGAGGTCGCTCCTGCTTTATGATTGGTAGTCGCAGCATAGGGCGGGATATTTAAGGAGCTGACCAGTCACACTACACAATTACTCGAGCGTGCTGTATTAACCAGCCTCCTGCGATGCCTGGCCAATCCTAATGATATTGCGCTGTCCTATCATCGTACGGACGGCTCGTAATCCAAGATTGTTGCACGCCTATGTGCTATCCCTGCTGCACCGGGTCCGCCCATAGTAGCTTGTTGGAGCGGTGTGTAAACATGGTACGCTACGCTACAGCTGGCTACTTGAGACACCCGGCGATGTAGCTAGCTATAGATGTAGCGTGGCGTAGCGCACCTTGTCGCGGCGTGTAAAGAGGGTGCGTTGACCGTTTGTAGCCGTTTGAGCGTGCTCGTGCACGTGAAGTAGCGCGATGTATCCAGCCTGCCGTCGCGGCGTGTAAAGGTACCCTCAAGGATTATATCCACATGTTGGAATAATCCTGAACATAGATTGGGGGACTTCTCGCCTAATACCGCAGAATATACCAAAAAGGCTTGCAGCCATGAATTGAATGAGCGGTATGCTCTTTTTTTACTGTCTCCCTCTTTTTCGTCACGCCCCTCGAACTTGGACGAGTCGCGGTTCGGCAAGAGGGAAAACAAATCTACAAAATCGCCCCCCAAATTTTTTCTTTCACATTGTTTGTTAAATGAAATCCCAACGGGGATACCTCGCAAGGGAGAGCCTCTTTTAAATGTGTCTCGGGAATACCCGGACTGGCTTTCGCTTGTGAGGGTGCCCGGAGGGAGAGGAAACTAATAAAGCTGCTGCCACGGCCTGTTTAACTAAATCAGAGATAGACGAAGCTAATGAGGGAATTATAGGATTACTCATAGACATAGAATGGCTCTCACCGTATCCTGGCGTGGCTGCAGCTCCTTGTCCAAAGATGGCATCCGTATTAGGAAGACCCGGGAAGCTGACTTCATCGTCACGGCTGCCGGCCTGATGCGATCCTGGGTCCGCTCCGTTGCCTTGGCTTGGAGGGTGTAAGCCCCAGACTTGGAATGCTGGACTCGCACTCCTGTGGATGGAGCTGGGAGTGCTGGATGCACCTGATACGCCCCTGAGTACAGGGCTATCTGTGCCTGGCAGGTTCAGCCCTTGCATCCCGGCTCCTCCGTCCCCAGGGGGAACGATTTGTAAAAGAGGAGACGGGGGACCCAGGGGTAAGTAGCCCCCTGGTCTTTGGCTTAAGCCCGCTGCTGCTGCAGCCTCTACTCTGGGTTCTATAGCTTCTTGCCTGCTTGCCGTGCTAGCTTCCCATTGGGAACTTCGCCTGCTCCTGTGCATCATACAGCCTGGGGCCGTAACCGGACCGTAAGGCTGTTTACCCCTCCCTCTTTCGCTTAGGTTACCCCTCCCGGGTGGCGCTAAGCGTCGGGGCTCTATCTGTGCGCCCGGCCGTGTCCTCCTCCGGGCCGCGGGAGATCACTTCCTGCGGGCTGGCCGACGTCACTTCTTGTGCGACCCGTGACTTGGCTCCCGCAGTCGCCGCCTGTGTTCTTGATGGCCGTACGTTCCCCGTTCTGCTCTGATGACCACCGCTGCTCCTTGCTTGTTTCCCCTTGCGTCTGCCGGAGGAAGGTGGTGAGTAGGCTTCTCTCCTGGGACGTTTCTGGCGCTGGCTCCTATGACGTGCAGTTGGGTATGTTGGTTTCTGAACATCGTGTCCTGCCTCAGCTGCTTCCGATCTTGGCGCAGTGTTATCCTCCTCGCCGAGGCATCTCCTAAGCCATTCCTCTCCTCCGTGGCTTCCAGCCTTCATAAGCAGGCGTTCCAAAAGGTTCTCCATAGGTTTCAGCTCTCAGCTCAGATCAGCTCTTGGTTCACAGCATAGATTTCAGCAACTCCTGTTGCCACTGGATTCTCTGGCCAAATGTCCCCTTTACATATCCGAGCCAGAGGGTGGCTGGCCAATCAAATAATTTAAATTCGGCGGGCTTTTTCCCGCCCGATTTTTGTTTTCTGACGTCATTTGATCCAGCAACTATTCTGCTGGGCCAATGACTGTGCTTCTTCACCAATATACACTATTGCAGCTCGTTGCCCCAAGATGGCTCCTATCCTATGTGTATAGTTGCCAATTCATTATCACATTATATGATGTCTTACGAATATATATATTTTTGTCACACCACAGGATTCGATCTAGCAACACCCTGTTCTGTGTGACATGCCTCCTCTGCTGTGCCATAACAGGTTCAGTCTCTGTCCAAGCACTGATTATCTTTTATCCTTAGGCTACGTTCACACGTAGCAAATTTCTGCATTTACGCAACGTTATTTAGCGCTGCGTAAATGCAGTGAAACGCAGCGCCGTAACGCATTCCAGCAAAGGCAATGGCTTTTGCTGAAACGTGTTCACATGATCTGTGATTTTGCGGATGCGCTTTGCACTGAATGACCATGTCAATTGTTTACGCTTTTTTCCTCTGCACTTTTACTCACCTCATTGCATTCCCCTTGGAGGTCTCTCTTCATAGTGTCACCGTAGAACCTTGTGCAGGACCTTAGACAGCACCATGTGATCGGATGAGGTCACCCAGTCACATGGGGCTGTGGGGTTCAAACGCCTGCGCTTGCTGCGGCCAGGCAGGGATGAGGAGAGATCACCGACGTACCATATCTAGAGGGGGTCCCCTTCTCCTCACCACACTTGGACTTCTCCCCAGTAGGTATTTTATTTTCATTACAAGGGTGCATTCCTGCAGAGCATTGCGACCATGAAAACTGTTTGATTCTTAGCACCCGGATCTTTCTATTGCACAGCCAACTGGCCTGCACCATGGGTCTGAGCTGACCTGGTCCTTTGACCACCAGGCTATAACTACTATTTAAGCATATTTTGCTTGCTACAGTGAGTCCTTCTTTGATATAGGCTGAGGTCTGTCTATCTAAATCATATAATCTGACCATTATTCTTTGACAAGCCATATCTACTACTTCCATCTATCTATCAATGTACAGTTAGGGCCAGAAATATTTGGACAGTGACACAAGTTTTGTTATTTTAGCTGTTTACAAAAACATGTTCAGAAATACAATTATATATATAATATGGGCTGAAAGTGCACACTCCCAGCTGCAATATGAGAGTTTCCACATCCAAATCGGAGAAAGGGTTTAGGAATCATAGCTCTGTAATGCATAGCCTCCTCTTTTTCAAGGGACCAAAAGTAATTGGACAATGGACTCTAAGGGCTGCAATTAACTCTGAAGGCGTCTCCCTCGTTAACCTGTAATCAATGAAGTAGTTAAAAGGTCAGGGGTGGATTCCAGGTGTGTGGTTTTGCATTTGGAAGCTGTTGCTGTGACCAGACAACATGCGGTCAAAGGAACTCTCAATTGAGGTGAAGCAGAACATCCTGAGGCTGAAAAAAAAGAAAAAATCCATCAGAGAGATAGCAGACATGCTTGGAGTAGCAAAATCAACAGTTGGGTACATTCTGAGAAAAAAGGAATTGACTGGTGAGCTTGGGAACTCTAAAAGGCCTGGGCGTCCACGGATGACAACAGTGGTGGATGATCGCCGCATACTTTATTTGGTGAAGAAGAACCCGTTCACAACATCAACTGAAGTCCAGAACACTCTCAGTGAAGTAGGTGTATCTGTCTCTGAGTCAACAGTAAAGAGAAGACTCCATGACAGTAAATACAAAGGGTTCACATCTAGATGCAAACCATTCATCAATTCCAAAAATAGACAGGCCAGAGTTAAATTTGTTGAAAAACACCTCAAGAAGCCAGCTCAGTTCTGGAAAAGTATTCTATGGACAGATGAGACAAAGATCAACCTGTACCAGAATGATGGGAAGAAAAAAAGTTTGGAGAAGAAAGGGAACGGCACATGATCCAAGGCACACCACATCCTCTGTAAAACATGGTGGAGGCAACGTGATGGCATGGGCATGCATGGCTTTCAATGGCACTGGGTCACTTGTTTTTATTGATGACATAACAGCAGACAAGAGTAGCCGGATGAATTCTGAAGTGTACCGGGATATACTTTCAGCCCAGATTCAGCCAAATGCTGCAAAGTTGATTGGACGGCGCTTCATAGTACAGATGGACAATGTCCCCAAGCATACAGCCAAAGCTACCCAGGAGTTCATGAGTGCAAAAAAGTGGAACATTCTGCAATGGCCAAGTCAATCACCAGATCTTAACCCAATTGAGCATGCATTTCACTTGCTGAAATCCAGACTTAAGACGGAAAGACCCACAAACAAGCAAGACCTGAAGGCTGCGGCTGTAAAGGCCTGGCAAAGCATTAAGAAGGAGGAAACCCAGCGTTTGGTGATGTCCATGGGTTCCAGACTTAAGGCAGTGATTGCCTCCAAAGGATTCGCAACAAAATATTGACAATAAAAATATTTTGTTTGGGTTATGTTTATTTGTCCAATTACTTTTGACCTCCTAAAATGTGGAGTGTTTGTAAAGAAATGTGTACAATTCCTACATTTTCTATCAGATATTTTTGTTCAACCCTTCAAATTAAACGTTACAATCTGCACTTGAATTCTGTTGTAGAGGTTTCATTTCAAAATGCAATGTGGTGGCATGCAGAGCCCAACTCGCGAAAATTGTGTCACTGTCCAAATATTTCTGGCCCTAACTGTATATAATTTTTCTCGACATGTGTTAGGTCAGATTGAGAAACACCTTTTTTCTTACCCAGTGGAACGTACCTATGTGGCTTTATCATCAAAATAGCCTTAAGGCTGTTTCACACACTAGGATATAGGTGAACGGTATTGTTAGCTTTGTCATGTTACTGCGATCCTTCCGACATCGTTAGTGCATTGTCACACGCAAGGATATCTTTAACGGTCTTAAATTTGGCAATGCTCCAGCTATTTGGAGAAGATCGTTTCAATGATTTTACAAAGCGGCAGGAATAGGAGAAATATGAACGACATCGTTCAAAAAGGTGTCACACTGAACGATGTTGCTGCTTCCCAGGACATTAATTGGACGATGAAAGATAAATTTGAGGTCCGGATCTCAAATTTTGGATGAACGTGCCAACGATTTTTCCTTCCTATATCGCTCGTTTACACGCAGCGACATCGTTAGAACGATCACAAATCCGTGACGTTTCAACAATATTGTTAACGAGATCCTAGAGTGTGAAGCTGCCTTTACTTGTATGTATGCAGCCCCTTACATTGTGCATTAATACAGTGTGCAATAATCCAGTTTGCTTCTTTAAAAACAGCTTGTATTACAAGCACATCCATATAATTCACTTGATTGTCTGCCTGTCATGGTTTAATTTGTGTTCCCAGATTTATCAAGATTCCTTTCTACCTACTGTAGAGATGTCCATAATTTGTTGTTATACCTTGCACCTGATGTATGTATATACTAATGAACTATCCTGATATGTTTTTGAAAGGTGTTGTGTATATATATTTACCTCTAACACTGGGGTCCTTTTGTAGGCTTTTTGTAGAAAGCCCATTTTAAATGTTTTTAAACAAATTTTGTCTATTTATAGATGTGTTTTTTTGCTAAAGTGATTTAAAACTCAATTTACCTTGGTGATCACCCGTCATTCTGCAAGTAGCTTTAATTCTTCTCCAATCAATACGTCTCCTAACTTGCAGGGGAGGATCCCTTTCCTTATTTGGCTATATCCCCCAAATAACCAATTTTCTCCACCGGCGGTCACCGGGGAAAGCGCGGCAAAGTAAGTCGTTTACATACAGAACACTGTGTTTTGTGAGGATGCGTTCTTGGTACAGTTTTTGCTTTTGTTTTTTTTTTTACATTTGGGAGGGCTTTCAGGCTAGGGTCAGACTAGCGTCAGCCTTTTTGGCTGACTATTCCATTTAAAATTTAGAATTCTGTAGCCTGAGCGCAAGCGTTAACATGCTGTAACCCTGTGTTCAGGCTGCCCATATATCCCTATGTTTATTAGTCTCCAAGCATAGCCAGATGCTTGACACAGAAGGACCAGATATGCACTATTTCTGAGCGCACAGAGAAACGTTTTCCTGGTGCTCAGAAATAGCGCACATCCGGTCCTTCTGTGTCAAGTAGCCGACTGCGCTGGGAGATCAGTAACCATAGGGATATGTAGGCAGCCTGAACACAGCGTTACACAATGTTAACGCAATGCGCTCAGGCTGCAGAATTTTAAGTTTTAAATGGATTCATCAGCCAAAAAAAAGATGACACTAATCTGACCCTAGCCTCACTTATACATTTTGTAGGTCCCTCCATCATACATAATTTTTATTTAGATAGGGCAAAACATATTCCCCTGTACTTTACAATACCAGTTACAACATGCCTGTTTGTATTTTGGGCTTTACCCTACTTCTCCTCCTACTCCTCCTCCACCACCACCATGTCATCATTATGCATACCTCACTTAAATTTTTGAGAGGATCAGCAGGTGGTATGAAACCCTAGCTTTTTTATGGCCCCTAGGTAGCCCTGTAGCATACATTTGGGAGGGACTGTTCTCACTGACACAATTTGGGAGGACGCTCTCATTCATAACTGTTATTTGGATAGTGGAATACATATTGTCCAGCACTTTACAATGCCAGCTCAAACATGTTCATTGGTATTTTGGGCATTTCTCTCCTCCTCCTCCTCCTCCACCTAAACCCCCACCACCATGTCATTATGCGGCACCCACTTAGAATTTTGAGAGGGCCAACAGGTGACATGAAATCTGAGTAAAGACCATGCATTAGGGAGAAACTGTTCTCACTCATTAATATTGGAGGGCCATCCTCTATACATTTCGGAGGGCCCTAACTAATTTGGAAGGGCCCACAAGCAGCCCTCTACTATAAATTATGCCCTCCTCCTCAATTTTTACATTACTATATGTACTATTTGCTTTTTTTGTGCTGTTTGATTTTTCTTTGACTTATCTCCCTGGATCTAAACATGTTAAGGCAGACACTTTGTCACATAGCTTTGTGCCTGAGTTGAGAGATGAAAATCCTGTCAAGATTCTTATTGAAGGGATGGTGGTGGAGGGTGTTCTGGGAAAAGATCTCAGACAGCGCTTTAAAGATGCTCAGCATAGTATGTCAGATGGTTTGCCTCTGAACAAGTTTTCCATACGAACCCCTCTATGCACAGATCTTCTAAACACAGTTTGGAGATCTCTTTCCAGGTCCTTTTGGTGTCAGAAAGCTTGTAAGGATGTTGAAATATGTCTGTTAGGGTACCTTTACACGCCGCGACGGCAGGCTGGATACATCGCGCTACTTCACGTGCACGAGCACGCTCAAACGGCTACAAACGGTCAACGCACCCTCTTTACACGCCGCGACAAGGTGCGCTACGCCACGCTACATCTATAGCTAGCTACATCGCCGGGTGTCTCAAGTAGCCAGCTGTAGCGTAGCGTACCATGTTTACACACCGCTCCAACAAGCTACTATGGGCGGACCCGGTGCAGCAGGGATAGCACATAGGCGTGCAACAATCTTGGATTACGAGCCGTCCGTACGATGATAGGACAGCGCAATATCATCAGGATTGGCCAGGCATCGCAGGAGGCTGGTTAATACAGCACGCTCGAGTAATTGTGTAGTGTGACTGGTCAGCTCCTTAAATATCCCGCCCTATGCTGCGACTACCAATCATTGAATCAGGTAATCAAAAAGTCCGAAGGACACAGGAATGAATTTATAAAATATACACAATCTTTATTAAGGATTATCAATACAAGTTTAAAATCCTTCTGAGTAATATCAAAAATAACAAGGTGAATAATAGGACCATACGTATAAACAAGAGTCACTGGATATTAATAGGTAGCTAGAACCAGTGCTATATCCGGTGGTTGTATAGATAGGGACAGTCCAGTGACCAAAAAGAAGGCATATATAAGGACAGTACCTACTTGGTTTACATATCATAACCCCGGATTTTTCCAGATTTTTTATATATAACTACACTTAGCACAATATATGGTGAGTAGATGTTCATCTAACAAGTGCCTGTCCCTGAAGATTCAGTCAGGTTCAGGTCACCAATCTAGACATTTTACATCACAATTATTATCTCATCAAATGTTTGCATATACAAATGGAACCTTTTCCTGGGTATATCAACCAGTGTTTTGGCATTTAGACTCTCACATTAGTGTCTTATATCCCATATGATCAAACACAATCTCAGGATGTGCATATGTTTTATACTACATGAGGGTCAGTGGTGGGGATGAGGGTATGGCACAACCACTATACCATTACTAAATCCCCTCCACCTATACTCCACAGTATTCACTGTTGTACATCTGAGTTGTGGGATCAGAATATACACATACAAATAATGAATCTCGAGCAGTCATCATGCCACATACACCGTATACATGTAAGCGCTTTAGGACTATGTCCACATACCTCCTAGATCGTTAATGTCGGTCAAACTGGACCTCCACCTTACCCTGACGCGTTTCGTCAAGAGACTTTCTCAAAGGGTAGTGTGCCATGTGGGGGACAGATTCGGGGGTTTAAATAATGTGCACGATTAATTGTGAAGTTAAACAACCTGTGCGTCTTGCCTTCCGCCTCCATTCCCGGCGTCAGTGCTGCGTGACGTCCTCCGATCACATGGCACGCCCCTCTTCCGGTCTGTGGAACGCAAGCGCCGGAAGCCGCGTCATAGTGACGCTGCTCCGGACCGCGGTCATGTGACCGGGAGGGGGCGTGCCCGGAAAGCTCCACACTGAACATGACGCTCTCGGAGGCGGAGGAAGAACAAAGGAGTCACCATAGTGATTATACAGTTGCTAGACAGCAAACAAATAATATAATTTTATACAAACTGCATCTACATTACATCAGAGTATATCATTATTACTACAGGATTGACCCTAGGGCCAAATCAACCAAAGATTCATCAAATATACCACTTCTCATAGAAAAAAGTGCTTATAATAGTGCATATAAACTGCCACTTATGTAAACGTGAGGTCGTGATATTAATACATCAATGGAGGTGAATTTTAAAACCATGTACTTCTGAGAAATACATGCAGCGAAAAAGCAAAATATACATTAATAAAACGTGTTTAAAAAGGTGATCCCTTCAGGAAGTCCATTTCTTTATCATATCTTCATGAAACCAATCAGTCATACGATATCCTAGGATAATACTTCAAACCTAACCTAAAAGATAATTTGGTCCGTAGCCATTTTGTAAGGAATAGGAAAAAGGAAGGAAATTGGTTGGACATTCAAGGTTTCTTTCCCTGTAGGGGCTGTAAGGCATGTGCTAACATGCTTAAAAGCAAAACGTTTCACAATTTTGATAATTCCCGGGTGTATGAAATAAGACACAACATCAGCTGCTCCACAAAGGGAGTGATCTATATGGCCAAATGCCCTTGTAATAAAATATACATAGGCATGACTACTCGTGAACTGCGCATTCGTGCAAGAGAACACGTACTGGATATTGAAAAGGGAGCGAATACCGAAAATCCTTCCAGTCTGAAAACAATACCAAGACATTTCTTTTATAGGCATCAGAGTAACTCTAGTGTATTGAAAATTGTAGGCATTGATAAGGTTTCCTTGGGCCAAAGAGGTGGAAACCTGAGCAGAGCTCTAGGACAAGTTGAGAGCAAATGGATCTACAGGCTCAACACTGTGGCTCCGTTTGGTCTCAATGAACACTTTGGTTTTGGTGCGTTCTTGTAGCTTATTTATTCAGTCTTCCTTATAAATGTATACTGAAAATGGGGTTGGTGGTTTTAAGATGTCCTTATATGTATTTTAATCATAATTTGTTCATTATATTTTAGAAATTTCCTTATGAAGTATTATCCTAGGATATCGTATGACTGATTGGTTTCATGAAGATATGATAAAGAAATGGACTTCCTGAAGGGATCACCTTTTTAAACACGTTTTATTAATGTATATTTTGCTTTTTCGCTGCATGTATTTCTCAGAAGTACATGGTTTTAAAATTCACCTCCATTGATGTATTAATATCACGACCTCACGTTTACATAAGTGGCAGTTTATATGCACTATTATAAGCACTTTTTTCTATGAGAAGTGGTATATTTGATGAATCTTTGGTTGATTTGGCCCTAGGGTCAATCCTGTAGTAATAATGATATACTCTGATGTAATGTAGATGCAGTTTGTATAAAATTATATTATTTGTTTGCTGTCTAGCAACTGTATAATCACTATGGTGACTCCTTTGTTCTTCCTCCGCCTCCGAGAGCGTCATGTTCAGTGTGGAGCTTTCCGGGCACGCCCCCTCCCGGTCACATGACCGCGGTCCGGAGCAGCGTCACTATGACGCGGCTTCCGGCGCTTGCGTTCCACAGACCGGAAGAGGGGCGTGCCATGTGATCGGAGGACGTCACGCAGCACTGACGCCGGGAATGGAGGCGGAAGGCAAGACGCACAGGTTGTTTAACTTCACAATTAATCGTGCACATTATTTAAACCCCCGAATCTGTCCCCCACATGGCACACTACCCTTTGAGAAAGTCTCTTGACGAAACGCGTCAGGGTAAGGTGGAGGTCCAGTTTGACCGACATTAACGATCTAGGAGGTATGTGGACATAGTCCTAAAGCGCTTACATGTATACGGTGTATGTGGCATGATGACTGCTCGAGATTCATTATTTGTATGTGTATATTCTGATCCCACAACTCAGATGTACAACAGTGAATACTGTGGAGTATAGGTGGAGGGGATTTAGTAATGGTATAGTGGTTGTGCCATACCCTCATCCCCACCACTGACCCTCATGTAGTATAAAACATATGCACATCCTGAGATTGTGTTTGATCATATGGGATATAAGACACTAATGTGAGAGTCTAAATGCCAAAACACTGGTTGATATACCCAGGAAAAGGTTCCATTTGTATATGCAAACATTTGATGAGATAATAATTGTGATGTAAAATGTCTAGATTGGTGACCTGAACCTGACTGAATCTTCAGGGACAGGCACTTGTTAGATGAACATCTACTCACCATATATTGTGCTAAGTGTAGTTATATATAAAAAATCTGGAAAAATCCGGGGTTATGATATGTAAACCAAGTAGGTACTGTCCTTATATATGCCTTCTTTTTGGTCACTGGACTGTCCCTATCTATACAACCACCGGATATAGCACTGGTTCTAGCTACCTATTAATATCCAGTGACTCTTGTTTATACGTATGGTCCTATTATTCACCTTGTTATTTTTGATATTACTCAGAAGGATTTTAAACTTGTATTGATAATCCTTAATAAAGATTGTGTATATT
Organism: Allobates femoralis; assembly: GCA_033576535.1. Lineage (NCBI taxonomy): Eukaryota > Metazoa > Chordata > Amphibia > Anura > Aromobatidae > Allobates > Allobates femoralis. Next base: position 264,296,556 of record JARQOC010000006.1, on the reverse strand, counting down.
TATAAAATTCATTCCTGTGTCCTTCGGACTTTTTGATTACCTGATTCCAAATGGGTTTGATAAATATGTGAGATGTTGATTCACTGATTCTGATCTTCTGTTTGAATACAGAATTCTCCAAGTTTTTGGTGGAAAGGACCATGGATATGAGAAATAGAGAGCTCAGCTGGAAAACTAAGGCATTCAATATTTTTAAAAGAGGTGCATCCGGTGGTCAGCCTGAGATTGCCAGTGCTAATAAGGAACTGATGTATAGATACAAGAACGCACTATATCGTAAAACCAAATTGTGGTGGACCAAAACCTCATTGGACAATTATTTGTCACATAGGATAGTCCCTAGGGGCTTGAGGGTGCAACTGTATCCGACCTTTAATTTGGATAATGACGACCTAACCAAGAAATGGATGGAGGCAGCATCAACATGCTCCTTTTCATTCATCTCGATTATTAATGAATACAACAATAAAAACCTGGGAGTTCTGGATGCTGAGATAGAGGGTATGTCGAAGACTCTACAGGGAGGGCTCTCAAAAGAATCCCTTGACATCTATATGCGAGAGATTGATAAGGAGATGAAAAAGTGGGAACAAGAAATCAGCACAAACAAAATGAAAAAATTCAAGAGAGATGTTGGAGACTATGAGAGTAACAAAATCTTTAGGTGGCAATTTAAGAAAAATTCGGCCAATCCCAATAATCCATCACAGCCACGTAAGGAATCTGTTGGGTCTGTATCATCAAATGCAGATAGTGTGACCACACAAGGGGAAATAGGGGAAGAAGAGGGTGAACGACCCTCTGTAAAAAACAAGAATAGACCCTCTCCAGATAAAAAAAGTAAGAAAAAGAAACCTAAAGACACGAATAAGGTAATTAACCTTTCGAGTCGAATTCTTACCCCAATTCAGTTGAAGGTCTTAAATATGGGTTTAACCTTTTCTCCTTCTCGCTCCTTAGACCCCTTTGTGATTATCAAAGATGTCCACCTTTTCGCTAGGAAAGTCATCTTAAAGAGACTTCATTTTAAAACTGAGAATGGTTTGAGTACAGAGGATGAGAGAAACACTCTACGTGATCTAGAGTCACTATCAGAGGAAAATACTGATCCCCAAAAAATTGGTAAGTTCCCGAGTCATTTGTTTGTTAAATCTAAGAATTTTCCACCCTTGGGGACATGTTCAAATGTGGACACCTTCACAAGGATGGTAACGGCGGATGTGGAAAAACTAGCCCAAAATAAAACTTGGGAACATAACCTAAATAGAGAGGAGAGATTGGCTCTAGACCAATTGAAGGAATGGGAGGATATCCTAATCAAGCCAGCTGACAAAGGGGGGAACCTGGTAATTTGGCCTAAAACTATGTATATCAAACAAGCACACAAGCTATTAAACCAACCAGAGTGCTATAAAAAATTGCCAGGTAACCCCCTTCAGCAGGATAAGGATCTTTTGATGACGATCCTAATTAGAGCATTTGAAGAAGGTACTATTCCACAAGAGGTGGTTAAAAACATGGAAAAATTCAACCCAAGATTACCGACCTTTTATATTTTGCCGAAGGTCCACAAGAATCATGTGGACCCTCCGGGTAGACCCATAGTCTCCGGCAACGAGAGCTTATGTGAAAATATATGTAGGCTGATTGACAGTTATTTGAAACCCCTCACAGTATCCTTACCTTCGTATATTAGGGATACAACAGAGGCACTCCAGAGATTGGATGGTTTACAACTGGGTCCCGACTCCATCATGGTGACTGTAGACGTAGAGTCTTTATATACGTCGATCAGGCACGAGGATGGTATTAGGGCCAGAAAATACTTTTTGGAGATGAGTAATATAGACCCTGCAATGTCAACCTTGATAGTTACCCTACTGGAGTTTATACTTACCCACAATTGCTTTACCTTCGATGGTCAAATCTACCGCCAACAGCAGGGGACCGCTATGGGGGCCTCCTGTGCCCCCTCGTACGCTAATTTGTTCTTGGGGGCATGGGAGAGGGAAATATTTATAAATAACCCCATAGCGGCCTCCAGTAAAATTCAGGGGTGGATGCGATTCATCGATGATGTCTTTTTTGTGTGGGAAGGAAGCGATGAGGAACTTAGAAATCTGATAGAGACACTGAATTGTAACGACCTAAACATCAAACTTACATATAAGAGTGGTAGGAGGATGGAATTCCTTGATATATTGATCGACACCCAGGTTGATGGAAGTGTGACGACTGACATCTATCGAAAGGTTACGTCCACAAATTCTCTTTTATATGCCAAGTCGTCTCATTTACCATCCACAATAAGAGGGATACCTGTGGGTCAATATATGAGGGCTAGACGCATCTGTTCCAATGACCACATTTTTGAGGCACAGGCAATGGACCTTAAAAATAGGTTTGAAGAAAGGGGATACAGTAGGAGGTGCATTAAAGAGGGATACACGAGGGCAAAAGAATGTAAAAGAACTGAACTCTTATGTGGTGGGATAAAAAACAGAAAGAAAGATCAATCTGGGTTTCCCAGATTGATAACCACTTACAATAAACAATGGAAGAGTTTTGTTGAAATTATTAACAAACACTGGAGTATCCTTCTTAATGATTCCATTCTAAAACAGTGTATATCATCAAAACCGTTGATAACGGCAAGGAGATCCCCGAACCTAAAAGATAATTTGGTCCGTAGCCATTTTGTAAGGAATAGGAAAAAGGAAGGAAATTGGTTGGACATTCAAGGTTTCTTTCCCTGTAGGGGCTGTAAGGCATGTGCTAACATGCTTAAAAGCAAAACGTTTCACAATTTTGATAATTCCCGGGTGTATGAAATAAGACACAACATCAGCTGCTCCACAAAGGGAGTGATCTATATGGCCAAATGCCCTTGTAATAAAATATACATAGGCATGACTACTCGTGAACTGCGCATTCGTGCAAGAGAACACGTACTGGATATTGAAAAGGGAGCGAATACCGAAAATCCTTCCAGTCTGAAAACAATACCAAGACATTTCTTTTATAGGCATCAGAGTAACTCTAGTGTATTGAAAATTGTAGGCATTGATAAGGTTTCCTTGGGCCAAAGAGGTGGAAACCTGAGCAGAGCTCTAGGACAAGTTGAGAGCAAATGGATCTACAGGCTCAACACTGTGGCTCCGTTTGGTCTCAATGAACACTTTGGTTTTGGTGCGTTCTTGTAGCTTATTTATTCAGTCTTCCTTATAAATGTATACTGAAAATGGGGTTGGTGGTTTTAAGATGTCCTTATATGTATTTTAATCATAATTTGTTCATTATATTTTAGAAATTTCCTTATGAAGTATTATCCTAGGATATCGTATGACTGATTGGTTTCATGAAGATATGATAAAGAAATGGACTTCCTGAAGGGATCACCTTTTTAAACACGTTTTATTAATGTATATTTTGCTTTTTCGCTGCATGTATTTCTCAGAAGTACATGGTTTTAAAATTCACCTCCATTGATGTATTAATATCACGACCTCACGTTTACATAAGTGGCAGTTTATATGCACTATTATAAGCACTTTTTTCTATGAGAAGTGGTATATTTGATGAATCTTTGGTTGATTTGGCCCTAGGGTCAATCCTGTAGTAATAATGATATACTCTGATGTAATGTAGATGCAGTTTGTATAAAATTATATTATTTGTTTGCTGTCTAGCAACTGTATAATCACTATGGTGACTCCTTTGTTCTTCCTCCGCCTCCGAGAGCGTCATGTTCAGTGTGGAGCTTTCCGGGCACGCCCCCTCCCGGTCACATGACCGCGGTCCGGAGCAGCGTCACTATGACGCGGCTTCCGGCGCTTGCGTTCCACAGACCGGAAGAGGGGCGTGCCATGTGATCGGAGGACGTCACGCAGCACTGACGCCGGGAATGGAGGCGGAAGGCAAGACGCACAGGTTGTTTAACTTCACAATTAATCGTGCACATTATTTAAACCCCCGAATCTGTCCCCCACATGGCACACTACCCTTTGAGAAAGTCTCTTGACGAAACGCGTCAGGGTAAGGTGGAGGTCCAGTTTGACCGACATTAACGATCTAGGAGGTATGTGGACATAGTCCTAAAGCGCTTACATGTATACGGTGTATGTGGCATGATGACTGCTCGAGATTCATTATTTGTATGTGTATATTCTGATCCCACAACTCAGATGTACAACAGTGAATACTGTGGAGTATAGGTGGAGGGGATTTAGTAATGGTATAGTGGTTGTGCCATACCCTCATCCCCACCACTGACCCTCATGTAGTATAAAACATATGCACATCCTGAGATTGTGTTTGATCATATGGGATATAAGACACTAATGTGAGAGTCTAAATGCCAAAACACTGGTTGATATACCCAGGAAAAGGTTCCATTTGTATATGCAAACATTTGATGAGATAATAATTGTGATGTAAGATGTCTAGATTGGTGACCTGAACCTGACTGAATCTTCAGGGACAGGCACTTGTTAGATGAACATCTACTCACCATATATTGTGCTAAGTGTAGTTATATATAAAAAATCTGGAAAAATCCGGGGTTATGATATGTAAACCAAGTAGGTACTGTCCTTATATATGCCTTCTTTTTGGTCACTGGACTGTCCCTATCTATACAACCACCGGATATAGCACTGGTTCTAGCTACCTATTAATATCCAGTGACTCTTGTTTATACGTATGGTCCTATTATTCACCTTGTTATTTTTGATATTACTCAGAAGGATTTTAAACTTGTATTGATAATCCTTAATAAAGATTGTGTATATTTTATAAATTCATTCCTGTGTCCTTCGGACTTTTTGATTACCCGACTACCAATCATAAAGCAGGAGCGACCTCCAATGATCGCAGATGGGGCGCGGTAACATGGCGACTGTGTCACGCCTTAGATACATGGCAGCCACATCGCCGGGTGTCCAGAGTTGCCTTCCGTTGCTTCTTTACACGCCGATACAGCTCGCTACAATCGGCGATGTTGCCTTAAGTTTATGAGCAGAGCCCATAAACAGATGTATCTGTCGCCGGCTGTAGCGTCGCCTCTTCAGACGCCGCTACTACAGGCGATATGGACGCTACAAGCTACAATTGTAGCTTGTAGCGCGATGTATCCAGCCTGCCGTCGCGGCGTGTAAAGGTACCCTTAGTGCTGAGTTTGGCCCAGGGCTAAAGCCTCTCAACCAGGCTCCGCACAGGTTGTCTCTTGCTAATGATGTCCCAACGAATCCTTGGACTCATTTGTCCATGGATTTCACCACTGATTTGCCAATTCAGGTAATAATACTGTGGTGGGATTTATGCTGGACTATTTCAGCAGGATGGTTAATTTGATTCCTCTGTCCTCTGCAAAAAATATCCACAACTAAGAGTTTAACTACATTGTTAATCTCTCACATCATTAAGTTATATAGTGTGTCATAAAACATTATTTCTGATAGAGGGGTCCAGTTTTTGGCTTGCTTTTGGAGTAGCTTTTGCTCCAGATTAAGTAATAAATTGTCATTCTCCTCAGGTTATCATCCTGAAACTAAAGGACATACAAGAGTCAGAAAAATATATAAGATTATTTGTTTCATCTAATTAGGAAGACTGGAAGGTGGAATTTCTGGCTCTTGCAGAGTTCGCTTTTAAAAACCAAACCTCTACGGCTACCAGGACCTCACATTTTTTTTTGTTTTTGCTGGGGAAGTTTTCATCAACCTTTTGAGGAATTGTTCTCATTTGCAGTCCTCTGTACCAGTGAGGGAGAAATTCTTTCCAATTAACTACATTCCTAAAAAAAGTTTCAAAAGGTCTAACTTGTGATCGAGCCGAGAGAACTACGAACTGCAGACTCAGAAGTCATCCTGTCTTTAATGGGGAGAATTTGTGTGGTTGTCCTCAAAAAATTTAAGCCTCAAGGTATCTAAGAAATTTGCTCACAAATTTGTTAGCCCTTATAGTATAATTAAAATCCTTAATCTTGTAATGCTCAAACTCCAACTTTCCAACTAAGAGGTTTGAGAAGATGCTTGTTCCTTGTAAAATACTTTTCATGAGTTTGGAGGATTGGGAATATGCGGTGGAGCAAAGTCTGGGTTCCAGATGCTGGCTGCAATGCCTTGTTAAATTGAAGGATTATAGTCAAGAGGACAACTGCTGGGTTAATGCAGAAAATCTAAATGTGAATCTTCTAGTAAGAGCACTCCATCAATGACATCAGAGGATGGAAGGGGGATATTCTCATGCCTTGGCATACAATCTGACAACCCTATGCTGTGTAAGAGGCTTTTTTCTTTGCTTTTCCACAACATGGTCGGTCTCAGTATGATTACTGATTATCTTTCATCCTTATTTCATTGTCGGTCAGCAGGTGTTTCTATTTATCATTTAGTCCATCCTATCATATTGTGGGTGCAACTATTTACACCATCCCCTTCCTGGTAATCATTGCTGTCTATATTCTAATATGGACCCTACTTGGAGTTCCAGTCACACTGCCTAGGATTTATGCCGGTCAGAAAGAGACCAGCTACAGGTGCGACTCAATAAATTAGAATATAATCAAAGTGATAATTTATTTAAGTAATTCAATACATTAAGTGAAAGGCATATATTATATAGAGTAATTTCAAACAGTGATCTACTTCAAGTGTTTATTTCTGCAAATGTTGAAGATTATGTCTTACTGCCAATGAAAACCCAAAAGTCATTATCTTTAAAATTAAAATTTGAATATTATATACGACCAACTGAAAAAAAATATTTTTAATTCATGCATGTTGGCTTAATGCACTCAATCCTTGGTCGGGACTCCTTTTGTATGAATTACTGCATCAATGCGGCAGGGCATGGAAGCAATCATCTTGTGGCATTGCTGAGGCGTTATGGAAGCCCAGCTTGCTTTGTTAGCAGTCTTCAGCTCATCTGCATTGTTGGGTCTTATGTCTCTCCTCTTCCATTTGACAATACCTCATAGATTCTCTATGGGGCTTAGGTCAGGCGACTTTGCTAGCTAATCAAGCACAGTGATACTGTAGTTATTAAACCAGGGATTGGTACTTTTGGCATTGTGGTCAGGTGCCAAGTCCTGCTGGAAAGTGAAATTTCATTTCCAAAAAGCTTGTAGACAGAGATAAGCATGAGGTGCTCTAAAATTTCCTGCTAGACTGCAGCGCTGACTTTGGTCTTGATAAAACACAGTGGACCTTCACCTGCAGATGACATGGCTCCCCAAACCATCATTGATTGTAAAAACGTTACACTAAACCTCAAGTTGCTTGGATTGTGTGCTCTCCACTCTTCCTCCAGACTCTGGGACCTTGATTTCCAAAACAAATGCAAAATTTACTTTCATCAGAAAACAATACCTTAGACCACTTTCTGGATATCTGTCAAGTCAGCAGTCTTCCTCATGATTGTGTAACCTACTGAACCAGACTAAGGGACCATATTAAATGCTTAATAAGCTTTTGCTGGTGTTTTGTGTTAATTATTCAAATTTACTGAGATAATGTCTTTTGGGGTTTCATTGGCTGTATCAACATTAACAGAAAAGATTTTTTGTAATAAATTATATGCGTTTCACTTTTTGTATTGAATTACTGGCAGTAATAATCTTTTTGATGGTACTCTAATTTATCAAGATGCATCAGTACCTTATATACTTGAGTATAAGCTGAGTTTTTCAGCACATTTTATGTGCTGAAAAGTGCCTCCCTCAGCTTATACTCGAGTCATCATTTCGTTTCAGTGGGGGGACGACTGGGTGCTCCAGGAGGCGGGCGGAGACTGCAGAGTGAGCAAGAGGTCATGTGACCTTGCTCATTAGTGTATTGTAATATGCACTGCATCCCCTGTCTGTCACCGTCGGGGAGAGCGCATATTACAATACATTGTGTATACTCATCCCCCATGATCAGAGTATATGCCCCCATGCTGCCGCACAAAATCAAATAATAAACCATGATCTCACCCTCTTTCGTTCTCCTGCGGGTACTGCTGCATGCTCCAGTCTTCCTGCTTGTGCCAGTGTCTTATGATCATATAATCAAAGGAATAAAGATAAGGAGTAGCCCACGCTGCTGTTTGCAAGGAAAAGCCAGAATTTTGTAAAAGGAAGGTGTTTATTCTATGTGTTTCGAGGCTGTCCCAGCCTCTTCCTCAGGAACACACCACAAAAATGACCAGCAAGATACAGGACACAAAAATGTATACAGATCAATAGCCAATCATAATGATATCATGAGGAAGAATACAAATGACCTATAGCCAATCACAACAAGTTTCACGTCCATGACATCATAAGGGAAGATGCAAATGACCTATAGATATAAACAACCATTGTTCTAGACCGATAGTGGCACATCATAAAAATCAGAACATAAAACATATAAAACTATAAAGATATAAAACATATAGATACAAGACAAACAAAAACATACAGTCCTGAGGAAATATTAAAAGTATAAGATAAAACCAGCACATAAAAATTGAAAAAATCAACATCTGGTCTGGATGGTCTCAAACTCTAAACATTTGTATTAGTGAAAACTTGTTGCACTGGCTAGTAGTGTTAACCATTATCCCAGAGAGGTTTCCAAATAAATTATGCCTTATACCTACTAGTCAGTACAACAAGTTTTCACTAATACAAATGTTTAGGTGCGTACTGAACACCTATTGTTTAGGCATGGATCCCAAATGCAGACATCCCTGGGAGTCCATGTCACATTTTGGGTTCGGTTGAGGGGTGGGGAAGCTGTAAAAAAGAGAAAATAATTATTAAGCACTAGCTGTGAGCCCGATGCAAATGCATCGGGATTCTAGAACGTGCATTAATTTGATTATAGTAGTTATAGCTGTTAGCCTGATGCAAATGCATCGGGTATCTAAAATATGTTTATTGTTTTTTTAACGATTTTTAAATAATAATCGCATTATCAATAGCAATAATATAAGCCATAGCATTATTATTAGCAGTATTAATAGCATTATTAGCAGTATTATGAGCATTAATAACAGTATTAATAACATTAATAGCATTATTATTAGCATTAATAGCATTATTAATAGCATTATTAGCATTAATAATAGCATTAATAACATTATTAATAGCATTAATAGCATTATTATTAGCATTAATAGCATTAATAGCATTATATTAGCATTAATAGCATTAATAATGCCATTAATAGGATAAATATTAGCATTGATAGCATTAATAGCATAATTAATAGCATTAATAGCATTATTAATAGCATTAATAGCATTAATAGAGATTAATAGCATTAATAGCATTAATAGCATTATTAGCATTATGCATATTATGCATTAATAGCATTAATAATAGCATTAATAGCATTAATAATAGCATTAATAACATTATAATAGCATTAATTAGCATTATATTAGCATTAATAGCTTGATAATAGCATTACATTAGCACTATATAATAGCATTAATAGCATAATATAATATTAGCATTAAATAGCATTATTATCATAATAATAGCATTAATGCATTTAGCATTATATTAATAGCATTAATTAGCATTATAGCATTATAGCATGATTAATAGCTATAATTAATAGCATTAATAGCATTAATAATAGCATTAATAGCATTAATTAATAGCATTAATAGCATTTATATAATAGCATTAATAGCATTATTATTAGCATTAATAGCATTATAATAATGCATTAATAGATTTAATATAGCATTAATAGCATTAATAGCATTAATAAGCATTAATAGCATTATAATAGCATCTATAGATTAATTAGCTTATTATAGATATTATTAGCATTTAATAGCATTAATAAATAATAGCATATATAATAGCTTATAGCATTATTAATAGCATTAATACATTAATAATAGCATTAATAGCATTATTAATAGCATTATAATACATATTAATTAATATATAGCATTATAATAGCATTAATAATTAGCATAATAGCATTAATAGCATTATAAATTAGCATTATTATAGCATTAATAGCATTAATAATAGCATATTTAAATTATGATAAATACATTAGCATTATATAGCATTAATAGATTAATAGCATAATAGCATTATATTAAGCATTTAATAGTCATTAATAATACATTATTAGCATAATTAATAGCATTAATAGCATATATTAATAGCATTAATAGCATATTATTGCATTAATAGCATTAATTATAATAGCATAATATTGCATTATTAATAGCAATTAATAAAGCATTATTAATAGCATTAATAGCATTATTAATAATTAATAGCATTAATAGCATTAATAGATATAGCATTATATAGCATAATACATTAATAGATATATATAGCATTATAGCATTAATACATTATATAATAGCATTAATAGCATTAATATATATTAGCATTAATAGCATTATTAATAGCATTAATAGCTATTAATACATTATAGCATTATTAGATTAATAGCATAATAGCATATAATAGCATTATGCATTAATAGCATTAATAGCATATATTATTAGCATTAATAGCATTATTATTAATTATGCATTAATTAATAATATTAATAGCATTATCATTATGCATTAATAGCATTAATAGCATATATATTATTAGCATTAATAGCATTAATTTAGCATATAGCATTAATAAAGATTAATACAATATATTAATAGCATTATAGATTAGATTAATAATTATAGCTTATGATATATACATTATTATTAGCATTAATAGCATTAATATATATAGCATTATAGCATTATTATAGCATAAAGTCATTATTATTAGCATATATAATTAATATAATTTATTATATAGATATATTTTAGCATTATTTTTATATTATAGTTAATTAGTTTACATTATTATAATTATATTAGCATTAAATAATTATATAGAGCATTTTAGCTAAATATTATAATTAGCATATAATAGCATTAATAATATAGCATTATTAATATGATTATTATAGCATTATATAGATTATTAATACTAATTATTTAATAAGATTATTATATTAGCATTATAGCATTTATCATTTATTAATAGAAACTTGATTATCATAATAGCATTAATAGCATATATTAATTTAATTATTATTATTAATTATAGCATTAATTAGCATTATTACATTATATAGATTAATTAATTATTATCAATTATTATATTATTAATTATGCATTAACTATAGCATTAATACATTATAGTCCATAAAAGGCATAGATATAGCATTAAGCATATATATATCATTTTATTATTATTATTATTATTACATTATTTATTATATAATTTAATATATTATAACATTTATTATTTTTTAATTATTATTAGCATTAATTAGCTTATTATTAATTAAATATTATTATTATGCTAGACATTTTTTCTATTTGCTAAGTATATAATTATATATTTTATTTTTTTATTATTATTTTTATTAATTATTTATTATTTTTAATTTATTTTTTTTATTATTTTTTAATTATTTTTTAATTATTTTTTTATTATTAAATTTATTATTTAGGCTGAGACCCAGTTCTCTTTCAGGTCCGCTAAAGGGCTGATATAATTAGCATATATTTAATTTTTTTATTATTATTTTTATTGAATTATTTATTATTTTTAATTTATTTTTTTATTATTTTTTAATTATTTTTTATTATTTTTTTTATTATTAAATTTATTATTTAGGCTGAGACCCAGTTCTCTTTCAGGTCCGCTGAAAGGGCTGATATAATTAGCATATATTTAATTTTTTTATTATTATTTTATTGAATTATTTATTATTTTTAATTTATTTTTTTATTATTTTTTAATTATTTTTTAATTATTTTTTTTATTATTAAATTTATTATTTAGGCTGAGACCCAGTTCTCTTTCAGGTCCGCTAAAAGGGCTGATATAATTAGCATATATTTAATTTTTTTTATTATTATTTTTATTAATTATTTATTATTTTTAATTTATTTTTTTATTATTTTTTAATTATTTTTTAATTATTTTTTTTATTATTAAATTTATTATTTAGGCTGAGACCCAGTTCTCTTTCAGGTCCGCTATAAGGGTTCGATATAATTACATATATTTAATTTTTTTATTATTATTTTTAATAATATTTATTATTTTAATATTTTTTTATTATTTTTTAATTCTTTTAATATTTTTTATCATATTAAATTTTATTATTTAGCTCGAAGACCCAGTTCTCTTTCAGGTCCGCTTAAAGGGCTGATATAATTAGCATATATTTAATTTTTTTATTATTATTTTTATTGAATTATTTATTATTTTTAATTTATTTTTTTATTATTTTTTAATTATTTTTTAATTATTTTTTTTATTATTAAATTTATTATTTAGGCTGAGACCCAGTTCTCTTTCAGGTCCGCTGAAAGGGCTGATATAATTAGCATATATTTAATTTTTTTATTATTATTTTTAATGAATTATTTATTATTTTTAATTTATTTTTTTATTATTTTTTAATTATTTTTTAATTATTTTTTTTATTATTAAATTTATTATTTAGGCTGAGACCCAGTTCTCTTTCAGGTCCGCTAAAAGGGCTGATATTATTAGCATATATTTAATTTTTTTATTATTATTTTTATTTAATTATTTATTATTTTTAATTTATTTTTTTATTATTTTTTAATTATTTTTTAATTATTTTTTTTATTATTAAATTTATTATTTAGGCTGAGACCCAGTTCTCTTTCAGGTCCGCTATTTGTTCCCATTGAAATACATTAGCGGTGTGTCGGCGATTTTATGGCCGCCCACCTGGTTCTATTTGTCGGCCCTAAAATCGCGGACACACCGCTAATGCATGTCTATGGGCAGTCCGCCCGATTTCGGATTGGAAGCAGACCAATCAGAATTCGAGCTCACTGCCCATATTCTGATTGTTCGCTGTCTACTTCCCTCAGCCAATCAGAAGAGCCCCTCACATCTCATTGACATAGAATGGTGGATTTGTCGTCCATTCTATGTTAATGATAAATGAAGAGGACGTCGGAGCTGGAAGTTGGCGGAAAGAAGACAGAAGATCCCCGGGGCCGGACGAAGAGGCGGAGATGGCGGAAAGAAGAGAGAAGACCCCCGGGGCCGGAGGAAGAGGACGCCTGGCCGGACGGAGGACTTGTGGATCGGACGGACGATCAGATGACTAAGAAGGCATGTAAGTGATCGACGGGGACGTTAGGGTAGGGGACGGCGGGGGCTTCGGGTGTAGGGCTTTAGGTGTTAGCGACAGCGGCGGGGGAAAGCGGCGGGAGCTTAGGAGGCGGCGGGGCTTAGGGGGTTAGGTGCGGCGGGGCTTAGGGGGTAGGGGCATAGGTGCGGCGGGTTGGGGCTTAGGGTGTAGGGGTGCGGCGGACTTAGGGGGTAGGGGCTTAGGTGCGGCGAGTGGGGGATTTTAGGTGTGGCGGGGCTTAGGGGGTAGGGGGTTAGGTGTGGCGGGACTTATGGGGTAGGGGCTTAGGTGTCGCGGGGCTTTTAGTTGCGGCGGGGCTTAGGGGGTAGGGGATTAGGTGCGTCTGGTCGGGGGTTAGGTGCGGCGGGGCTTAGGGTGTAGGGGCTTAGGTGCGGCGGTGATTAGGGGGTAGGGGCTTAGGTGGGCGGGTCGGGGCTTAGGATGCGGCGGAGCTTAGAGGGTAGGGACTTAGGAGCGGCGGAGTTAGGGGGTAGGAGCTTAGGTGCGGGGTGGGTGTGCGGACATGGGGTGGCTGTGCGGACATGGGGGGGCTGTGTGTACGACATGGGGGTGGCTGTGCGGACATGGGTGGGGCTGTGCGGACATGGGGGGGGCTGTGTGGACATGGGAGGGGCTGTGCGGACATGGGGAGGGGCTGTGCGGACATGGGAGGGGGTCTGTGCGGACATGGGGGGGTCTGTGCGGACATGGGGGGGGGTCTGTGCGGACATGGGGGGGGCTGTGCGGACATGGGGGGGGGCGAATTGTGGGTAGCGGGCGGCACTGGGGCACTGGGGCACAGAGGCACAGGGGCACAGGCTCCGGAGCACTGTGTCAGCATGTGCTGACAGCAGCTGCTCCGGAGCGGGCACAGGGGCACAGGCTCCGGAGCACTGTGTCAGCATGTGCTGACAGCAGCTGCTCCGGAGCGGGATGACAGCGGCGAGGGGTCGCAATGCCCGCTAAGCGGGCATTGCGACGGCTCGCAATGCCCACTACGCGGGCAATGCCTCGCACGACGTGGTGACGTCACATAGTGACATAGCCACGGCGTGCCGGGGTCCGACACAAACGTGCCTACGGCAATTATATAGTAGATAAGCATCATACTTCCCACGTCCCGCTGCTTGTACTTCCAGGGCACTCATTAACTTACTGGATATTCACTGCAGAGAGGTCAAACAGCCAATCACAGATGCAATATCTGAGAATGTGTGTCTGTGATTAGATGTTATAGTAATCTGTAATCAGCCCATACATTGTAGTAGGGTAGATGCTGGTACATATAGGCCAATATATCCACCTACACCTCACCTTATCACTCATCCTGCACTTTTTGCACTTTTTTTTATCTGATGCAGGATGCAGCTTGGCCCTTTTAGGGTGTCTATCCTGTGTGGTGCATATACATAGTGCTGGGCAGCCTGCCTGGTAGAATATTATTGGCATGATCAATAAGCTGTATACAGACTCTTTAAATCACACGTACCTGTGTGACTGACTCCCTATGGAAACCTCATCTGTGTGCATATAAAATACCACCAATCACCTCCCCCATATTATGACAGGGAGTGATTGCTGCATTGGTAGTTTAGCACTGTTGTGAGGAAAAGCTACACCACCTGTCTTTAGTAGCCATTTTTTTACTGCAGCTAGTCCAGGCAATTTTTGGGGGCTAGTAGTAGTGTCTGGTAGTCAGTGATGTAGCCCAGCTGTAAAGTAATATAGAAATATTCAAAAACATATCACACCAATGGAAAATGTTCACTCTCATGGTCACTAGTAGTTTACTATTTTGGTGTTATTATATATAGGACAAATTATGGTAACACTCCCCTAATTAATAAACAAGTGGAAACCACTACGGAGTTAATTGTTACATAAAATTTAAACCTTTAATTCACATATATAAAAGTAGACGAGTACACGTTACGGAATGAAGTAACAGTAAGGAGATTCCAACAAGAGACTACATGCAGGTAATCACACTGTAGGCATTACACAATAGGTAAGGACATCACAATTACCTAGTGGTAGTGGTTAAGTTGCATATATATGGGCCCTATCAAAAGTATACCGGTATACATGATTACCACTCACCCATCTCATGCACATGTGAAGATCCACCTTCGGTCGCCTAATCAGAGTCCTTCCATGCAATACACCCCTACGCACGTTTTGCAAACGCTTGTTCACAGGGACTAGTTCTAGAGCGCAATTTTAGGCCTTTTTGTATCCGCCACCATGTTGTAATGCCACCACCTGTTAGTCGCGATACGTCACATCCGCGAAGTCACAGAGGAGGTGGAATGAGCACATGACAGACGTCGTCATGATGTCTATCCCGCACATGCGTATTACACCCGTCTCGTCTTTCAATCACTTGAGCGATGTGAAAACACATACCGTAGATAGATATTATTGGTGGCCATTTTGTTGAAGACCATTACCATGTTGCATACATGGAAAGTATATTAGAGCCACATTTTGTTTATGGGGACATTTTTACCGGCTGTTCACAGGCGATCTGTATAATTACCGCATTATCCATTCACTCCTCCATACTACTCATTCACACTAAATATTAAATTTTCGGTCAGGGCAGGAAGAGGTTGTCTCTGAGGACAAGGGGTATGATAACACACAGGATGATGATGAGGTTGGAGATTCCACTTACTGTCAACCCACAGTCAGCCAGTCGATGAGATCAGCAGAGGAGGTGGAGGAGAATGCTAGTGATGACGAGGTTAGGTTTCGCCTTCCTGGACAGAGACGGAGTACTGGAAGCACATCAACAACAGCATCCGCAGCCACAAGTCTGCCTCTGAGCAGAATTCATGGTGGCTCTGCAGGTTGCATGGGCTCTAAGCCTTGCCTAGCCTGGGCCGTTTTTGACATCGCCAAGGATCACCCAACTCATGTGATCTGTAAGATTTGTCACCAATCTCTGAGTAGAGGCCAAAAACTCAGTAGTTTGAGTATTTCATGCATGAACCGTCACATGGATATGAAGCACAAGTTGCAGTGGGAAGCTCACTGTGCTACAATGTGGGCTAGCGGGGCGGGCCAACCACCGTCTTCCCCATCAAGTGCATCCGCGTGCTCTTCATCCTCTTTGACTGTGGGGACAGCTGTCACTCATGCTTTTTGACACAGACCTTCCACATTTTTACCTGCAACAGGCAGTGGGATTGCCGGGTCGTCACTTGTTTTTGAAGTGGAAAATGCTGCTGATGTTGAGCTCTCTCAGACATCGAGAGCACCACCTTTGGATGAAGGCAACATTATATCTGCGCTAGCTCCTCCCTCACAGACCATCAGTTTGCCGGGGACACCCTACACAACCCCGTCTCAGCACAGCAGTCAGCTCTCTGTCCCTCAGATGTGGACTAGTGATGGGCGAATCTACTCACTAGGACTCCTTACTCGGCGAGTAGTAAGGGACTCGCAGGACTCGCTACTCGGCGAGTTTCCCAGCGAGGACTCACAAAGTAACGAGTCCAATGCAAGTCAATGGCAATCCTAGTTTTACTAGTGAGACTCGCTATATCACATCGCTATGTAGCTTGAATCTCCCAAAATCGTTTACAGAATCGCACCGCTTCACGGATACCCGCTGTAAGCAGCGATTCTGAGCGAGTCTGAGCGAGTCTTAGTGATTCCGAGCGAGTCTACGAATCCGAGTCCTGTATTCTGTATTCGGGACTCGCGAATACAGAATCTGTTATGTTCCGACAAAGCTTCCGAGACAGCCTAGCGTGTTAGGTCAGACAAACTTGTGAAGATGGACAAGCATGTTAGCCAAACATATTCAGTAATGCCACAGCCATGTTGGTTGTGGCATTACTATGATTGGCTGCTGTCCATCGTGATGCCTTTGTCATGGATGACAGGCAAGGCTGTATATAAGCCTTGCCACCGCCATTTTGGGCACATTTCTCTGAGCTAGAGCAGGGTGAGGTAGATTCTGGAGCAGATCATAGGGATTGTCAGTGAGTGTAGGGAAACTTCAAGATTCCTTATATTAACCCAAACAGCTCTTGTGAGAGCTAGCAGGAGGACAGAGGAGTACTGTGTACTGTGAGACTGTAGGCAGGCAGGGAAGCAGGGAGCTGCAGCCTTACAGTGTTCACAGGAGCGACTTCATAGCTTCGCTTACTCACTCAGCTGTTCTAATAGCTGAAGTCAGAGGCTTAGCTGAGGTACTATTTACAATTTTTTTGCAGCTGATAGATTTTGGGTCCTAAAAACCCCTTCAGTGTTACTTTGTATGTGGCAGAACAGTGCGTTGCTGCTCTCCTAGCTGCAAATAGCACGTACGCCACCTACTTGTGCGACTACTTGTGCGCACTTAATAATTTTTTCAGGGACTAGTGTGCTGTTTCACTGACAAGTGTTAGCACACACTTAACCCGCCAGTAAGTGACGTCTACAGCAACACAAAACTCCATCTCGGTGGCTGTGCGCACTTTCTAATTTTTTCAGGGACTAGTGTGCTGCTTCACTGCCAAGTGTTAGCACACACTTAACCCGCCAGTAAGTGACGCCTACAGCAACACCAAACTCTATCTCGGTGGCTGTGCACACTTTCTAATTTTTTCAGGGACTAGTGTGCTGCTTCACTGCCAAGTGTTAGCACACACTTAACCCGCCAGTAAGTGATGCCTGCAGCAACACCAAACTCCATCTCGGTGGCTGTACGCACTTTCTAATTTTTTCAGGGACTAGTGTGCTGCTTCACTGCCAAGTGTTAGCACACACTTAACCCGCCAGTAAGAGACGCCTACAGCAACACCAAACTCCATCTCAGTGGCTGTGAGCACTTTCTAATTTTTTCAGGGACTACTGTGCTGCTTCACTGCCAAGTGTTAGCACACACTTAACCCGCCAGTAAGTGACGCCTGCAGCAACACCAAACTCTATCTCGGTGGCTGTGCGCACTTTCTAATTTTTTCAGGGACTAGTGTGCTGCTTCACTGCCAAGTGTTAGCACACACTTAACCCGCCAGTAAGTGACGCCTGCAGCAACACCAAACTCCATCTCGGTGGCTGTACGCACTTTCTAATTTTTTCAGGGACTAGTGTGCTGCTTCACTGCCAAGTGTTAGCACACACTTAACCCGCCAGTAAGTGACGCCTACAGCAACACCAAACTCCATCTCGGTGGGTGTGCGCACTTTCTAATTTTTTCAGGGACTAGTGTGCTGCTTCACTGCCAAGTGTTAGCACACACTTAACCCCCAGTAAGTGACGCCTACAGCAACACCAAACTCCATCTCGGTGGCTGTGCGCACTTTCTAATTTTTTCAGGGACTAGTGTGCTGCTTCACTGCCAAGTGTTAGCACACACTTAACCCGCCAGTAAGTGACGCCTGCAGCAACACCAAACTCCATCTCGGTGGCTGTGCGCACTTTCTAATTTTTTCAGGGACTAGTGTGCTGCTTCACTGCCAAGTGTTAGCACACACTTAACCCGCCAGTAAGTGACGCCTGCAGCAACACCAAACTCCATCTCGGTGGCTGTGCGCACTTTCTAATTTTTTCAGGGACTAGTGTGCTGCTTCACTGCCAAGTGTTAGCACACACTTAACCCGCCAGTAAGTGACGCCTGCAGCAACACCAAACTCCATCTCGGTGGCTGTGCGCACTTTCTAATTTTTTCAGGGACTAGTGTGCTGCTTCACTGCCAAGTGTTAGCACACACTTAACCCGCCAGTAAGTGACGCCTGCAGCAACACCAAACTCCATCTCGGTGGCTGTGCGCACTTTCTAATTTTTTCAGGGACTAGTGTGCTGCTTCACTGTCAAGTGTTAGCACACACTTAACCCGCCAGTAAGTGACGCCTACAGCAACACCAAACTCCATCTCGGTGGCTGTGCGTTTGGCAACAATGTCACAAAAACCACAATTTCCAAAAAAAGATGTGGCAAAGGGACGGGGACGAGGTCGTGGCCGTAGCAGTCGTGCCCAAGAAGGCACTGGTACAGGTAGACAGACGAGGATTGATAGATCTCTCTTTCTCCCGTCTAAAATTACCAGTACTCAACAAAAACGTGTCTTGAGGCCGGAAGAGCATGACCAGATAACAACTTGGATGGCTGATAACACCTCCACCACTGGTTCTTTGAGTACACAATCGTCCGTGCCAACACAGTCTAGTGTCGCTACAGACAACGCAGGGCCATCCAATCCTCAAAGGCTTCCTATTTCCTCAAGCCATCGGCAGCCAGAGGAAAACTTGGAGTGCGACCTTGGTCACTCCGGTGATTTATTTGGTTCTTATCAGCACTCGATTCCATCTGGCCTTTCTTTAGCACTGCCTGACGAGATACTTGAAGAAGACGTAATGTCTATTCATGGCCAAAGTTTGGAAGCACCTCGTACTCAAGAAAGCCACTTTCACCAAAGCCATACAGCATCTCAGGAGGTGGATGATGATGACGATGATGAGACACACATCTCATCTGGCCAGCCTGCTCAGTCACGTTATCCCGAAGACTTTGAGGAGGAAGGCGTGGATGATGAGACCACAGATCCTACCTGGACTCTTGGCATGCATAGCCAACAGAGCAGCCAGGAGGAGGAAAGTGGCTATGTACCACCGCCAAAATCACCAAGGCTCACTCCTTTCTCCAGAACACAAACTGGGAGAACAGTTGGCCAAATTGTGTCAACTGTTGCACAAAGTGTACCAACTGTTGCACAAACTGTAAACACAGTTGCCCAAACTGTGTCAACAGTTGGTGTGCTACAGAGTCATCCTCCTTTGCCTCCAATTCAACATAAAGGCCGAAAAGCCATTGTGTGGCAATTTTTTAAGGATGCCCCATCTGTACCAAATGTGGTTATCTGCAACATCTGCCATGCAAGGCTAAGCAGAGGCCTGGGAAAAAAAAACCTGAGCACCAGCAGTATGCGTAAGCATATGTCTGTTAAGCACCCAATTCAGTGGTCGGCCCATCAGGGTTCAGAATCAGTGACTTCTGATCCCAACACTTCCAGGCCACCTCAGATCCATCCTTCACCAGCTAGTGTTCAGGCATCAGCTCCTGCTGAAACGTACTCCTCCGAAGCTGCGCTGCAAGAGAGACTTCACAGTAGTGAAGCCACTGTTGTGTGTGCGGCAAACGTCCAGTTGTCTGTGCCACAGCTGTATGAAAGGCAAAAGAAGTACCTATCGACACACCCATTTTCCCAAAAAATGACTGCTAAAATTGCAAAGTTGTTAGCTGTGGAAATGCTGCCGTTTAGGCTTGTAGGTACAGAGTCTTTTTGGGAGTTGTTGACTGTGGCGGCACCACGATACACTGTACCCAGCCGCCACTTTTTCTCACGTAGTGCCGTCCCCGCGTTACACCAGCACGTTGTCAACAACTTAAAGCGTGCACTAACAAATGCGGTAACCGCCAAAGTCCACCTAACAACGGACACGTGGACAAGTACTTGTGGACAGGGCAGATACATCTCAGTAACGGCTCACTGGATCAACGTGGTGGACAGTGTCCCAACTTCGCAAAGTCGAGCATCTGAAATACTGCCAACTCCACGAATAGCAGGCACAACATCATTCAGGGTGGCTGCCTCATCATATATGTCCAGTGCGCAATCTGCTTCTGCAACTTCCTTGTTCACTGCTCAGCTGCCCGCACCATCACGTCCAAGTTGAGAGCTTTGCAGTAGTGCTTCAGCAAGGCGACAACAGGCTCTTCTGAAGCTTTTCTGTCTAGGTGACACACCTCACACTGCAACTGAGGTGTGGAAGGGTCTTAAGCAACAGACTGATGAGTGGCTGGCCCCACTGCAACTACAACCAGGTCTTGTTGTGAGCGATAATGGACGAAACCTTGTGGCGGCACTGAAGCACGGTAACCTTGTTCACGTCCCTTGCCTGGCTCATGTGCTGAACCTAATAGTTCAGAAATTCCTTAAAATATACCCCGAGTTATCTGACCTACTCGAGAAGGTGAGGCAAATTTGCGCCCATTTTAGATATTCGTCCACAGCAGTTGGCAGTCTTTCAGCCCTTCAAAACCAATTTAATTTGCCTAAACACCGGCTAATTTGCGACATGCCCACGAGATGGAACTCAACATTCCATATGTTGGCAAGGTTTAATGAGCAGCAGAGGGCAATAGCTGAATATCAGCTGCAACATGCCCGTCACCACGGAAGTCAGACCAGACACATTACTACTTTAGAGTGGGTCTGGATCGCTGATCTTTGCGAGTTGCTGGACAACTTTGAATACTGCACCAAACTTGTCAGCGATGATCAGTCCATTATCAGTCTCACCATCCCCCTGCTCTGTTTGCTTAAGGAGTCGCTCCTGAATCTGAAAACCGAAGCTTTGAGGGCCCAGCGGATGGCTATGGAGCCAGAATTTAACATCGCTGATCCTAGCCAGCCAAGCCAACACCAGCAGGCTACATTGGGTCTGGAAGAAGAAGGTGATGAGGGTGATGATGAAGAAGATTCATTTTTCTGTGGTACTGATGTGAACCCAGATGGTACTCCAAACCCTACGTTTATGTCGGTACAACATGGGTGGGCTGAAGAGGAGGAGGCGGAGACCGATGGAGAGGCCATGATGCGTAGTGATCCTCATTCTGTTGCAACCGAGGAGATGAGTCTTTGCAGCTTAGCACATATGGCTGACGTAATGTCTCAATGTCTCTCCCAAGATCCACGCGTCATTCACATATATGGCAGCAACCTCTATTGGTTGTCAACCTTTTTGGACCCCAGATACAAAGACAAATTTACGTCGCTGCTGTTGCAGTCAACCAGGGGCTTAACGATGGATTTTTTCAAGACTGTTGTTGTTGACAATTTGATGTCCATATCACCGTCTGACTCCGCTGTACCCCGAAGAATCAGCTCTTTGCAACAGCAGCCTTTGTTTGGGACACAAACGTCATCAATGTCAAGAAGAGGTGGGGGTAAGATGTCCACCAACTGGGCGATGTTCAACAGACCTTCCAATCAACAACGGATCATGCCTGCGGTCACCTTGACTAGGAGACAACAATTTTCCAACATGGTGAATGAGTATGTCAGTGACAGTACCAGCTTCCTAACCGACCCTTCAGTACCCTTTAATTACTGGGTTTCCAAGCTTCACACTTGGACAGAGCTCGCTCTGTATGCCTTGGAGGTGCTGGCCTGCCCAGCTGCTAGTGTGACATCTGAGCGTGTTTTCAGTGCCGCTGGGGGTATAGTCACTGATAGAAGGTCACGGCCTACTACTGAAAATGCCGACAGGCTGACTCTCAAAGTTCAACAAGGACTGGATATCATCGGAGTTCGTAAGCCCCCCAGACGACAGTACCCAATTGTAGTGTAACCTAATCTTAATTAATAGGATTGGAATATTGCGCTTTTAACTTTATGCCCTTTTAAGACCGGAAGTATCGGCATCTCCCTCAGCTGAGACGATGTGATAAGTCATGTTCCTGAAACATTTGCTGCATGATAAAAAAAATACGCAATCAGTAAACATCTTTTTACTTTACAAGTGCATCCGCTTGTGAGCATTTCTAATTTTTTTTTTTTTTTTAAATACAATGCAATACAATGTTTTGAGGCAACAAGCCTATACCTGCATCGAAGACGTTGCTTCTCCTATGCTCTCAGGACAAGCAAGAATATAGTTTGGGCCACGCACCCTCCTCTACTTCTAAATAGAGTTGATCCCGCCCCTTGGGCTAATTTTTGGAGGCAACAAGCCTATACCTGCATCGAAGACGTTGCTTCTCCTATGCTCTCAGGACAAGCAAGAATATAGTTTGGGCCACGCACCCTCCTCTACTTCTAAATAGAGTTGATCCCGCCCCTTGGGCTAATTTTTTGAGGCAACAAGCCTATGCCTGCATCGAATTACTTGCTTGTACTATGCTCTCAGGACAAGCAAGAATATAGTATGGGCCACGCGCCCTCCTCTTATTCTAAAAAGAGTTGATCCCGCCCCTTGGGCTAATTTTTTGAGGCAACAAGCCTATACCTGCATCGAAGACGTTGCTTCTCCTATGCTCTCAGGACAAGCAAGAATATAGTTTGGGCCACGCGCCCTCCTCTACTTCTAAATAGAGTTGATCCCACCCCTTGGGCTAATTTTTTGAGGCAACAAGCCTATACCTGCATCGAAGACGTTGCTTCTCCTATGCTCTCAGGACAAGCAAGAATATAGTTTGGGCCACGCGCCCTCCTCTACTTCTAAATAGAGTTGATCCCGCCCCTTGGGCTAATTTTTTGAGGCAACAAGCCTATACCTGCATCGAAGACGTTGCTTCTCCTATGCTCTCAGGACAAGCAAGAATATAGTTTGGGCCACGCGCCCTCCTCTACTAAATAGAGTTGATTCCGCCCCTTGGGCTAATTTTTTGAGGCAACAAGCCTATGCCTGCATCGAATTACTTGCTTGTACTATGCTCTCAGGACAAGCAAGAATATAGTATGGGCCACGCGCCCTCCTCTTATTCTAAAAAGAGTTGATACCGCCCCTTGGGCTAATTTTTGGAGGCAACAGGCCTATGCCTGCATCGAAGACGTGGCTTGTACTAAGATCCTGCTGGAGCATGGCGAAGGGTCCCACTGTACGCTACGGAGATAACGCGTAAACGCGCTCTGTTGCAAGTAGACGTCCCAGCCTATCTCATCTGTGTTCCTAGTGTTGTTGCCATACCGAATCATTAAGTGACCCCCCCACAAACACAGGCACTATTTATTTGTCAGCAACATTTGTATGTGCAGTCATGATTTTACACATAATAACCAAGGTGCCTTCATGCGCCATGCGGGCCTTAAAGTACTTGCTAATGATGATGACTTTAAGCCCACCCACAAAAAAACCCTACACATCCATTCCCTGAAAAAAGACAGACACAAAGCAGTTTTTGTAAATTGGGTATTATTCCGCCATAATGGCAAAGATGTCAGATTTTTTTTTTTTTTTTTTTTTTTTGGTATAACTTTGTAACAAGTTGTAGATCATAACAAATAATAAAATAACAAAGAAATTGTGCAATACACAAGAAAAAAAAAATAAACACAAAAAAATAAGGGGCCTACAGCTGGTGGTAGGTTGCCGCATTCTCCGGGCTTGCCTCTAACGTGACACCATCACCCTGGTCGTTGAGGAGGTCCAGGGCCCCATGGAGTACCTCACTCAGTGGTTGTAAGCCTGTAGGGTGGGGCATCTGGACCGGTTGGCCTTGGCTTGGTAGGCCCCTGATTGGTGGACACCACCTCTGGGTCGCCACGTACCTGTCACGGGGTGTGGCCCTGTCCAGTATGTTGGATCTGCTGAGCTGCCATTCCTCCAAAAAAGCAAACACCTGCCCAGGGTGGTTTGGGGGCCTACAGGCATCAAGGACAATGTGTATTGCTGACCTTGCCCGCAGTTGTCTCTCCCATGGAATCTGACCCAAAAATGGTATAAGACTGCAGGCAAAGTCAGCATCACATTGTCCGATGTTGTAATTTTGTGCCCCCGGGATCTGAGCGGTGCTGCTGGCGTTATATTTACTACCCACACTGCTGGCAGTCAGCAGGGGAGCAAGGTGGATGGGCAGAGGTTGGTTTTGGTGGGGAGTCGGTTGTGGTGGCCCTTCAACCTCCTCATCTTGCTGTGGCCGGGCATGCCCCAAAGATGGTGGTAGTGGTGGCGGAGGTGGTGGTGGCGGTGGGACTCCCTCCTCCTCTGGTGGTGGTTCAGGGGCCTCCCTCGCCTCCTCAGGCAGCTGTGGTGGCGGGTTCCGACGCCGCATCAGGTAGTGAGCAGCTCTGTGGGTTAAATATAAAAAAAATTTTGTGAATGGGTTGCGTTTGGAAACAAAACCATAGGCCAAACATAAAATGTGCACGCTTTTTTGACTCAGTGTATCTGTGTATTCTGTGTATTTTCATTGCTGGCCTTAAGATGGAATTGCAGCAAATACATTAAGGACATTTTGGCTCATGCCTCAAACAATATTCTATTTGTGGGTAGTGTTTGTCCACGATTTTTTGGCATTACATTACAAATTTAAAAATTTGTCTGCACTATTACACTGTGCCCTGCCTTAGGCAGGACAGCTATTTAGGCACTTGAAGACATATTAGTGGCCACAACTATTGCTTTGACTTTTTTTTTAAACTTTATGTGGACAAAGCTATAGCCTGACACTGTGAGGCAAACACATTCTTCAGGGTTGTTTGCCATCAGATGGACACAAAAAGACGCAGTGTGGGCGGCCTTGGTCTCAATGCACATAACCCAGATCTATAGGGCAGATGAGCAAAACAGGAAATGGAGTCCTGCAGCATAGGTGACACATGATCATTCGGCGTTAGTGCCCTACACTCCTTTTTGCTGCCATGTATGCTAATCAGGAATGTCTTGGTAAAAAACAAAACACCAAACAGATGGCTTGGCTTTTGAACCGACTGTAATGGACATAGAGTATGGGGCTGTTTTTGAGCAGCAGGTCACACATCGTTGGTGCCAAACAAGGTGGTATGCACAGATGGACAGTTTTACAGTTATTCCAACGGGGCCGAACCAAAAACCGGGAGCAGCAAGGGCAAACCTCGGGTTTCCTAAAGGACCTTGGACATAAAAGCCTGTTGCACTTAAAATATGGCCCTCTTTAGTTTGATTTTATACAACATTAATACACTATGTTTTCCGGAGGATTCGTAATGTGGCCATGAGTTAACGACAAAAAAACTAAAATTCACATGTGGGCCCTAATATCTACACCATCACCTTGCAGCCCCAAATAAACCCATGGGAAAACTGAACCACACATATTTGTAGTGATACAGGGTATGTCCTGAAATGTGTGTGACTGTGTCAACAATCTGGGATGGTGTACAAACAGTTTAGTGCAAAAGGGGTATATCCTTGCAACGTTATTTAGCCGAAAAAAACACCCACAACTAAACGTGTAGGGATGTATGTGGCCCTTATGCAAGTCGAGGCCATTAGGAACTGATACAAATGAGGCTCATGACAGGCAAACCAGACAGGGCCACACACCTTAGAGGCCATTGCAGGGAAGAACATGGCTTTGTTCCACAAACATGCCACCAATAATAGCTAATTGTGAGGTCACGGAACATTGTGTCTGACCACCCTGCAGAACATTGCTTACCGTATATACTCGTGTATAAGCCGACCCGTGTATAAGCCAACCCCCCTACTTTTGCCCCCAAATCCTGGGAAAACCTATTGACTCGTGTATAAGCCGAGGGTGGACTCCAGCACAGGTATACAGCCCCCAGCAGTGTGGTATACAGGCCCCCCAATGGTAGTATACAGCACCCTCCCCAGTGGTAGTATACAGCAGCAGCCCCAGTGGTATATACAGCAGCAGCTCCAGTAGTTAGTATACAGCAGTCCCAGAGGTATATACAGCCCCAGTGGTAGTATACAGCATCCCCAGAGGTATATACAGCCCCAGTGGTAGTATACAGCATCCCCAGAGGTAGTATACAGCAGCCCCAGAGGTAGTATACAGCAGCCCCAGAGGTAGTATACAGCAGCCCCAAAGGTATATACAGCAGCCCCAGTGGTAGTATACAGCAGCCCCAGAGGTA
This sequence comes from Allobates femoralis, assembly GCA_033576535.1. NCBI lineage: Eukaryota > Metazoa > Chordata > Amphibia > Anura > Aromobatidae > Allobates > Allobates femoralis. The sequence continues at coordinate 264,269,793 of JARQOC010000006.1, read as the reverse complement.
GTATACAGCCCCAGTGGTAGTATACAGCAGCCCCAGAGGTATATACAGCCCCAGTGGTAGTATACAGCAGCCCCACAGGTATATACAGCCCCAGTGGTAGTATACAGCAGCCCCAGAGGTATATACAGCCCCAGTGGTAGTATACAGCAGCCCCAGAGGTATATACAGCCCCAGTGGTAGTATACAGCAGCCCCAGAGGTATATACAGCCCCAGTGTAGTATACAGCAGCCCCAGAGGTATATACAGCCCCAGTGTAGTATACAGCAGCCCCACAGGTATATACAGCCCCAGTGGTAGTATACAGCAGCCCCAGAGGTATATACAGCCCCAGTGGTAGTATACAGCAGCCCCAGAGGTATATACAGCCCCAGTGGTAGTATACAGCAGCCCCAGAGGTATATACAGCCCCAGTGGTAGTATACAGCAGCCCCACAGGTATATACAGCCCCAGTGTAGTATACAGCAGCCCCAGAGGTATATTAGGTATATACAGCCCCAGTGTAGTATACAGCAGCCCCACAGGTATATACAGCCCCAGTGGTAGTATACAGCAGCCCCACAGGTATATACAGCCCCAGTGGTAGTATACAGCAGCCCCAGAGGTATATACAGCCCCAGTGTAGTATACAGCAGCCTCAGAGGTATATACAGCCCCAGTGTAGTATACAGCAGCCCCACAGGTATATACAGCCCCAGTGGTAGTATACAGCAGCCCCACAGGTATATACAGCCCCAGTGGTAGTATACAGCAGCCCCAGAGGTATATACAGCCCCAGTGGTAGTATACAGCAGCCCCAGAGGTATATACAGCCCCAGTGGTAGTATACAGCAGCCCCACAGGTATATACAGCCCCAGTGTAGTATACAGCAGCCCCAGAGGTATATACAGCCCCAGTGGTAGTATACAGCAGCCCCAGAGGTATATACAGCCCCAGTGGTAGTATACAGCAGCCCCACAGGTATATACAGCCCCAGTAGTTAGTATACAGCAGCCCCAGAGGTATATACAGCCCCAGTGGTAGTATACAGCAGCCCCAGAGGTATATACAGCCCCAGTGGTAGTATACAGCAGCCCCACAGGTATATACAGCCCCAGTGTAGTATACAGCAGCCCCAGAGGTATATAGGTATATACAGCCCCAGTGTAGTATACAGCAGCCCCACAGGTATATACAGCCCCAGTGGTAGTATACAGCAGCCCCACAGGTATATACAGCCCCAGTGGTAGTATACAGCAGCCCCAGAGGTATATACAGCCCCAGTGTAGTATACAGCAGCCTCAGAGGTATATACAGCCCCAGTGTAGTATACAGCAGCCCCACAGGTATATACAGCCCCAGTGGTAGTATACAGCAGCCCCACAGGTATATACAGCCCCAGTGGTAGTATACAGCAGCCCCAGAGGTATATACAGCCCCAGTGGTAGTATACAGCAGCCCCAGAGGTATATACAGCCCCAGTGGTAGTATACAGCAGCCCCACAGGTATATACAGCCCCAGTGTAGTATACAGCAGCCCCAGAGGTATATACAGCCCCAGTGGTAGTATACAGCAGCCCCAGAGGTATATACAGCCCCAGTGGTAGTATACAGCAGCCCCACAGGTATATACAGCCCCAGTAGTTAGTATACAGCAGCCCCAGAGGTATATACAGCCCCAGTGGTAGTATACAGCAGCCCCAGAGGTATATACAGCCCCAGTGTAGTATACAGCAGCCCCAGAGGTATATACAGCCCCAGTGGTAGTATACAGCAGCCCCAGAGGTATATACAGCCCCAGTGTAGTATACAGCAGCCCCACAGGTATATACAGCCCCAGTGGTAGTATATAGCAGCCCCAGTGGTATATACAGCCCCAGTGGTAGTATACAGCAGCCCCAGTGGTAGTATACAGCAGCCCCAGAGGTATATACAGCCCCAGTGTAGTATCCAGCAGCCCCAGTGGTAGTACACAGCCCCCCCTCCTTAATATGCGTCCCCCAGTAGTAATAAACAGCCCCCCCCTCCTTATCATGTCCCCCCCGGCTGCGGCAGCTGTGAAAATAACAAACACTTTATACATCACCTTCCGGCGCAGCTCTCCGCTCCTCCGGTCCTCAGCATCTCCGCTCGCCGGCTGCTTCTTCTTCCTTGATGTGCCGGCTTGTGACCGCGCGCAGGAAATGACGTCATTTCCTGCGCCCGGTCACATGACACCGGCACAACAAGGATGAAGAAGCCGGCGAGCGGAGATGCTGAGGACCGGAGGAGCGGAGAGCTGCGCCGGAAGGTGATGTATAAAGTGTTTGTTATTTTCACAGCTGCCGCAGCCGGGGGGGACATGATAAGGAGGGGGGGCTGTTTATTACTACTGGGGGACGCATACTAAGGAGAGGGGGCTGTGTAGTGCAATATGCACGGCATCCCCCCGCCGCTGATGGACGGGGGGATGCCGTGCATATTCATTGCACTAATGAGGCGGCCCCACGTGACCGCCTGCGGTCACCGCGGCCCCCTCCTGCCTCCTCCAGCCCCCGGTCACAGCTCCCCCCCCACAGCATACCGTATTGACCCGTGTATAAGCTGAGGGGGGGACTTTTCAGCCCAATTTTTGGGCTGAAAAACTCAGCTTATACACGAGTATATACGGTATTTGTCCCAACGTCACAATGTGACGATAAATGTGTATGTCCTGGATCATTGCCAAAGGTAATAGAATTGTGTTGCACCATGGCAGAAACAAACCCCAGTGTGGGTATGTAAACCAGCACACTCATTATAGAGCTTCATACGTACACTGTGTGCCCTCGTGGACAGGGTCCTCTCCTCTTGTAACTGTATGACCTGATTGTCTTCATTTACTGTTTTTTGTCGTTAACCCTTATCCTCATGTAAAGTGCCATGGAACCTAATGGCGCTATATAAATAAATAATAATAACAATAATAGTAAACAACAGTGCAGCAGACACATACCTTGGCATACGGGCCACCGGCTCTAGAAAGGACAGCCGTTCGTAGTGGCAATATATTGTCCCGTGACCAGCTTCCGGTCCCCCCTCCATGATCCTCCGGTGTTGCCGCTTGAATTGGTCCCGGCAGCTCCTCCACCGCTTCATAATGTGGTCAACTGTGAAATGATTTCAAACCGGGTTTAGACCTCTGTAACATTTGAAACACTAAACGTATGTGTACAAATCAACAATAACATTTTATTCATGTTATGTGTGTAATGTGTATACAAGGCACATGGACACGACAGTGTGGAACATCATCAACAGCATTACGGACATTGAGCTCACGTGGCCACAATCACAAATGGGGCAGGGCACATGTCAACGCATAGAGAATGTAATAGTGCGGGCACCAGACTCCGCTCATTAGTGGTATTTATATACACCCAACCCCCTGGCCTTCAGAGCCAGGAGGACCAGCCCTTAAACTAAGTGTACTATTGTGACCCCATCCAAATATAGGCAACCATGCGACGGCGCATGATAACACATTGAGGGCCCTGTATACCCTACTATGGGGGCCCTGTATACCCACGGGGGCCCTGTATACCCACTGCTGGGGGCCTGTATACCCACGGGGGGGCTGTAGACCCTACTATGGGGGCCGTGTATACCCACTGCTGGGGGCCTGTATACCCACGGGGGGGCTGTATACCCTACTATGGGGGCCCTGTATTCCCACTGCTGGGGTCTTGTATACCCACGGGGGGGATGTAGACCCTACTATGAGGGCCCTGTATAACCACTGGGGGCCCTGTATACCCACTGCTGGGGGGCCTGTGTACCCACGGGGGGTCTGTATAGCCTAATATCGGGGGCATATATACACACTGGGGGGCCTGTATACTCTGCAGGTGGAGCTGTATACACTGCTGGGGGGCTGTCTAACAGTGATAGCCGCTGTATACAAGGATGGCGGTCAATATGGTTTCCCACTTTTTTGGGGCTAAAGTAGGGAGGTTGGCTTATACACGGGTCGGCTTATACACGACTATATACGGTAAATGCAATATAACGTGTGAACACATTTAACTCACCCATATTGCTCTGTGCATCATGGCCACAACGATGAAACGTTGGGAAAATGCCCTGTGCGATCTCCCTCCAGGCTGTAGTCCGCTGGACGTTATCCCCATAGGCAGGGTCAGTGGGCAGCCAAAGCAGGGGCCGAGCCTCCACCAGAGCAATTAATTGCAGGGTGTTGACAGGGGCCATGCTTACTCGGTGTGTTTCTGAGCGTCCAGCCAGGCAGCTCGAGTCGGCTTATTTCCTGTTTGCAAAAAGCATGGGGTTTGCTGCAGAAAATAGCTTGCCTCGCCTCAAACACATGCGAGTTTGGCCTCGGAGACAGCAGCAAAATACAGTTGCGAGTGGGGCTTCCGACACGGTAATGCAAGCGCTTTCCGAGACACATCTGCGATTTTTAAATCACACATTACTCGCTATTACTCGCTTCCCCATTCATTAACATTGGACTCGCTAGACTCGCAACGAGTAGCGAGTCCCGGGCTCGGACTCGCTAGAGTCAAGCGATTCCGAGTAATTTAGGATTCGCCCATCACTAATTGATTCGTGTATAAGCCGAGGGTTGACCCCAGCACAGGTATACAGCCCCCAGCAGTGAGGTATACAGCCCCCAGCAGTGTGGTATACAGGCCATCCCAGTGGTATACAGGCCCCAGTAGTATGGTATACAGCCCCCAGGACAGGTATACAGCCCCCAGCAGGGAGGTATACAGGCCCCCCCCATTGGTATGCAGGCCCCAGCAGCATGGTATACAGCATGCCCCTAGGGGTATATACAGCAGGCCCCCAGGGGTATATACAGCAAGCCCCCAGGGGTATATACAGCAGGCCCCCAGGGGTATATACAGCAAGCCCCCAGGGGTATATACAGCAGGCCCCCAGGGGTATATATAGCAGGCCCCCAGGGGTACAGCAGGCCCCCAGGGGTATATACAGCAGGCCCCCAGGATACAGAAGGCCCCCAGGGGTATATACAGCAGGCCCCCAGGATACAGCAGGCCCCCAGGGGTATGTACAGCATGCCTCCAGGGGTATATACAGCAGGCCCCAGTGGCACTCGCCCCCCCATCATGAGAAGAGCCCCCCACACTTTGCAGAGCCCCCCCCCGCTGCATTATCTTACCATCCAGGGTCTTCTTCACCGCGGGTCCTGAAGTCCATCCTCGCGCGCTGTGTTCCCGGTCTCTTGTGACCCGGCGGTCGCAGTGGAATGACGTCATCGCACCGGGTCACGTGAGACCGAAACGCGCGATGATGACTGCAGGACCCGCGGTGAAGAAGACCCTGGATGGTAAGATAATGCAGCGGGGGGGCTCTGAAAACTGTGGGGGCTCTTCACATGATGGGGAGGCTAGTGCCACTGGGGGGCTGCTGTATACACTGGGGGGCTTTATGCACGGCTCCCCCGGCCGCTGTGATGGGCGGGGGGAGCCGTGCATATCTAATGAGTGTCCCCACGTGATGGGCCGCTCATTCAGCAGCCTCCCCCCGCCTCCTCCATGGAGAAGTTACAGTCGGCACGGGAGACACCAACAGACCCACTCCAGATTAGGATGACGTCATCGATGTATCTCCCCTAACACCGCACACCACTCATTAATGGACAGGATGTGCCATACACATAACTGTTTTCCCAATGCTGAACATATAGGTTTGCTAACGATGGGGAGAATTTGGCCCCCATAGGACAGCCCAGACACTGAATATAGAATCTGCCATCAAATTTGAAAAAGTTTCCAGCCAAAAGATATTCCAAACTCATTAGCAAGATGTCCTTCACACTTTTGTCAAAAACATCTGTACGCAATAAGCAGTCTTGCACTACTTGAATGACAAGATCATGTTTTATTGAGGAGTATAATTGGATGACATCCATAGTAATCCATGATGAGGTATCAGTCCACTTTAGATGTTCAAAGCATTGTAATAAATGCTTTGTATCTCTGATTCTGCCTCTCATGCCCTCCACCAACACCTGTAGTTTGTCATCAACCCACTCTGACAACTTTTCGTGCAAGGAAGAAATTCCTGCTACGATCGGTCGCAGAGGGGCAGAAAGACTCCCTTATGGGTCTTGGGGAGGGCATTAAAGACAGGGCAGATAGGATTTGAGACATTAAGATATTCCTTTGTTTTTTTGGTGATGGCTCCCATAGACACACCTTCAGAAAGGAGGCGGTCTAGTTTTTCAGAGAAGATAAGAGTGGGATCCTTAGATAAAGGGTGGTATGTGGTCACATCATTAAGTATATCAAAGACCATTTTTCTATATAAACCGGAGTCTAAAACAACCACAGACCCCCCCCTTCCTTATCTGAATCCTTGACCACAATGTTGGTATTATTCTTAAGTTGTTTTATAGCAAGTCTCTCATTTTCACTGATGTTATCTTTTATAGAGACTCTGCTATCTAATAATAACTTTAGTTCCTGCTCTACAATTCCCTGAAAGGAGTCCATTACAGGAGCTCGAAATGCTATAGGATAAAAATGAGGGTTAGAATGTTTATCTGCTATATCACACATTTTTATTCTTTTACCGTGCTCCTCCTCAACATATCCACTAAGCTCATAAGTGTTACTTAAAGAAATTATTTCTTTCATTTCGAGGTGTAATGGATAACAATCCAGCCTGCTAGTATTTTGTGGAAAAATCAAATCAGAGGTGTGATTGATAGTCCCTCTGTTCTCAAAAAAATGTCTCTTGATTGTAAGACTCCGAACAAATCTGTTAACATTCTTTATGGTTTAGAATAGATTACCCCTTGTTGTAGGCACAAAATTTAAACCTTTCTCAAGGATAGACAACTGATCACTAGACAAGATTGAAGTGGAAAGATTAATCACAGTAAAGTCATTGCCCTCATCACTCACTTTTTTGGAGGCAGTCGGTTCCGACCGTACTTTTGATGCTTTTCTGGACCGTTTTTTGAAGTAGATGGAGCTGACGAAAAACTGCATGTATGGTATCGTGTGGAGTATGCAATATCTTCATCCTCATCCTCCAAGTAGAGGGAATCCTCCTCTGTTTCCACGGTGGTTGGGTGAGAAGAAAAGCTGACATTACGTGAGCTGTTGCCCTTAGGTGGATTCCTCAAAATAGGACGGAGATGCTGGTCAGGGGACTCCCGATGTGGTGGTTTTGGTTTATGTGGTTTCTTTGATGTTTTCTTTGGAGTTCTTGGACCATTCCTCCGCCACAAATAAACAGTATCAGTATCATAGTCATTAACATCCCGATCATATTTAGTTGTCTTAGTTTCCATTATTTTCTTCTCTAATTCATCAACATGATTATACATTCTGTTGCTGAACTCTTCAAATTGGTCTGCAGAGCTATATTTATTATTATTGGAGTGTATTTACATTTTCCTCCAACACCTGAAGTTTTCTTGACTCTTCGGACTCTTCGGATATAATTAGCTGAATCAGCTTAATCGAACAGTCTGAAAGGATGGTATTCCACTGCTGGATAAAGTCCTCTCCAAAAGGGGTTGTGGGTATCTTTTTTAATCTCAGACCTCTGGGGATCATATTATGTGCAACATATTTGCTCAGAGTAGCATGATCCCACCACACCATTAGATGTTGTAGCAGGGCTTTTTCTAACCCAGCAAAGGCTTTACCTATGTCGAAAGTGGCATCCTCCAAGGCATGTCCTTTAGTAAAGATTGAATCCACTTTTCTTGCTCTGGCCTCCTGGCATTTAAGTAAGTAGTTTGAAGATGGATCCATGTCAATGCATTAGTTTGCAGTCTTGCTTGTCAATTGTGCTCTGAGCAGTAAGACCCACTTTACACACTCCAACTTATCTGTCCAACTTCTGAACAACTTACTGGTTGCAGTGAAATCATGGACACATTGTTTCATTTGTACACAGCCACAAAATAGAGCAATGTGTCCATGATTTCACTGCAACCAGCAAGTTGGTCAGAAGTTGGACAGATAAGTTGGTGTGTGTAAAGTGGCCCTGAGTGTTTTTCCAACCAGTGCAATCATGAAATGGGAAGGGGAAAGGGAGTGGTTCACTCACATGTCTCCAGGATCCTGGTCAGCTGGCTGGATGGCTGGTTCCATCCATATATAGCAATAATATAGAAAGGATTTTGCCAGAGACCGTACTTCTATTTTTCTTCCTTTATTAAGACGTGGTTAAAATGAACAGGACTGAACGCTGGACGCGTTTTGGAGGACAGCACCCCCTTAGTCCTCAGCATAACTAATTCCTAACTTTATTTGTATCACCTGTAAATTGAACAAAGTTTTATCTATTATATAATTACGAATGGATTTCGCGCACCAAACTCGCATGCGACTCGCCGTGGTCATGTGGATACGAACGAAGCATTGGCCGCGCAGCGGCCATTGCGAGCAGCTCTAAGGCGACTCGCTATGCCCGCGCAGCGGGCATGGCGAGTCGCCTTAGCAGCGCGAAGCATTGGCCGCGAAGCGGCCATTGCGAGTCAGGGACTCGCTCTGCTAGAATCCCGATGCATTGTGCATCGGGCACCCATCTAGTGTTTAAATACTTGTGAATGATTTTATTTGTTATGCTGAGGACTAACCTTGTTCTATGATGGAATGTATACTTTTACATTATCCTTGCTTTTTATTTTTCACATTTTGAATTCAGTTTCTCATTCCTCCTGTTTTACAGAAAGGAAGCATTTGTGCTATTCCCTTGCCAAGGAAATTTGTCCCTATCCAGATTTTACAGACACACTTCAGCACGCCAGGAATTTAAATCGTAACTTGTCAACAAGATGGAATTCAGTGTTTTGCATGCTCAAGTGGTCATTAAACAAGATGAAGAAGGTGATTCATGATTATGCCATTGTGTATGAGGTTAGCAAACAGTTATGTACGAGCACCTTTTCATCAGCTCAAATAAAGGAAGGCATCTGCTTTCAGCCCATTCCCACTGAGGATCATATCTAGGGTACGTCCTCTGACATATATTTCTTTGAGCCAAACCTTTCCTCTCGTCGGGTTGCTGAATACCATCTGGACCTGAAATAATCATTTCAGATAAAAAAAAAGAAAATCACTGTGCAGTACTCCCTGGTGAGAAATACTGAGCAAAAGTTCACTCGGAGGATTTCTCCATGGGATATAATTAAGGGAACTTTCACATAATGAATGGTAAGGGCTTTTTCATAACAACACAGATCAAATTGTAATAAAATAAGCTTTCTTAAAAAGATGCCTAACTAAATGTTGCAGATTAATATGTGAAATAAACTTTAAGACACAATTCTTCCTCATCAGTCCTTTGTGTATTTTATGTTTAAACTATCCTAAAAAATGAAAGATGTGGATATTAAAACCTCCTCGGTGCATGATAAAACTTGTGCTGGTGTAATAGGTTAACACATTTCTTCACACACAGCATTATTGCTGCTATTTTTCTGCAAGTTTCTTTCTCAGAAAAAATACAGCGTTTCAAAAAAGTGAATGAGATTCGTGAAGTTCCATGAAAATGTTTTTTTTTCCTTGCAGATTTGAACGATTCAAACATGTTTTTTGTATTTCACATATGCAACATGTCATTCCTTCAATGGTTTTTACAACTTTTTTCATTTGTTCAATTGAAAGAAAAATCTGTATAAATAAATGAGTCAAAAATGCACTAGAAATGGATCACACGCATAATAAGGGAATATTTTACACAGCAATTTTCATTGCCAACAATCTTTACTTTTGCAGCAGAAAAATCTATTGCAAATTCTCAAGGTGTATTGTCACTGTCTTAAGGCATATACATATGTTTTTTATAAGTCAAAGTCAGCAAACTTAAAAGTGAGTTTCCAAGATAAAGGGTATGTGCTCACTATCCGAACCTGACGGAAACTGCTGGAACCCATAGGTGAATGCAGGGAGATCGCAGCCGCTCTGTGCCCATGATCTGCGGAGGGTGCACGGCAGCTTCTCCCTGCATTCCCCTGCAGGAAATCATTCCCAACTCCACAGTATGAAATGAACATGCTGCGGAGATGCAGAAGTGCGGCAACCCGCACCACAGCTAAAAAGACGCAGCACTGGTGAGGAGCTTAGTGAGGGTGGGATTTTTTGGATGCAGCAGCAATACACTGATCGTGTGCACACACCCTTAATAATTTTGCTATGTTTATAGAATAAAATGGCAAAGTGTGATTACCGTATATACTCGTGTATAAGCCGACCCGTGTATAAGCTGACCCCCCTACTTTTGCCCCAAAAATCTGGAAAAACCTATTGACTCGTGTATAAGCCGAGGGTAGACCCCAGCACAGGTATACAGCCCCCAGCAGTGTGGTATACAGGCCCCCCCCAGTGGTATACAGGCCTCCCCAGTGGTAGTATACAGCAGCCCCAGTGGTAGTATATAGCAGCCCCAGCAGCCCCAGTGGTAGTATATAGAAGCCCCAGCAGCCCCAGTGGTAGTATATAGAAGCCCCAGTGGTAGTATATAGAAGCCCCAGCAGCCCCAGTGGTAGTATACAGCAGCCCCGGCAGCCCCAGCGGTAGTATACAGCAGCCCCAGCAGCCCCAGTGGTAGTATATAGGAGCCCCACAGCCCCAGTGGTAGTATATAGGAGCCCCACAGCCCCAGTGGTAGTATACAGCAGCCCCAGCAGCCCCAGTGGTAGTATATAGGAGCCCCACAGCCCTAGTGGTAGTATACAGCAGCCCCGGCAGCCCCAGCGGTAGTATACAGCAGCCCCAGGAATCCAGGGCCCCCCCAGCCTTGGTCCTGTAACCTGTAAAGGAAAATATACTTATCACTGTCCCGCTGCCGTCCCCGCTTGCCGCTGCCATCCGCGATCCTCCATCTTCATGCGTCTTCTTCCGGTTTCCTGTGTACGTCGCCGGCAATGACGTCATTGGCGGCGACGAACACAGGAAGCCGGAAGAAGACACATGAAGATGGAGGATCGCGGACGGCAGCGGCGAGCGGGGACGGCAGCGGGACTGTGATAAGTATATTTTCCTTTACAGGTTACCGGAGCAAGGCTGGGGGGGCCCTGGATTACTAAGGCTGCTGTATACTACCGCTGGGGCTGCTATATACACTGGGGCCGTATTAACTCGCGTATAAGCCGAGGGGTCTACTTTTCAGCCCAATTTTTGGGCTGAAAAACTCGGCTTATACGCGAGTATATACGGTAAGTCTCTGAGATCATCAGGAAAATGGGTCATTAGTGCCTATATACATAAAAATATAACCCAGAAGCAAACACTTAGCATTAGGCTTAAGCACCCATCACACATAATGAGATCGCTAGCGAGATAGCTGTTGCGTCACAGGTTTTGTGATGCAGCAGTGACCTCGCCAGTGATCTTGCTATGTTTAACACATAGCAGTGACCTGGCCCCTGCTGTGACATCGCAGATCATGTCAGAATGGCTTGGACCATTTTTTGATTGTACGGTTCCCGCTGGGCAGCATGCATCGGTGTGTTTGATGCCTTAACAACGACCTCTAGATCTGTAGGACAAAGTGCCGTTGTGTCCGCGCTACCGTCAAAAGGATCACCAGAGACAAGAGAGAATCAGGGCTGAATTGTGTCTTTATTCTTCCGACGCGTTTCGGAACCTTCACTCTGGCTCCTTTCTCAGGGACATGATCCTTTTGACGGCAGCGCGGACACAACAGCACTTTGTCCTACAGATCTACAGGTTTTTCGCTGTGGTTATCCGTGGAAGTGCAGTCCTTGCAGCAGCTTTTACAGGCAACTACATTGATTTCTGGCTATCATACTGGTTGTGGGTGACACAACCAGACCAGGTGAGCAGTTTTACTCACACATTCATTCACTCATCTGGAGATAAGATCCTATTGCGTATTTTCTCAATTTCACAGATCTTAACAACGACCTCGACTCAGAACTCAGCCAAGTAGGTCTGAGTCATCAGACTAGCTGCTGTGGGACAGGGTCCCAACGACCGCCGAGGTCGTTATACAGGTCGTCGTATCATTGCTGTATCGTTCAGTAGATCTGACTGTTTGACATCTCACCAGCGACCACGTACTGACGTTACGTATTCGTTGTTGGGATCACTGGAACATCGCCAAGTGTGATGGGACCCTTAGTCTGGTTGTAAAGCCAAATAAATAGGGTTTAGCGGCAAAACCAGAAACAGCCACATTGAAAACAATATTATAAAGCAATGCTAAATCAATTTTTGGATGTCATTAGCACTGCTGACATGTTTTTTAGTGAATTGTTTATAAATAATAATGTTCCGTTGTAATTCCTCCCAGAAAACTAAAAACAAAATTGATAGCTGGGTGATCTCAGTTGTGAGTGTGTCCCTGTAAAATCTTAACACTGTCCAATCCGTGCTAACATTATCAGCCTGAGTAGGGACACACCTCTATAGGAGCACCTTCATCTGTCAATTTATGTGAACATTTCTAGCAGAAATAACAGAGAATCCGCACAGCACGAAATACGATAATAAGCAAAAATGCTCCTGAATTGATGTTTTTAGGGAAGAGAAGCATTCAGTGGCGTAACTGAAGCTCATGGGCCCCGATGCGAATGCTCCAATGGGGCCCCCAATTATTGCATATCTTTAATAGCATTAGATTATTTCTATAGGCCAAAAGGAACATTTGGGTTCCCATAGGCTCCAGGACTCGGGTGCGATTACACCTTTTGTTGTTACGCCTCAGGAAGCATTTACGATAGCGAGAGGATTGGAAAATGTATTCCCATTAAGGCCACAGTCACACGTTGAGTATTTGAGTATTTTATCTCAGTATTTATAAGCCAAAACCAGGAGTGAAACAATTAGAGAAAAAGTATAATAGAAACATGTCCCCACTTCTGGATTTATCGTCCACTCCTGGATTTGACTTACAAATACTGAGTTAAAAACTCACCAAATACTCAACGTGTGCACGTGGCCTTACAAATACTGAGGTAATAAATCACCACGTGGCCTAAACATCATAAAACCTTTTTATGGCTTTGGTATCTTCTACTTGAGTATTGTAGCTCAGAAATCAGTTCCCAATTATTTAAATTATAATTTAGTATGTCAAGATAATGTACAGAACTAGGACATATTTCTGATTACTTATGAAGCCATAGATAAGAATTATTTACTAATAATAGTGAGCGAGAAGAAAACTATTCGAATTTGGATAGCTCTATCCAAATACTTAGAAATGTTTCATTACTGGTCCAATGTAAGTCAATGGGGAACTCACTCGGATCCGAATACTGAAACATTTCAAAGTATTCGGATAGGGTTATCCAAATACAAATACTTCACTACTCGCTCCGCACTATTGACTAACCAATGAAAATAGTGTAAGCTTTTGTAGTGCTGCATTAAGAGCCATAAAAAGGTGTCAGATATGGAAAATGTTTCAATGCCTGTGGAAATAATACTATCCTAATCAGCTTCCAGATAACAACTGTATACTGGAACTCCTATCGTCTTGGAGTTTATAAAAATACTACTTCTTATTTTATCAAATACATTACTGAAGGCTGAAATATGGCACCAGAATCAAAGATTTCAATATCAGGATTGAGCAATGATTAATAATAAAAATGTATTTACACTGCATGATTATATGAAACATTTACCAATATTTAGACAGCAAAAACAAGCTGCCAATAACTCAATCAATAGGTAAATCTTTATTTATCCAGATGAAATGATCTTTTGATTTGCAAAAAAGATAAAACTTTGAAAATACACTCTTTTTGCATAACGCAATGGCACATCTGATTCCTGCATATCCCTTATAACTAAAGGCCATTAATGCATTTGTTTACAAAAATCATCCTGCTTACAACATTTGATACATTTTTATATATGTTCACCTTTTATATTAATAAATCATCTTAAATATTTTTATACTTTTGAGTATAATCTATAAGGGTACCTTTACACGTCGCAACATTTACTTAAACAGAAGTATCTAATGAGTGTAGTTGTTATCTCTTCAAATTGCTAAAGACGTGAGGACTACCACTTCAGGATTAGTATTAAAAACATTCTTTTATTAATTCTCTTTTAAAATAGACCAGTCGGTCAGATCAGTTAACAAAGTATTCAAAAGTGAAAAAAGTGTATATTTACAAGTTCACTGGAGGAGAACGGCACATCACAATATGAGTATCCCTTTTCTGCCCCTATATCTGTAGAGCTGCCTAACAGTGGAGGTAATACCACCTTAATGTTCCGGGTGCCCCCACTCCACGACGGCTTGCCCTATAATAGCCCTATGTAAAGGTTATCAATATAATAGCAGTATAGTTTATACAGAGGGATGTCATAATTTATGAGGATAACGACAGGACAAAACCTGGGTCAGGATTAACTTAACTCGTATAGAGTATCAGAGTCCTCTGATTCAACAGAAGTCCAATGTGCAGTCATTTTCTTTCTCCAGTTGTGACATTAAAAACAATGGGAAATCTCCAACAATTTTCGTCTTACGAGTTTCGCGTTAACGAGTACCGTAAGGCTCATCTGAGACCTTATAGGAGTATTCACACAATTGCCTGTCACTTTTTTCCGGGAGACACAATGAGACCAAAATGGTAGTCCCTCATTCAGAAAAAGTTCCACAATAAACATCACTAGGGTGTATTCACAAAGCCCCAGGAGACAGGGTATACGCAATGGTTAACATCCAGTCCCTTTATGTATTTTCCGGACACTCAACTTCACAGCAACCATAATGTCATGGAGTTTGCAGAGTCCTCTTATAGTTTGAAACACCAGAGAAGCATCAGGGATTGCTTCAGGTTAGTGATTAGCCCCTCACATAGTTTAAAAAGACTCTATGTGATCTGGTTCCAGGGTGAAGTGGGGGGGGCGCCTGTATACTGATGGTGGCGGGCGGGCGGCCTGTGTACTCGGCGTATATACTCGCGTATAAGCCGAGGGGGTACTTTTTAGCCCAGTTTTTGGGCTGAAAAACTCGGCTTATACGCGAGTATATATGGTATCAACAGTTAAGGCCGCTTTACACACACAGATATCTGTGTCCAACTTCTGAACAGATCTCTGGTTGCAGTGAAATCATGGACACATTGTTCCATTTTGTGGCTGTGTACAAATGTAACAATGTGTCCATGATTTCACTGCAACCAGAGATCTGTTCAGAAGTTGGTCACAGAAGTTGGTGTGTGTAAAGCGGTCTTTACAGAAATTGCACTACAAATTTGGTCATCATTCTTAAATACTATTTTTTTGCTTGTCTCTTGCAATCCTACATTGGATCTTCTTCTAATTGTCCAACAGTAATCTTCAACCATTATTTGATTCCATTTTCAGAACTGTAAAGTGCTGCAGATTATGTTTGATACTACATAAATAAATATTGTTATTATTGATCTAATTTCTACACTGTGTGCAGAATTATTAGGCAAATGAGCATTTGGAGCACATGACACTTTTTATACATGTTGTCCTACTCCAAGCTGTATAGGTTTGAGAGCCAACTACCAATTAAGTAAATCAGGTGATGTGCATCTCTGTAATGAGGAGGGGTGTGGTCTAATGACATCAACATCCTATATAAGGTGTGCTTAATTATTAGGCAACTTCCTTTCCTTAGGCAAAATGTGTCAGAAGAGAGATTTGATGGGTTCTGAAAAGTCCAAAATTGTGAGATGTCTTGCAGAGGGATGCAGCAGTCTTGAAATTGCCAAATGTTTGAAGTGTGATCACCGAACAATCAAGCGTTTCATGGCAAATAGCCAACAGGGTCGCAAGAAGCGTGTTGGGCAAAAAAGGCACAAAATAACTGCCCATGAATTGAGGAAAATCAAGCGTGAAGCTGCCATGATGCCATTTGCCACCAGTTTTGCCATATTTCAGAGCTGCAACGTTACTGGAGTATCAAAAAGCACAAGGTGTGCTATACTCAGGGACATGGCCAAGGTAAGAAAGGCTGAAATACGACAACTTTTGAACAAGAAACATAAGATAAAATGTCAAGACTGGGCAAAGAAATATCTTAAGACTGGTTTTTCAAAGATTGCATGGACTGATGAAATGAGAGTGACTCTTGATGGGCCAGATGGATGGGCCAGAGGCTGGATCAGTAATGGGCAGAGCGCTCCACTCTGACTCAGACACCAGCAAGGTGGAGGTGGGGTACTGGTATGGGCTGGTATCATCAAAGATGAGCTTGTGGGATGTTTTTGGGTTGAGGATAGAGTGAAGCTCAACTCCCAGACCTACTGCCAGTTTCTGGAAGACTTCTTCAAGCAGTGGTACAGGAAGAAGTCGGTATTGTTCAAGAAAAACATGATTTTCATGCAGGACAATGCTCCATCACATGCATCCAACTACTCCACAGTGTGACTGGCCAGTAAAGGTCTAAAAGAAGAAAAAATAATGACATGGCCCCCTTGTTCACCTGATCTGAAACCCATAGAGAACCTGTGGTCCCTCCTAAAATGTGAGATCTACAGGGAGGGAAAACAGTATACCCCTCGGAACAGTGTCTGGGAGGCTTTGGTGGCTGCTGCACACAATGTTGATCGTAAACAGATCAAGCAACTGACAGAATCTATGGATGGAGGCTGTTGAGTGTCATCATAAAGAAAGGTGGCTATATTGGTCACTAATTTTTTTGGGTTTTGTTTTTGAATGTCAGAAATGTTTATTTCTAAATTTTGTGCAGTTATATTGGTTTACCTGGTGAAAATAAACAAGTGAGATGGGAATATATTAGGTTTTTATTAAGTTAATAATTCTGCACAGTAATAGTTACCTGCACAAACAGGTATCCTCCTAAGATAGCCAAATCTAAAAAAAAAACACTCCAACTTCCAAAAATATTAAGCTTTGATATTTATAAGTTTTTTGGGTTGATTGAGAACATAGTTCTTGATCAATAAGAAAAATAATCCTCTACAATACAGCCTGCCTAATAATTCTGCACACAGTGTATATAGTCACAATTTATTGGTGACATTTCTGACTGTGCTCATTGCTCATTGCTCGGCTGTTAGTTGGCTCATCTGAGACCTTATAGGAGTATTCACACAATTGCCTGTCACTTTTTTCCGGGAGACACAATGAGACCAAAATGGTAGTCCCTCATTCAGAAAAAGTTCCACAATAAACATCACTAGGGTGTATTCACAAAGCCCCAGGAGACAGGGTATACGCAATGGTTAACATCCAGTCCCTTTATGTATTTTCCGGACACTCAACTTCACAGCAACCATAATGTCATGGAGTTTGCAGAGTCCTCTTATAGTTTGAAACACCAGAGAAGCATCAGGGATTGCTTCAGGTTAGTGATTAGCCCCTCACATAGTTTAAAAAGACTCTATGTGATCTGGTTCCAGGGTAAAGTGTCCAGGCCTGTCTCCTGGGGCTTTGTGAATACACCCTAGTGATCTTTATTGTGGAACTTTTTCTGAATGAGGGACTACCATTTTGGTCTCATTGCGTCTCCCGGAAAAAAGTGACAGGCAATTGTGTGAATACTCCTATAAGGTCTCTGATGACCCTTACAGTACTCATTAAGGCGAAACGCGCAAGACAAAAATTGATGGAGATTTCCCATTGTTTTTAATGTCACAACTGGAGGAAGAAAATGACTTCTGTTGAATCAGAGGACTCTGATACTCTATACGGGTTAAGTTAATCCTGATCCAGGTTTTGTCCTGTCGTTATCTTCATAAATTATGACATCCCTCTGTATAAACTATATTGATATTATATTGATAACCTTTACATAGGGCTATCATAGGGCAAGCCGTCGTGGAGTGGGGGCACCCGGAACATTAAGGTGGTATTACCTCCACTGTTAGGCTACTCCACTGACTGACAGACACTGCTACTATACCCAAACTATTACCTGGGCTAGATGCAGTTAAAAGTTAGTATGAAATAGACAAGCGGTGTAGCTTGGTTCACAACTGGGCTACAACGCTGACTACCAGACACTGCTACTAGCCCAAAAAGATTACCTGGGCTAGCTGCAGTAAAAAATTGGCTACTGGATAGACAGGCGGTGTAGCTTACTTTACAGCTGGGCTACACCGCTGACTACCAGACACTGCTACTAGCCCAAAAGGATTGACTGGGCTAGTGCAGTAAAAAATTGGCTACTGGATAGACAGGCGGTGTAGCTTACCTTACAGCTGGGCTACACCACTGACTACCAGACACTGCTACTAGCCAAAAAGGATTGACTGGGCTAGTTTCAGTACAAAATTGGCTACTGAAGACAGGTGGTGTAGCTTTCTTCACAGCACTGCTACACTACCTGCCAAAAAGATTATCTGAGCTAGATTTGGCCAGATGCTGTGAAAAACACTTGCACAGCACTGGCACACACCTGCCTGGCAAAAACTGCTAGGAGCTGCTCTAACCTAGCCCTCAAAAGGGCTGAAATTAAAACTAGTCCCTTCTTCTATGAAGTAGCCCTTAAACGGCAGATATTCCAACTAGTCCCTATTCCCTGCTCATCTGAAGTAGCCCTCAAGAGGGCTGATATCCCAACTAGTCCCTACTCCCTAAACCTATCTCTCTATCTAACTTGATATTCGCTCACTATCTGTCTAAGTCACTCTTTATAGTGCCCACAGCAGCAGTAGCGGTGCCTGACTGACACACAACTGCAGCACTGAGGTAATGGTGGCGATGGGGAAAATGGCCATGTTTTATAGGGCAAGGACATGTGACATACACAGCCAATGACACATGCCCTTGCTTGTGTGCAAAAAATGCACTTTCTGTGTGTGTGTGTGATTGGCTTACAGCCTGCACCGCCCCACTGTATATGCGGTTAGGAGAAAAAAAAAAATGGAGATCGTCATTATTTCAGCAGCACTGATCTAAACACCCCCTCGCACATTATACACTGAAACTGGATTTTTACATTCAATAACAGTATTACTGTGAAAAGCCAGTTACGCTTTTGGTGAACTGGTGCGTTATCGAACATAACCTCGAACTGCCGAATTTGAAGCTAATTGTTCGAATTCGCCCAATGACTCGAACACCGCCCAAAACAGGTTGAATTTGAGATTGGCGAACATTTCAAATCGAACACCGCTCATCTCTAATGAACAGTCTATAATTTTAAGGATAGTCTCTGTGGAAGTAGCCATTTGGTAAGAGAAATCTTTCATCCCTTTCACCACAACTGTGGTGACCCTTTTAGGCCCTGTGTGCCCATGGTGCATTGTTTGATGCTATTTTTATGCAGATTTGGAGAATCTGCATCAAAATCTGTATCTCTATCCTGAGGCCAGCAAAGTCTATGACAGGTGCTGTGCCCGCTTAAAATCTGCATAAAAATAAGCATTGAACAACGTACCGTGGGCTCAAGGCCTTACAACAATATGGTGGTGTCATGTTCACAGAAAGCATCTTCCATATTCTGTGAGAGCAGGCACGTGTGAGAGTGTGACAAGCGGTGCCATCACAAACATTACTGAAGTTCAGGCTCACGGGGTCACACAGGGGCAATCTGTGCTGCACGTCCTGACATCACCAGTCCTCACAAGCTTTGATTTACAATACCAGAGAGATGATTCTGTTACATCTCACGTGATATTGTTGCTCTCAACAGACAGATAGTGTTAAGGTACTGTCAAACTTGAGCGACACACCAGCAATCCCGACAACGATCCGAACTGGTAAGGATCACTGGTGCGTCGCTACGTGATCGCTGGTGAGATGTCAAACAGTCAGTTCTCACCAGCGACACAGCAATGATACAGCGGTCATTGATACCCTGTCACTCTCGACATAGTGTTGAGATTGTTGGTCATTGTCCCTGTCAAACACAGCAATGCACGCTGCCCAGCGGGAGCGCAATGACCAAAAAATGGTCCAGAACGGTTTGTAACGATCAGCAATTCACAACAGTGGCCTGATGACTGCTACGTGTCACACAAAGTGAGATCGCTGTTGGGGTCACTGATGCGTCACAAAACTTCTGACTCAGGAGCGATCTCGCTAGCGATCTTGCTTAGTGTGATAGTGGCTTTGGAAGCGCTGATGCCTCTGAGGTTATCTCAGGTCACAAAGCAGGATTTCCTCTTGTGTGATACCTGCTGTGTAAGGCCGGCTTCACACACCACGGTGGATTCCGATCCGAGGCTGTCAGGGGTGAACCTGACAGCCCCAGACTGGATCTGGACACAGAACTGGAAGGCCAATTATGCCCTCCGGACTGGTGTCCAGCCGGATGGCTAATTTGCAGCCGCAGCTACTGATAATTCAGGACTGTGGCACCTGAACTGTCAGCAGGGGACAGCTCCGTGGTGTTGAAGTTCATCCGGCTCCCGGCTGCGGCTCCAGCGTGATCCGGCACCATAGACCCCCATGTTAGGGGGCACTGGATCGCACTGGACTGGGAGGATCCAGGAGAATCCGGGAGGATCAGCTTTTTTCCCCCGGACATAAAAATACTGCATGCAGTATTTTTGTGTCATGGAGAAAAATCTGAATGCTCCTGGATTCTCCCGGACAGATGGAAGCTGGATGGCAGATAGCTGCGATCCAGCTCCATCCGGCCCCATAGCATACTATGGGGCCGAAATCCGGTTCGGGGCTGTTCAATTCATATCAGACAGCCTCGGATCGGATTGTGCCGTGGTGTGAACCTGGCCTAACCTGATACAACATTAGGGAAGTCATGAGGATGTCTGAGGTTCATGAGCGGTCCGGAGGCATGGTGAGTGTGACAGCAGTGCTGGAGCTTGCTAAGAAATAGTGTAGGAAGCTAATGTCTGTGCAAACACTGTGAGGCTCCACTGTAAAATGGTTTGAGCTGTGCTTGGCAGCCTTTGGGCCTCTTTTAAGGTGTTTTCTAGGCCGTGAATTTTGCCTCCCTTTGAAATGATAGAATTCGGATGTTCAGCGAACTGTCCATCGAACTGTTCGATAAACATTGCTTGTTTGGCAAACCAAACCAAATTCAAACTTCCAAAGGTTCGCTCATCTCTATACTGGATTCCATCAATACAGTAGTCCAATATAGGAGAAGGTAGACAGTCAGGGGAGCATAAGCAAAAAGGATATAATATACTTCAAGCCTGCAGCAAGACATCAAGACTTCAGACAACTGGACTTCCACAGCTACACCAAGCTTCCTTCCTCCAATGAGATGGAACAGTTGACTATTGTAAGGGAAGTAGATTGGTCAAAAACTGGCATAACCTGACCCAGAAACTACAAGCAAGGAAAGATACCTTAACCCTTGCTCCACCAAAAGAAAAAAACTATATTTAAAATCCTGCGTCTCACATGATAATGTGAGACTCAAATCCCAAATCTAAGCTCTGGGAAAGGAAGGTGTGTCACAGTCCGCGCTGCCAGGCAATCCGCTCGTGAATAACGCTAGTAGTCGGTGTTCAAATCAATCCTTTTTATTCATTGGATGAATAAAAAGGATTGATTTGAACACCGACTACTAGCGTTATTCACGAGCGGATTGCCTGGCAGCGCGGACTGTGACACACCTTCCTTTCCCAGAGCTTCTATTTCGTCTACCCGAGAGGAGACCGGTGGAAGTCCAGCAGCAGCCATCAGGACACTTATTCTATCAGGCCTTCTAACCAGTTGTGGGTGGCACAACTGGACTAGGTGAGTGGACCCTTTTCTCACCTGCTTGTTTTAGTGTCGAGTGATAAGGGCACTATTGCGCCTCTTGTCCCCCCCCTCTCTTTTCTTGAAATCCCAAATCTGTCACAATTCTCCCAAGAACAGGAGACACTTGGGAAAGTACCGTTTCTATGAGGGGCCTCAGGACCTTCAAGACCAGACTTGTCCAGGTAAAAGGTATGGAAGGAATGCCCCAACTTTCTTGAACTCACTTCCGTTGTCACCTGATTTTTAAGATAACCATGCAAGCAAACTGGATGTGGCAGTAATACACATAACTCCTGAGACACATCACCTCTCCTCTCGACCCGTGGAAAACATTATGGATATTCAGTACTGGGGTTACTTTAGCTGAAAGGTCATAGAATCACAGGGTTAATAAAGGCCACAACACTACATGGCCTGATAACCATAGAACCCAGAGCCCCAGATGAACATTTTCACCAGAACTTTTTAGTGCACACACATAGGTAGTCATTGGCTGGGGTCATACTGCCGTTATTAGCAGATTTTAACGGCATGCGCTTAATACTTCGAATATTTTCCAGAAACGCATAGCGTTAATCCTTTGGGCTTCGGGAGAACGCTGCCCTTGGTAAGCCAATGTGTTCCATGGTTACCAACCACAAACAAAGCTGCTTGGGGTGCGCTTTAGCTGAGTGCACAGAAAACGTTGCAGGCAACGTTTTTCTGTGTGCTCAGCAAAAGCGCACTTCGAGGAGCTTTGTGTATGGTTCATAACCATGGAACACATCGGGTTCCCAAGGGCAGCATTCTCCCGAAGCGCATAGCTTTAAAGCTTATGCACTTCTGGAAAATATTCTAAGTATTAAGCGTATGCCGTTAAAATCAGCAATTAACGGCAGTCTGACTCTAGCCATTCACACACAGGTCTGGACCTGAACATTTATTATCAGCCATACATTTGTTAGAAGAAACCACCTGAAGGACAGACAACAGAGACGTCCCCCCATACCTTCAAAACTTTACCATCAGTAACAGATCACTTAGTATGAAGAACCATCCTTCCTCAACCACCTCTCTTGTGGGAACACTGAGGCACAGTTTTAGCCTTACGTGGAGGTAGAATATCACCTCTTCTTCCTGGAAGCTTCTTAACCACCACTGCTGGGGAAAAAAATGTGTAGATTTTATCAGGATGGTAGCGATAGATGTACACAAGCAGTTATGTTTGCAAAAACTGCCCAAACTGATAACTTCTCCAGACCGTCAATCAAACACAGGATTGTATTTTATCAGTCAGGGAAGACCCAAAATAATGTGAGTGGGTAGACCCTCCAAGATGTAGTAGGACAGTAGCTCTTTGTGAAGAGTCCCTATGTGCAAACTCACATTATGCGTGACTTGGGAAAATCTTCTCTGGCTGAGTGAAGCAGCATCACTATCCAGTATATGAATGGATTTCGCTAGTGCAATACAGGAAAGACCATGAGTCCAGAAAAACGAGAATCCACCATATTCGCTCTTGCTCCATAGTCAATAGTCTCAGTATGTATGCCAAAAACAACATCAACAGAACTGAGACATATATGAAGGAAATGTAAACACCTAGGTCGCCTACCTCCACATGACCATTGGACGCAGGCAGCTTTTTAGAAGGTGTTACATGTATGGGTATAGATGAACAAACCCCAATATAATGATGACCCATAATACCACAGAAAAATCATGCTCTTGTTCCATGGGAAATGACAAGTGACCTAATCTGAAGGGAGTCCCCGTTCAACTGCATGGGTTCATCAAAGTGTACTTGTGGAACCTCCTCCTTAGGAAGAAGAACAGGGGGTGAATTAACTGTAGGTTTCTCCCTTGTAGAAAAGGCCATGGTGGCCTAAAACAACACAGGAGTAGCATACTGAGGTAGACTTCTCTAAGACTACCTGACAGATGCTTACAAAAATGACTACTAAAAGCAGGATCGTTTCACTTGGTGATAGTTGCCCATCTACGGAACTCAGAGCAGTACTCCTCCCCCAGCAAAGCCTCCTGCCAGAGTTTGTGCATTTTAGACTTGGCAATTGAGATGCAATCAGGGTTATTATATACCAGGTGAAACCAGAGCACAGAGCTTTTCATTTGGTTTTAACCCAGAAAGAAAGTAAAAGTTCTCACTGCGTTGCAAGAGCACAATTTATTAAATAAATACAGTGAGACAGTATAAAAACTGGGATAGTCACAGAAACCAGGGTAAGGTTTAGAGGGGGAAAGAACAGAGTCACAAGCCCCTATACAAAGAAAGGGGTAAATACATCAATGTCCATGGCAGAAATATATACAGAGCATACAAGGAAAAGGCAAGTCACAATTGAATAAATGCAGGTTAAAAATACCCTTTTCCTCAGCCGATCAGCCTGCCATGGACACTCACCCATATGGTAAGGAGCTAAGTGACACGTGTTCGGGGCTACCCCGACACGTGTTTTAGAATGAGTCTTTCATCAGGGGATGTGCAACGGGAGTGAAACCCCTGGGTCAAAAAGGCCTAACCCACCTGTTGTGCATTTGTGTCATAATTGCAGGTCTTACCTTAGAACTAGCCTCCATCCTAGATAGGACGGTCGAGTTTGGTATCATCCCAAAGAAAATCAGGGATGGTCTTTTGACCAAGTCACTAGTGGTACCCACCTACTACATGTTACCCAAGATTCATAAACATCCAACTAACCCCCCGGGGCGTCCAATTGTCTCTGGCATAGGAGGGCTGTGTGATCCAGTTTGTAAATTCATTGAATATTACCTTCACTCTTTGGTGGAGACCCTGCCCTCCTATATCAGGGACTCTACGGACATCCTAAGGAGGCTCGATGGGATGTAGAATCCTTATACACGAACATCGGGCATAGGGATGGATTGCGAGCCGTCAAATACTATCTCGGGATGAGTAATTGGGATAATAATTTGTGGAGATTGATATTGGAGTTGCTGGAGTTTGTGCTGACCCGCAACGTCTTCATGTTCGACGACCGGTTCTTCCTCCAGCAACACGGCACTGCCATGGGGGCGGCGTGTGCGCCCTCCTACGCAAACCTCTTTCTCAGATGTTGGGAGAGGGAGGTTTTCAGGGGGGATGCATGTGTCTCCTCCCATGCGCAGTGCTGGCTTTGTTATATTGACGATGTCCTAGTTGTTTGGGGGGATCGGTGTTGAGTTGGAGGAGTTTGTGGGTCGGCTCAACTCCAACGACCTCAATATTCACCTTACGTTTAAGTGGGGGGTCCAAGAGATCGACTTTCTTGACTTAAAAATTTTGAATCTTCCAGACGCCGTCGTCGAAACTGATATTTTTTGCAAAAAGATTGCAGTTAACTCTCTCCTGCATGCCACCTCCTCTCATCCTGCTACTACCATTAGAGCGATCCCGATAGGTCAGTTCCTGTGTTTACGCAGGATCTGCTCTAGGGATACAGATTTTAAGACTAGAGCGGTGGACATGCAGGAGAGGTTTAGGGCCCGCGGATAAAGCAATCGATGTATCCGGTATGGGTACCAAAGAGCGAAAAATACCCCTCGCTCACAACTTCTGGGGGGAGGGAAGCAAAGAAAGGGTGAAACTAGTGCACAACCGCAGGTAAGATTTGTATCGACGTACAATGGACAATGGAATGAGATAAGATCTATTTTGGCTTGACACTGGGAGGTCTTTTACAACAGACGTAACTTTGCGGGAATTTCTCCCGGAACGTCCGTTGATGACGGCAAGGCAGAGTAGGAGCCTCAGGGATATGCTGGTGCACAGCCATTTTATTCCGAAAACAGAAACAATTTTTGGTCTGGGAACTCCTTGGATTGATTGCTATCCCTGTGGCTCCTGCCTCGCATGTCAGAACATTGTGAGAGCTAAAACGTTCAAATCGGTGGACGGTCGCCGAGAGTTTGTAATCCGTAAGTACATATCATGCTCTTCCAGGGGAGTTGTCTATTATGTCACCTGTGGCTGTGGACTTGTATATGTAGGTCTCGCCTCCAGGGAATTTAGGGTCCGCGTCAGAGAACATGTTGTAAAAATTCAGGGCGCTGGATCCATGGAGGATGAGACTTTACTTTAGACCCTTCCCAGACATTATAAACGATACCATGGATGTAACCCAAGCTGTTTACAGGTCCATGGTATTGACATGGTGAATTAGGGGAGCAGGGAAGGTGATTTGAAAAATCGCCTAGCGAGACTAGAGTGCCAATGGTTAGAGTCAGATAGGGGACTATGAGTCCGGCGGGCCTAAATGGAACTGACGTCGCTGGGCACTCGTGAGGCAATGGTAGCCGCAATTAGACCTGCAATTATGGCACAAATGCAGATGGGTTAGGCCTTTTTGACCCGGGGGTTTCACTCTCATTGCACACCCACTGATGAAAGACTCGTTCTGAAACACGTGTCGGGGTAGCCCCGAACACGTGTCATTTAGCTCCTTACCATATGGGTGAGTGTCCATGGCAGGCTGAGTAGCTAGGGAAAAGGGCATTTTTTTACCTGTATTTATTCAATTGTGACTTGCCTTTTCCTTGTATGCTCTGTATATGTTTTTGCCATAGACATTGATGTATTTACCCCTCTGGGTGTATAGGGGCTTGTGACTCTGTTATTTCCTCCTCTGAACCTTACCCTGGTGTCTGTGACTATCCCAGTTTTTATACTGTCTCACTGTATTTATTTAATAAATTGTGCTCTTGCAACGCAGTGCCACCTTTTACTTTCTTTTGGGTTAAAACCAATTGAAAAACTCTGTGCTCAGGTTTCAATATGTAAGTGAGTTATTGGTCTAGTAAGTCCAACATGATTTCTTGTAATCTTATTCATCATATACCAGGGCCAACGCCATGAAAAACTCATCCACTTACAATAACCACAGTGAGTGGATTGGCAGAGAGGAAGCTCAGGACTGGGGAACTCACTGCAGGACAGAGACTACAGTCCCCACTTGCTGTTTCACACTCCCTGAGGAACTAGGGTGGAGCTTGAAATACAATTTACACTATTCCCTAAGCACCATAAATGTACCCTTCCTCCAAAAAACCTGTCCAGAAGGGGGATTTTGGGTTCAGGCTGAGTCTGGGTGTGAGTCGACATCAGGAGATACACAATTTGTTGCAGCTGTTTCACCACCTGTGACAGCAGACTCATCACTTACTGCGATTGAGTCTGCATCAGGTGTTTGAAAGCCACATCCTGTGCCATATAGAACCCTCCCCTGCCCCGAAAAATTTAGGGTGCTGGTTATAATATCACACACAGACAAGGGGATGTCAAGCGCAATATAGAGGTACAGTGGAGATGTAAGAGTCCAAAGGTCCTTACTGTAAGGAGAGGGGAGACGGGTCGCCCCCTGACAGTACCATGTGAGTGCACCTTGCATCCTCTAACATCCCTAAGTGGGTCCTTCCCCTCACCGTCATCAGGTGCCAAGTCTGTGAGCTATTCCTCCACTCACCCTGGCTAGTATGAATGCCGGGGAGTGAACTAGACTTTACCTCTACAGTAATCCAACACACAGGAAAGTGGACAGACAGAAGAACCTAAGCAAAAAGGATATGATACTAATTCAAGGTTGCAGCAAGGCACCAGAACTCTTCCTTCCTCTGGTCAATTGAAAAATGAATCTCTATAACCAGCATAAGGTACCGTATATACTCGCGTATAAGCCGAGTTTTTCAGCCCAAAAATTGGGCTGAAAAGTTACCCCCTCGGCTTATACGCGAGTCACTACACGGGTGCCCCCCCCAGAGGTATACAGGCCCCCCATCAGTATACAGGCCCCCCCCCATGCTCCGTAAACCTGTAAAGGAAGATGATTATACTTATCACTGTCCCACTGCCGTCCCCGCTCTGCATCGCGCTCCTCCATCTGCATCGCGCTCCTCCATCTTCTGGCTTCCTGTCGGCGCCGACAATGACGTCATTGTCGGCGCAGAACACAGGAAGTCGGAAGCTGGTGAATGAAGATGGAGGAGCGCGATGCAGATGGAGGAGCGCGATGCAGAGCGGGGACGGCAGCGGGACAGTGATAAGTATAATCATCTTCCTTTACAGGTTTGCGGAGCATGGGGGGGCCTGTATACCTCGGGCTGCTACTGTATATACCCTGGGGCTGCTGCTGTATATATCATGGGGCTGCTGCTGTATGTACCATGGGGCTGCTGCTGTATATACCCTGGGGCTGCTGCTGTATGTACCATGGGGCTGCTGCTGTATATACCCTGGGGCTGCTGCTGTATGTACCATGGGGCTGCTGCTGTATATACCCTGGGGCTGCTGCTGTATATACCATGGGGCTGCTGCTGTATATACCCTGGGGCTGCTGCTGTATATACCATGGGGCTGCTGCTGTATATACCCTGGGGCTGCTGCTGTATATACCCTGGGGCTGCTGCTGTATATACCCTGGGAAGGCTGCTGTAACACTGCTGGGGCCTGTATATACCACTGGGAAGGCTGCTGTATACCACACTGCTGGGGGCTGTATACCTGTGCTGGGGTCCACCCTCGGCTTATACACGAGTCAATAGTTTTTCCCAGATTTTTGGGGCAAAAGTAGGGGGGTCGGCTTATACACGGGTCGGCTTATACACGAGTATATACGGTAATTAAATATGGGACTAAATAAACAGTGTTACCCTTTTGCTCTTCAATGTATTAAAGGGACTGCCCCTCTCAATGTTTGTCATTCTAGAGAACTTCAACTAGGGTCCATTGTTCCAGCTGGTTTGGACAATCCTGTCACCTTATCACATACTTCATTTTGCTTGCTCAGCTTCCTAAGCTTTCCTGAATCTCCTCTCAGTAGGTGTCCACCAAAAGCAGGGAGTGCTGCCTGGGATAGTTAACCCTGAATGCCCCGAAGATCCTAATCTTTGGGGAGCTAGAGGAAGGATGAGACTCTGTTGCTTGCACCATCTTGTGTTTTTGCTGGCAATGTACGATATGCTGCTGATTGTTGATGAGCCAATAAAGACTTACAAAAGTGTGGCACCTTTTACCTTTTTCTTGTGTTTTCTGACAAGTGTTCTGCCCATTGGGATGGAGCACAGGGATTCAGTTGGATAAGTCCTGGTCCATGCTGTCTTTCTAAAGACAGTCAAGCCAGTGGAAGAGAGCACCCGCTAACCCTTGTGTCTTCACAGTTCACTTATTTAACAAAAATGCTTTGAATAGATATCATTGATATAAATATTAAATATTTATTGAATGAAAATAGGAACAAAGCTGCAGACAGTAAGATATTTGCAGAAACTGCTAATCTGGTGGTGTTGTGAGTAAGAACAATACTTGCAAGGGTTCAGAAATAAGCTACTTCTGCTTTTCAGGTTTTTAGATTCAACTTGGAAATGAAGAGATGTGAAATAGTGGTTGTGCAGCTCTTCTTGCTTCTCAACAGATAGAAATGTCAGAAAACACTTGAGATAGTGGAGTAGATAATGCAGTGTTATTACTCAACACATTTCAAAA
Organism: Allobates femoralis; assembly: GCA_033576535.1. Lineage (NCBI taxonomy): Eukaryota > Metazoa > Chordata > Amphibia > Anura > Aromobatidae > Allobates > Allobates femoralis. The sequence goes on along the minus strand of JARQOC010000006.1, from coordinate 264,240,723 downwards.
TGGTTCTCTTGATGAACATGTGAGTATACTTTGAAATGCTTTTAGAAATAAAACCACTTTATCTAGCCAACTAGATTACCATATACACTCGAGTATACTGCGACCAAAGTTTAAGCTGATGCCCCTAATTTTACCCCCAAAAACTAGGGAAACTTATTGACTCAAGCATAAGCCTAGGGTGGAAAATGCAGCAGCCCCCCATCCTGATATATAGCTCCTCATCCTGGTATACAGTGCCCCCATCACTCATATATAGTGCCCCCATGACTGGTGTGTAGCGCCCCCATGACTGGTATACAGCACCCCATTCACTGGTATATAGTGCCCCCATCACTGGTATATAACACTGTCAATGGTATATCACAGTATATACCTCCATCACAGTATATGCCCCCATCACAGTACATAGCCTCCCACAAGGTATAGCACAATGGCTAAAAGTGAACAAAGCTAATGCAAATTTGGATGAGGTAAATGCAGAAACTGCTAAAGATATACATTGAAAAATGAGAACTTTAGCTAATGTAATGCATTACATGTGAGTCCGATAGCCACGTCAAGGTATCCTCATGTCTATAGGGTCCCTAAGCGTATGCCTCTGTCTGCGGTATAAAAAAGCATGGGAGGATCTAAGTGCATTTTAAAACCTGCGTGTGTTTGGAAACTTGACAAAACAAGGTGATGAACTAGATGGTAAACTGGACTGGCTGTCGAGTGGTGGAGGGTGCTCAGTCAAAAACTGTAATAATATTATCAAAAATGACTGGCACACCTGTAAGTGAAGGTGCTAGCAAGAAAAAAACATTATTGTATATGAGTAATCCGCTGCACACTACACATTATAAGGTATAAGTATACAAGGTATAGCATAATGGCTAAAAGTGAATAAAACTAATGCAAATTTGGATTAGGAAAATGCAGAAACTGCTAAAGATATACATTGAAAAATGAGAATTTTAGCGAATGTAATGCATTACATGTGAGCCCGATAACCACGTCAAGGTATTCTCATGTGAATACGTGTATACTTATACCTTATAATGTGTAGTGTGCAGCAGATTACACGTATACACACCCATACATGCAGGTTTTAAAATGCACTTAGAGGCACTTATATCCTCACATGCTTTTTTATACCGCAGATAGAGGCATACGGTTAGGGACCTGATAGATATGAGAATACCTTGACGCTTGTTATCAGGCTCAGATGTAATGCATTACATTAGCTAAAATTCTAAATTTTCAATGTATATCTTTAGCAGTTTCTGCATTTTCCTCATCCAAATTTGCATTAGCTTTATTCACTTTTAGCCATTATGCTATACCTTGCATACGTATACCTTATAATGTGTAGTGTGCAGTGGATTACTCGTATACTATAATCATGTGATGACATCACTGATGCGCCAGTCACATGATTAGAAACTAAGGACAAGCAGGAAAACCGGAGGACGTCACAGTGGACTCAGAGATGTGCCGGACGGGTAAGTTAAAACGGTTGTTATTTTTGTGTGAGTGCCAGCATGGGGCCCATATAAAAGCAATGGAGGGGTGAGTGTAGATAGATGTAATGTAATGTGCTCCCCCGTCATGACAGTAGGAAGCAGTGCATATTACATTACACTAATGAGAGGGACCATGTGACCTCCCGCTATCACTGCAGCCAATCCCTGCCTCCTCCAGTACCCGGTCACCTCCTCCCTGCAGCAAACTGAGTGACTCAATTATAAGTCAAGGTGGGCACTTTTCAGCATAGAAATTGTGCTGAAAAACTCGGCTTATACTAAAGTATGTACTGTAAGTGCATTGTGACACCTCGGTCTGTTGGAACACCATTTGCTTCTCTGTAAAGGTGGATAAGATGTTGTAAACCAGGGGTCTCAAACTCACGGCCCACGGGCCGCATGCGGCCCCTGGGGCTTCCCTGTGCGGCCCCGGCACCATGGACAATTGACCATGCTGGCGGCGGTCCAGTGCATGGGGCCGCCGCGGTCTCCGCTATAATATTACTTCCGGCCGCTTCCCTGACGCTCGCTCTGCCCCTCTGTAAGTTCAATGCACTCACGCCGCGGTCTCTGCTATAATGTTACTTCCGGCCGCTTCACTCTGCCACTCGCTCTGCCTCTTCAATGTAAGCCGCCGTCAGCCAATGAGAGGCCCGCAGGTGACGTCATACACTGGGCCTCTCATTGGCTGACGGCAGCTTGCATTGACGAGGCAGAGCGAGCGGCAGAGTGAAGCGGCCGGAAGTAACATTATAGCAGAGACCGCGGCGGCCGCATGCACTGGACCGCCGCCAGCATGGTTAGGAAAACAAAAGTGTGTGTGTGTTAATGTGTGAGTGCCTGTGAGTGTGAGTGCCTGTGAGAGTGAGTGCCTGTGAGAGTGAGTGCCTATGAGTGTGAGTCTGTGACTGCCTGTGAGAGTGAGTGACTGTGAGTGCCTGTGAGAGTGAGTGCCTGTGAGAGTGAGTGCCTATGAGTGTGAGTCTGTGACTGCCTGTGAGAGTGAGTGACTGTGAGTGTGAGTGCCTGTGAGAGTGTGTGCCTGTGAGTGCCTGTGAGTAGTGAGTGAGTGTGAGTGCCTGTGAGTGTGAGTTGCCTGTGAGTGAGTGCTGTGAGTTGCCTGTGAGAGTGAGTGCCTGTGAGAGTGAGTGACTGTGAGTGTGAGTGCCTGTGAGTGTGAGTGACTGTGGTGTGAGTGCCTGTGAGATGTGAGTGCCTGTGAGTGACCTGTGAGTGAGTGCCTGTGAGATGTGAGGCCTGTGAGTGTGAGTGCTGTGAGTGAGTGCCTGTGAGTACTGTGAGTATGCCTGTGAGAGTGTGAGTGCTGCATGTGAGTGCTGTGAGTGTGAATGCCTGTGAGTGCCTGTGAGTGTGAGTGCCTGTGAGTGCCTGTGAGTGTGAGTCTGTGAGTGTGAGTGCCTGTGACAGCCTATAAACCAAGGGTCTCAAACTGCGGCCCCTGGGGCTTCCCTGTGCGGCCAATTGACCATGCTGGCGGCGGTCCAGTGCATGGGGCCGCCGCGGTCTCCGCTATAATATTACTTCCGGCCGCTTCCCTGATGCTCGCTCTGCCCCTCTGTAAGTTCAATGCACTCACGCCGCGGTCTCTGCTATAATGTTACTTCCGGCCGCTTCACTCTGCCACTCGCTCTGCCTCTTCAATGTAAGTGTGAGTGACTGTGAGTGCCTGTGAGAGTGAGTGACTGTGAGTGAGTGTGAGTGCCTGAGATGTGTGATAGTGAGTGCCTGTGAGAGTGAGTGCCTGTGAGAGTGAGTGAGTGTGAGTGCCTGTGAGTGTGAGTGCCTGTGAGTGTGAGTCTGTGAGTGTGAGTGCCTGTGAGTGCCTATGAGTGTGAGTGACTGTGAATGCCTGTGAGAGTGAGTGACTGTGAGTGAGTGTGAGTGCCTGTGAGAGTGAGTGCCTGTGAGAGTGAGTGCCTGTGAGAGTGAGTGAGTGAGTGTGAGTGCCTGTGAGAGTGAGTGCCTGTGAGTGTGAGTGCCTGTGAGTGTGAGTGCCTGTGACAGCCTGTGACTGTGAGTGACTGTGAGTGCCTGTGAGTGCCTGTGAGAGTGAGTGCCTGTGAGAGTGAGTGACTGTGAGAGTGAGTGCTTGTGACAGCCTGAGTGTGAGTGCCTGTGAGAGTGAGTGCCTGTGAGAGTGAGTGCCTATGACAGTGAGTGCCTGAGACAGTGAGTGCCTGAGAGTGTGTGAGTGCCTGTGTCTGTGAGTGCCTGAGAGTGTCTGTGAGTGCCTGTGTCTGTGAGTGCCTGTGTCTGTGAGTGCGAATGCCTGTGAGTGCGAGTGCCTGTGAGTGCGAGTGCCTGTGAGTGCGAGTGCCTGTGAGTGTGAGGGTCTGCGAGTGTGAGGGTCTGCGAGTGTGAGGGTGTCTGCGAGTGTGTTGGTGTCTGCAAGTGTGAGGGTCTGCGAGTGTGTTGGTGTCTGCGAGTGTGAGGGTCTGCGAGTGTGTTGGTGTCTGTGAGTGTGTTGGTGTCTGTGAGTGTGTTGGTGTCTGTGAGGGTCTGAGTGAGTGTGAGTTTGTACAGAATTGTGTGATTATAACAGAAGCGCTAGAGCACAGGAGGCACACGTTTAATTACCTTTGATACACCACAACACATATCCACGGCGGTCCGCCGTCTTCATCAGGTGGATTTACGTGATGAAGACGGTGGACCGCCGTGGATATGCGTTGTGGTATATCAAAGGTAATTAAACGTGTGCCTTCTGTGCTCTAGCGCTTCTGTTATAATCACACAATTCTGTACAAATATCATATCCCCATCCGAGGGTTGTAGCAGGAGCAGCTGTGAACCAGAGCCACCGCTAACAGAATCCAAAGGACCTGTGGTGACGTAACAGAGAACGTCACAGGGCCAGGGTCAGGTGATTGGTTTGCTCGAGTCACCTGACCGGAAGAAGAAGCTGCTCGTGGAGGAAACCCCGACCGCTGAAGTCCGGAGCCATCCACTGCGATACGACGAGGTTGTGCAGGGTTGCACAACCTGCAAAGGTGAGATGCGAACCCCCATATCTGTTATTGTCGCCCCCACTAGACCACCAGGTACCGCTCATTGGTTGTGCTTCCCCCCCCTTTTGTTCCACATGAGTAACTGTGAGTGAGTGAGTGTGAGAGTGTGAGTTAGTGTGTGCGTGAGTTAGTGTGTGCGTGAGTTAGTGTGTGCGTGAGTTAGTGTGTGCGTGAGTTAGTGTGTGCGTGAGTTAGTGTGTTCGTGAGTTAGTGTGTGCGTGAGTTAGTGTGTGCATGAGTTAGTGTGCGCGTGAGTTAGTGTGTGCGTGAGTTAGTGTGTGCGTGAGTTAGTGTGTGCGTGAGTTAGTGTGTGCATGAGTTAGTGTTTGCGTGAGTTAGTGTGTGCGTGAGTTAGTGTGTGCGTGAGTGAGTTAGTGTGCGTGAGTGAGTTAGTGTGCGTGAGTGAGTTAGTGTGTGCGTGAGTTAGTGTGTGTGTGAGTTAGTGTGTGCGTGAGTTAGTCTGTGCGTGAGTTAGTGTGTGCGTGAGTTAGTGTGTGCGTGAGTTAGTGTGTGCGTGAGTTAGTGCGTGCGTGAGTTAATGTGTGTGTGAGTGTTAATGTGTGAGTGGGTGAGTTAATGTGTGAGTAGGTGAGTTAATGTGTTAGTGGGTGTGATTGTGAGTGAATGTGTGTGTGTGTGTGTGTGTGTGTGTGTGTGTGTAAAAAGAAGGCAGACCAGGTTAGGGACACCACTAAAAAAGGGGTCCAGCATGGGGGACATTACTGCATTATGTGGGTGAGGATGGGGACATCACTACAAAAGGGGCCAGAATGTGGACATTACTACACTATGGGGGCCAGAATGGGGACATACTCCAAAAGGGGACCAGCATGGGGAACATTACTGCAAAAGGGGACCAGGTTGGGGATATTAGTACAAGAGGGGGACCAGGATGGGTACATTACAACAAGAAAGGGACCATGATGGGGACATTACTATAAGAAAGGGGTCAGGATTTGGACATTACTACATTGAACAAAAAAATTTGGAATTACTAAAAATGTCACTAAGGGCCCTTTCACATCAGAGTTTTTTGTAATTCGCGGCAGATGCGGTGAAAAAATCGCATCTGCCGCGATTACCGCATACCGGCTGCACTTGCGGCACGGTTGCGGCGCGGTTGCGGTAAACGCCATACCGCAGCCGGTATGCAGTAATCGCGGCAGATGCGGTTTTATCACCGCATCTGCCGCGAATTTCAAAAAACGCTGATGTGAAAGGGCCCTTAGTCCTACAAGCAATGCGGCCCCCCAATATCAATTTTTTTCTATGTGCGGCCCACCAACCCAACCGAGTTTGAGACCCTTGTTGTAAACCCTCCCTGCAAACTGTAGTTATTGTACATTAGGTACTTGCTTTGAATTCCTTTGTTTCAAATGCTTTCACTCCCCTGTGAGCTGCAGTATTATGTGCTCACTGGTTACAGAGTTAATATCTAGCCAGCAAGTCACTCACACTCTCACTCAGCTTCTCTGGAGCCCCATTATTTTATTGGCCAATCAGGGTATTGACAGTGGATAAGAAAATGAGTGCAGCTGCGCTGATTTATGCAAAATATTGAGGCGCTTGAAGTGATGGAATGTATATATCATCAGTTCCAGCTAGGAATATAAACAGTACAGACGAAATGTTTGGACACACCTTCTCATTCAAAGAGTTTTCTTTATTTTCATGACTATGAAAATAGTAGATTTACACTGAAGGCATCAAAACTATAAATTAACACATGTGGAATAATATACTTAACAAAAAAGTGTGAAACAACTGAAAATATGTCATACTAGATGGCGGCCCGATTCTAAAGAATCGGGTAGTCTAGAATCCATATATAGTTTATTTACTAATAGTTACGGGAGTGCGGTGAAATGAATTGTGTGTATACAGGCGGCTCTGTGGGTAGCACAGTATACGGTGGCTGAGTGGTTAGCAGTGAGTGCGGTGGCTGAGTGGTTAGCAGTGAGTGCGATGGCTCAGTGGTTAACAGTGAGTGCGGTGGCTCAGTGGTTAACAGTGAGTGCGGTGGCTCAGTGGTTAACAGTGAGTGCGGTGAGATTGGTCAGCGCAGCGGCGTGGGCAGAGTGGTCAGCGCAGAGGCGGCTGGGCAGAGGACAGGGGGCAGAGGCGGCTGGGCAGAGGACAGGGGGCAGAGGCGGCTGGGCAGAGGACAGGGGGCAGAGGCGGCTGGGCAGAGGACAGGGGGCAGAGGCGGCTGGGCAGAGGACAGGGGGCAGAGGCGGCTGGGCAGAGGACAGGGGGCAGAGGCGGCTGGGCAGAGGACAGGGGGCAGAGGCGGCTGGGTAGAGGACAGGGGGCAGAGGCGGCTGGGCAGAGGACAGGGGGCAGAGGCGGCTGGGCAGAGGACAGGGGGCAGAGGCGGCTGGGCAGAGGAAAGGGGGCAGAGGCGGCTGGGCAGAGGACAGGGGGCAGAGGCGGCTGGGCAGAGGACAGGGGGCAGAGGCGGCTGGGCAGAGGACAGGGGGCAGAGGCGGCTGGGCAGAGGACAGGGGGCAGAGGCGGCTGGGCAGAGGCGGCTGGGCAGAGGACAGGGGGCAGAGGCGGCTGGGCAGAGGACAGGGGGCAGAGGCGGCTGGGCAGAGGACAGGGGGCAGAGGCGGCTGGGCAGAGGACAGGGGGCAGAGGCGGCTGGGCAGAGGACAGGGGGCAGAGGCGGCTGGGCAGAGGACAGGGGGCAGAGGCGGCTGGGCAGAGGACAGGGGGCAGAGGACGCAGAGGACAGGGGCAGAGGATGCAGAGGACAGGGGGCAGAGGACGCAGAGGACAGGGGGCAGAGGATGCAGAGGACAGGGGGCAGAGGACGCAGAGGACAGGGGGCAGAGGACGCAGAGGACAGGGGGCAGCGGACGCAGAGGACAGGGGGCAGCGGACGCAGAGGACAGGGGGCAGCGGACGCAGAGGACAGGGGGCAGAGGACAGGGGGCAGAGGACGCAGAGGACAGGGGGCAGAGGACGCAGAGGACAGGGGGCAGAGGACGCAGAGGACAGGGGGCAGAGGACAGGGGGCAGAGGACGCAGAGGACAGGGGGCAGAGGACGCAGAGGACAGGGGGCAGAGGACGCAGAGGACAGGGGGCAGAGGACGCAGAGGACAGGGGGCAGAGGACGCAGGGGGCAGAGGACGCAGAGGACAGAGGACGCAGGGGGCGCAGAGGACAGGGGGCAGAGGACAGGGGGCAGAGGACGCAGGGGGCGCAGAGGACAGGGGGCAGAGGACAGGGGGCAGAGGACAGGGGGCAGAGGACAGGGGGCAGAGGACATAGAGGGGGCAGAGGAGGCAGAGGGGGCAGAGGAGGCAGAGGGGGCAAGAGGAGGCAGAGGACAGGGGGCAGAGGACACAGAGGGGGCAGAGGACGCAGAGGACAGGGGGCAGAGGACAGGGGGCAGAGGACAGAGGGCAGAGGACAGGGGGCAGAGGACATAGAGGGGTCAGAGGACAGGGGGCAGAGGACACAGAGGGGGCAGAGGACAGGGGGCAGAGGACACAGAGGGGGCAGAGGACAGGGGGCAGAGGACGCAGAGGACAGGGGGCAGAGGACGCAGAGGACAGGGGGCAGAGGACGCAGAGGACAGGGGGCAAAGGACAGGGGGCAGAGGACACAGAGGGGGCAGAGAACGCAGAGGACAGGGGGCAGAGGACACAGAGGGGGCAGAGGATGCAGAGGACAGGGGGCAGAGGACGCAGAGGACAGGGGGCAGAGGACACAGAGGGGGCAGAGGACAGGGGGCAGAGGACAGGGGGCAGAGGACACAGAGGGGGCAGAGGACGCAGAGGACAGGGGGCAGAGGACACAGAGGACGCAGAGGACGGGGGGCAGAGGACACAGAGGGGCAGAGGACGCAGAGGACAGGGGGCAGAGGACACAGAGGGGGCAGAGGACGCAGAGGACACAGAGGGGGCAGAGGACACAGAGGGGGCAGAGGACACAGAGGGGGTAGACGACAGGGGGCAGAGGACACAGAGGGGGCAGAGGACAGGGGGCAGAGGACACAGAGGGGGCAGAGGACAGGGGACAGAGGACACAGAGGGGCAGAGGACGCAGAGGACAGGGGGCAGAGGAGACAGAGGGGGCAGAGGAGACAGAGGGGGCAGAGGACACAGAGGGGGCAGAGGACACAGAGGGGGCAGAGGACACAGGACAGGGGGCAGGGGACACAGGACAGGGGGCAGGGGACACAGGACAGGGGGCAGGGGACACAGGACAGGGGGCAGAGGACACAGGACAGGGGGCAGAGGACACAGGACAGGGGGCAGAGGACACAGAGAACAGGGGGCAGAGGACACAGAGAACAGGGGGCAGAGGACAGAGAACAGGGGGCAGAGGACAGAGAACAGGGGGCAGAGGACACAGAGGGGGCAGAGGACGCAGAGGACGCAGAGGACAGGGGGCAGAGGAGGCAGGAGCGGCCGCGGGCAGAGGAGGCAGGAGGGGGCGCGGGCACAGGAGTGTGGAGGGCGGCGGGCACAGAGGAGTGTGGAGCGGCGGCGGGCAGAGGACACAGAGGACAGGGGGCAGAGGAGGCAGGAGCGGCCGCGGGCAGAGGAGGCAGGAGGGGGCGCGGGCACAGGAGTGTGGAGCGGCGGCGGGCACAGGAGGCAGGAACGGAGGAGAGAGGAGGCGCCGGTGCGTGTAGCCGGGCACCGTCCGGCTACAGTGCACTGGTGACGTCACCAGCCCTGGGCGAAGACCATCACGGAAGTGGGCGTGGTCTTCCCGGAAGTGGCCTTCGGGTTTTATATAGTAGATATTCTAGGTTCTTCAAAGTAGCCACCTTTTGCTTTGATTACTGCTTTAATGATAATAATAATAAAAATAATAATAATAATAATAATAATAAATCTTTATATAGCGCCAACATATTCCGCAGCACTTTACAATACAGTGGGTAATAGATGAAAATACAAAGTATAATGCAGTAAGAAAGTACACAATACAGTAATTCCAGTAGAGAAAGAAGACAGTGCAATAATAGGAAAGAATACAATAAGCATAAAATCAATGTAAAAAATACAATACAATAGATAAAACAAGAAAATTAGGGTGACCCTGCTCAAGAGTTTACAATCTACAACGAGATAGGGGTTATACAAAGTACAGGGGCTTATAACACTGATGTTTTAGGCATCTTGAGGAAATGGGGGATAGAAATAAAATTACATGAATGGTCACCAGACAATCTGTGTAGGCCTTTTGGGTTTGGTTTAATTTGAAGTAGATTTATGTTGACAGAGATAATGACTGAGTTATGTACAGTACAAAGGAATTTTGTTAGGGAGCATGGTAGGCCGCCTTGAAAAGATGTGTTTTTAGCGAGCGATTGAAGCTATGCAATTTGTGGATGGTCCTGATTTTTTGAGGTAGAGCATTCCAGAGAATTGGTGCGGCTCAGGAGAAGTCTTGGAGCCGGGAGTGGGAGGATCGGGTTAATGCAGATGTTAGTCGAAGGTCATTTGTAGAATGTAGAGAACGGGTGGGGTGATAGACAGAGATGAGGGAGGAGATGTAGGGGGGGAGCTGCATTCTGAAGACCTTTGTGGGTGAGAACAAGCAATTTGAACTTTATCCTGCAGTGTATAGGCAGCCAATGCAATGATTGACACAGAGCGGAGGCATCTGAGTAATGATTGGCCAGGTAGGTGATCCTGGCTGCTGCATTAAGGATGGACTGTAGATGGGGAAAGTTTAGAGAGGGGGAGGCCGATTAATAGAGAATTGCAATAATCAAGGCGGGAGTGGATTAGGGCCACAGTGAGGGTTTTAGTTGTTTCCATGGTGAGAAAGGGGCAGACTCTAGAGATGTTCTTCAGGTGTAAGCGATAAGAACGGACGAGAGATTGTATGTAGGAGGTGAAGATGAGATCAGCATCAAATGTGACACCCAGACAGCAAGCCTGCTGCCTAGGAGTTATCGTGGTACCACACACTGAGAGAGAGATGTCAGATTTAGGGAGCTTAGTGGAGGGCAGGAGCAAAAGAAGTTAAGTTTTGGAGAGGTTGAGTTTTAAATAGAGAGCCGACATGATGTTGGAGACAGCAGCTAGACAGTCATTGGTGTTTTTTAACACCGCAGGGGGTAAGGTTAGGAGCTGAAGTTTATAATTGTGTGTCGTCAGCATAGAGATGGTACTGGAAGCCAAATCTGCTGATGGTGTGTCCAATCGGGGCTGTGTAGAGAGAGAAAAGAAGAAGTCCAAGGACTGAACCCTGAGGGACCCCAATAGTGAGAGGAAGAGGGGGGGAAGTAGAGCCAGCAAATGATACACTGAAAGAGCGAGTGGTGTCCTTTATACCAATGGAGTGCAACATAGAGAGTAGGAGATGGTGGTCAACAGTGTCAAAAGCTGCAGAGAGGTCTAGAAGAATAAGCAGGGAGTGGTCACCATTACGTTTTGCTGTCAGTAGGTGATTGGTCACTTTGATGAGGGCAGTTTCTGTAGAGTGAAGGGGGCGGAAGCCAGACTGTAATGGATTTAGAAGAGAGTGAGCAGAGAGGTAACGGGTGAGGAGTAGATCAGGCGCTCCAGGAGTTTAGAGATGAAGGGGAGGTTGGAGAATGGTCTGTAGTTATTTGTGCAGGATGGGTCGAGAGAAGCTTTCTTTAATAATAAAGTAATGATTGAGTGTTTGAAGGAGGAGGGGAAGATGCCAGAAGAGAGGGAAAGGTTGAAGATTTTGGTTAGGTGAGTGGTGACGACCGGACGGAGAGACTGGAGTAGGTGTGAGGGGATGGGGTCAGTGGTGCATATAGTGGGACGAGAAGAAGAGAGAAGCCTGGAGACTTATTCTTCTGTAACTGGGTCAAATGTGGAGAGTGAGCTAGAGAAGATGTGGGAAAGAATGGGAGTTTCAGCGCTTGGAGGCTGGGGGCTGATTTCCTGGCGGATGTTGTCTATTTTCTCCATAAAGTAAGAGGCTAGATCATCAGCACAGACGTCGATGATGGGGGCCTGCACTTTTGGACTGAGGAGAGAGTGAAAGGTGTCAAATAGTTTTTTTGGATTGTTAGATAGAAATCAGGGTGGTGAAGTAGGTTTGTTTCGCAAGGTGAAGGGCGGAGTTGTAGGTTTTTAGCATGAATTTACAATGGATAAAGTCTTCTGGTGAGCGAGTTTTCCTCCATAATCGTTCAGCACTCCTAGAGCATCGTTGGAGAAATCGAGTTTGTGATGTGAGCCAGGGCTGTTTTGTTTTATGTTTGGAGGTTCTGAGGGTGAGGGGCGCTACTTGGTCCAATGTGCTTCTGAGAGTGTTATTATATTGATTTACTGCCAGATCTGTACAGGAGAATGAGGAGATTGGGGACAGTGATGAGATGAGGGAGTCTGTGAGTGCATGAGGGTTAACGGCCTGCTTTGCACACTCTTTGCATTCTCTTGATGAGCTTCAAGAGGTAGTCACCAGAAATGGTTTTCACTTCACAGGTGTGCCCTGTCAGGTTTAATAAGTGGGATTTGTTGCAGAAGTCTGGTGGATACACAGCTGATAGTCCTACTAAATAGACTGTTAGAATTTGTATTATGGCAAGAAAAAAGCTTCTAAGTAAAGAAAAATGAGTGGCCATCATTACTTTAAGAAATGAAGGTGAGTCAGTCTGAAAAATTGGGAAAACTTTGAAAGTGTTCTCAAGTGCAGTTGCAAAAACCATCAAGCGCTACAAAGAAACTGGCTCACATGAGGACTACCTGTGACGAAATGGACTCCTTCAATGTAGAACATATGATGATTTCTTATGTAACCCAGTGTAAGGTTTTCAGTCTTTTTTGCTATATCTGTTGTTATCTTTGCATTTAGTGTATTTTGTCGGCCATCTTGTTTCCTGTCATGTGCATTGACTTTGGCCCTCAACCAATATGGAGTTCTCAGCTTGTCATCAGCCATTTTGTTTCCTGTCCTGTGCATTGACTTTTGCCCTCAAACAACATGGAGTCCTCAGCTTTGATGTCCCTGCCCTGTTCCTTGCCAATTGCCCTTTTAATCAGTTTCAGCTGATTTACCTGTGCTCCTGAATCAGGTCTGCAACCAGTTTGTGACTTGCTCTCTGAAGCCTGGATTCACTCTGCCTGGAACTATTTGTGGACACAAAATCCTCCTGCTTGCCAGCAACATCTGACAGGAAAGTAATAGACTCTGAATGACTTGTGCTATGCTTTAATGCTCTGATGTCCTGGGTGGTTTGTCTTGCACTCTGCAACTACATTTACTTTATCCTGTTGATGCACTAACTTGTATGAAGCAATACAAGAGCTGCTTAAGAAGCGTATGTCTCATGTGTCTCATTATACCCATGCATATATATACTCTATATAGACTGTATCATATATGACAGATTCAGGAGCCATAATAGAGTCTGCTGGGTCTGGGACAGTGCTGCATCTGCTGCCACCTGCATAGAGATTTCTGGATCTTTGCCATTAGGGAGCCGCTGCAGGCCGTGGATCCGAGATATCGATATATGTGATGATAGTGGTTGTGGCTTCTCACAACCTTTCCAGGTTAGCACATTCCCTTCTTTTAAGTCAGGAGTGTTACCACAGGTAAACACTATTGTGCTCCTTTTCTTTCTTTCCAGCCTCTCTGCCGTACAGCTTCTGGGAATATGGAGGACCCCGTTAAACATCTGTGCAAAGTGACGGATTCAATCCTTGCTGACCTACAGGCATTGAAGGCCAGCTTTGCAAGCCTGCGGGATCACGGTGATCATAATCTGCAGGTGTTCGGACAAACCACGCAGGACTTACAAACCCGGATTGAGGTTCTGGAGGGACGAGTCCACACCCCAACTTCAACCCCGGTTATTGGAATCCCCAAGCTACCACCATTCCGCTTTGGCAGTGAACGGGAAAACTTCAGGGGATTCATTAATCAATGTAAACTGTTCTTTGCAGCTCATACGCCACAGTTCCTTACTGAGCGATCTAAAGTATTAACAATAATTATGCTGCTCTCCAACAAAGCTCTCACATGGGCAAACCCCCTAATTGAGACTGACGATGACTGTCTAAATAACCTTGATGCTTTCATTTCAGCTATGGGGCAGGTATTCGATGATCCAAACCGCGGTGCTACAGCGGAATCAGCCATGTTAACTTTAAGACAAGGTAAGCGCTCGGTAGCGGAGTATGCTTTGGATTTCCGGAAATGGGCCCTCGACACCACTTGGGATAGCTCCGCTAAAAAGTCGTTTTTCCGGAAAGGATTATCCTCTGTGATGAAGGACGAACTCGCTCGTGCTGACCCACCTACAGCATTAGGAGATTTTATCAACTACTGTATTCGGATCGATGCTCAGCTTACTGAACGCAGACAGGAGAGATGGTCGGAGATAAAGCGCACTAATCATTTATTTCCTCCCTCTCCAGCTAAGGAGTCCTTGAGCAGGATTATACCAGAACCGGAACCTGAGCCTATGCAGGTGGACTCTTTACAGAGACGGGTCAGTGATGCACGTAAGGAACATACAGTAAAGGAAAATCTGTGTTTCTATTGCGGTAAGTCAGGACGTTTCATTATAAACTGCCCCAGTCGTTCTCGTAAGACAACTGCAGCCATCATACACTCCAAGTGCTGTGAGAGGGGTTCTGTCAGGTCCGAACCACAGACCCCAGAGAGAGTAGAGGATACAGACATTGATTACTCAGACTTGAACTCCGTTATCTCTGAGCCCGATGCACGTGTTACTGCAGCAGTTTTTCAGGTTTTTTCAGCGGTTTCCCAGCTGAGCTGTAAGAACAACAATTCTCATTGCTTTATTCCCCTCAAGCTCAGGGTTCACTCTGTCTGGGTATCTACCTCCGCTATGATTGATTCAGGGGCAAGCGGCAATTTTATGGACATCTCCTTCGCTGAGAAACTTGGAGTATGTTCAGTAAAGAAGGCTACTCCTGTACAGATGGAGACCGTGGATGGCTCACTGTTAAACTCTGGACCAGTGGATCAGGAGACGGAGCCCTTGAAGGTCCTCATGGGTAATGACCATCAGGAGAGTCTGTCATTTATGCTCATCTCTTCTCCTCATTTCCCTATTATTCTAGGACTGCTGTGGCTGCAGGCTCAGAATCCTACCATTAACTGGGAAACTAAAGAACTGCACTTTCCAGAGAAACAGATAAGTCCAAAAGCTTCAGTCTACTCCATTCCTAAAGGACCAACATCAGTCTCTGAGCTACCAGCAATATACCGTGAGTATGCTGACGTGTGTTACAAAAGGAACGCAGACCTGCTACCCCCTCACCGTCCATATGACTGTCCAATAGACCTATTACCAGGTGCAGGAATACCTTTTGGCAAGATTTACCCTTTAGCAGGGCCTGAGCTAAAGGCTCTAAAAGACTATATAGACGAACATCTAGCCAAGGGCTTCATACGCCACTCTTCATCTCCTGCTGGTGCACCAATCTTCTTTGTGAAGAAGAAAGATGGATCTCTTAGGCCCTGTATAGACTATCGGGAGCTCAATAAAATCACGATCAGAAATCGTTACCCACTACCGTTGATCCCTGAATGGTTGGAGAGAGTACGTCATGCAAAACTCTTTACCAAGTTGGATCTCCATTGGGCCTATAACTTGGTCCGCATTAGACCTGGGGATGAATGGAAGACCGCTTTCAGGTCACGCTATGGACACTTTGAATACCTAGTAATGTCATTCGGTTTATGTAATGCTCCAGCAACTTTCCAACATTTGGTTCATGACATTTTTAGGGACCTCCTGGATACATTCATTGTCATTTATTTGGATGATGTTTTGATTTTTTTCTAATTCCACAGAAGAGCATCACAGACATGTGAAGATGGTCTTAGAACGCCTTCGACAAAACCATTTGTATATCAAACTGGAAAAGTGCGAATTCCATCAGACGGAGATCCAAATTCTGGGGTATGTAATGTCGTCACGAGGAATTAGTATGGATGAGAGCAAGATCCAAGCCATTAAAGACTGGCCAGTCCCCAAGAATATGAAGGAGGTCCAGCGCTTTGTAGGGTTTGCTAATTTCTACAATTATCAGGAACTTTTCTGAGGTAGTGTCTCCCATCACGCAGCTTACCCGCAAGAACTCTGCTTTTACCTGGACCTCCCAGGCTCAAGAAGCATTTTTCCATTTGAAACAGAAATTCACCACAGCACCTATTCTGGTGCATCCTAACCCTGAACTTGCCTTCATATTAGAGGTGGATGCCTCAGACTGTGCCATCGGAGCTATCCTCTCCCAGAGGACAGGTGAGAAAAAAGTCTTACATCCCTGTGCTTTCTTTTCCCGGCGGTTGTCTCCTGCAGAACGGAACTATGACGTGGGTAATAGAGAATTGTTGGCCATCATTGCAGCCTTCAAGGAATGGAGACACCACCTTCAGGGAGCTGCACAGCAGATAATCGTGTTGACTGACCACCGCAATCTTGAGTTTATCAGATCGGCTAAGTGCTTGACCCCTCGCCAGGCTCGTTGGAGACTTTTCTTAAACCAATTCAGTTTTGCTATCTCTTGTAGGCCAGGATCGCGTAATGGAAAGGCCGATGCGTTGTCTAGACTCTACTCAACTGAAACTATTCCACTCACGTCTCGTAAGACTGTTATCTCTGATTCCAGGTTCCTGGGAATGATTCATAATCAAGACTTGCTTAACGACATCAAGGAAGCATACCATACGGATCCCTGGCTGGCACAACCGTCTTGTGAAGTAAGTCTTGTATATAAGAACGGTGTGTGGATTCAGGGGCAATGCCTATATATTCCTGAAACAGTCAGGGTGAGAGTACTGCAACTCATCCACAATTCTAAGATAGCGGAGCATAGAGGAGTCCTGAAGACTCAAGAATTCCTGTCTCGCTTCTTTTGGTGGCCCACATACAGAAGAGACGTTCTAGATTACGTCACTTCTTGCGAAGTCTGTGCTAGATGCAAGACTCCACGATCTTTGCCTATGGGTCTATTACAACCCCTACCCATTCCATCCCGTCCATGGGGATCCATATCTATGGACTTCATTGTGGAGTTGCCAACCTCTCAAGGGAAGAACACAGTTCTGGTGGTGGATCGGTTAACAAAGGCAGCCCATTTTATTCCGTGTGTGGGTCTACCCACTGCGAAACACACATCGGACTTAATCATTCAAAATGTGTTTCGCCTGCATGGCGTACCGGATGAGGTTGTATCTGATCGAGGGGTGCAATTCACTTCAAAGTTTTGGCAGCACTTCTGTGCTGAGTTGGACATCAAAGTTAACCTGTCTTCTGCCTTTCATCCACAGACGAATGGACAAACTGAGCGGACTAACCAGACGCTAGAATAGTATCTCCGCTGTTTTATCTGCCACCTACAAGATGACTGGGTGGATTTGCTCCCACTGGCTGAATTCTCTTATAACAACTCACAGAGCGCTTCCACTAAGCAGTCACCCTTTTATGCCAATTTGGGTTATCATCCTAACATCCTTCCTCGATTTCCCATAGATACACCTCTCCCAGCTGTAGCCGACAGAATCACCTCTCTACAACGGAAACTTGATCTGCTTAAAGAGAATCTGGAATCTGCTCAGGACAGGTATAAAAAAGCGGCAGATAGGTGCAGGTTTACGAAACCTATCTTCAAAGTAGGAGACTTGGTCTGGCTGTCAACTAAGAACCTTAAATTGAGAGTACCATCATCCAAATTGGGTCATAAGTAAGTTTGGCCCTATAAGATTAATAAGCTTGTCAGTAACGTTGCATGTCGCCTTCAACTTCCAAGATCTATGAGGATTCACCCTGTGTTTCACGTTTCTCTACTAAAGGCTGCGACTCCCAATTCATTCCCTGGTCGTTCTTCTTCCCCTCCTGCTCCGGTACTCATCGATGGCCAGGAGGAGTTTGTCGTGGAAAGGATCCTGGACTCATGGTTGCGTAGAAACTGGGTGCAATACCTGGTAAAGTGGCAGGGCTATTCTTCTGAGGACAACTCGTGGGAGCCGGCCTCCAATCTCCATGCTCCTCATTTACTCTGCCAGTTCCATCGGAGGTACCCGGGAAAGCCTGGACTGGGGCCACCCAGAGGCTGTCCCTAAGGGGGGAGTAATGTAAGCTTTTCAGTCTTTTTTGCTATATCTGTTGTTATCTTTGCATTTAGTGTATTTTGTCGGCCATCTTGTTTCCTGTCATGTGCATTGACTTTGGCCCTCAACCAATATGGAGTTCTCAGCTTGTCATCGGCCATCTTGTTTCCTGTCCTGTGCATTGACCTTTGCCCTCAAACAACATGGAGTCCTCAGCTTTGATGTCCCTGCCCTGTTTCTTGCCAATTGCCCTTTTAATCAGTTTCAGCTGATTTACCTGTGCTCCTGAATCAGGTCTGCAACCAGTTTGTGACTTGCTCTCTGAAGCCTGGATTCACTCTGCCTGGAACTATTTGTGGACACAAAATCCTCCTGCTTGCCAGCAACATCTGACAGGAAAGTAATAGACTCTGAATGACTTGTGCTATGCTTTAATGCTCTGATGTCCTGGGTTGTTTGTCTTGCACTCTGCACTACATTTACTTTATCCTGTTGATGCACTAACTTGTATGAAGCAATACAAGAAAGAGCTGCTTAAGAAGCGTATGTCTCATGTGTCTCATTATACCCATGCATTAGACTCTATATAGACTGTATCATATGTGACACCCAGATAGTATGATATTTTGGTTGCAACTTGGAATATGCCACTCATGGGTTAAGTTCTTAAAATCTAGCCAGACTGTATTTTGCATACCCATTGTTGACGTATATAATGTAATTATATTGCCTCTTTGTATTGTGATTTAATTCCTACCTTGTGAGGGGACACGCATTGTTTTTACAAGTCTTGAAGATGTTTGGAAATGTTGACCGTGTGTATGTAATCATCTCAACTTTTTGTTTTAGGAAGGTCAGAGGGACAGAGGCTCAGAAAATCTAATTATGCTGACTGCCCTTTGTATTACTATTTAAATGTATCCTGCTAGGTGCTAGATGAACTATGTGTATGTGGCTTTCACTTGACAGTACTTAATCCTACTAACATTCCATTGTAAGGGCTATATCAATCAGTAGGTCTACCTTGTCAGGATTGCAATACTACTAAAAATATGTTAAATGAGGTTTGAGGTCCAGGCAATGAAAAGACAGTGTTATTGCACCAATCGTGACGTTCCCAATATTCTGCAATGAGGGCTGAAGGTATATAAGGAGATGTGTTCATTAACCAGAGTTAGTTAGAATAAAGATTGGATACAGGCTGCTAATCTAGGATCTTCGGGTCAGGTTGGCGAGCCATAACCCCAGGCCTAGGCATTTCGGTGCCGACCAAGGGGATCAGAACTTGGACTATAAAACCACAAGGACTTCAGCATCAAACTATCGGATTCGGCTGTGATAAAGACTGCATAAGGATAAGGAAGCAACCCAGGTTGGGACGATACAGTCACCTGGCTACAGACTTTGCTGTGCTATATTCTAATCCCTGGTGAGCCAGCAGAAGGGTGAGACTCTGTTGCCTGTGTCTCTTGATCTGCAGATCTTGAGTCAGTGACATTACAACTCCCAGCATGCTCCATGGACATATCCCCACTAATTTCATCTGTGGTCTGTGATGATGATAGCAGGGATCTGTCCTAGTCTGTGAGAGGAGACAAATCAGGACACGCAGAGCCTGGAGGGTGCAGGGCCTTCCACAACTTGTGACAATCACAAGCAGGGAGACGGAGGAAGGAAGAGAGGGGAGAGGGTTTGGCTTGGCGCAAACAGGGGAGTAATACAAAGAAACCCAGTCCCTCTTATGTTAATGTGCTGCACACTCTATTCTTCTGCTGCGCAAATTTTCTGATGTTTGATAACACTTTTCTCTGCAATCATACATATAATAATAGTAAAGATATTAGTGCACTCAGTACCCCAATGTTTGTAAGAACCTGTCTTCACTTTAAAGTCCTAAAACCTAACATCCATACACTTTTTGAACATAGGGATTACATAGACCTATATAGGGACATCAACATTTACTTTGATTCTGTTTATTTTTTCTGGTTTAATGGTGATCATTTTACTGATGATTTACTGGTTTACTGGTGATCCTTGTCAAAAAAAACTTCAGGCTATTCCTGAAAATGGGGTTAATTACAATCTCATGTATAGTCAAAGGCAAACCTTAAGTAGCTACAGAGGATAAAAGAGATGGTGATTAAACCAGCTGACAAGGGGGGAAATGTCGTGGTGTGGCCCACGAATATGTATGAGAGCGAGGTATACAGACAGCTCAATTCTCATGTCTACTTTAGGAAACTAGATCCTAATCACACAGGCTCATATAAAAAATTGTTAGATTTTACCTTATGTGAGGCAACTAGAAAGGGAATTATAACATCTTACATGCATGACAGTCTGATGAGTTCTATGTGGTACATACTTTGTACCTTACACCAAAGGTTCACAAATGTCTGGTAAACCTCCTCCGGCAGACACATCGTGACGGGAACAGGGAACCTGTGTGAAAAAGTTTGCCATTTTGTTGATTTTACCTGCAGAGATGTGTTGTGACCTGACATCATATATCAGGGATACTAATGATATGCAGTGTCATCTGGATGGGGTGTACATGAATGACGACACGTATATTCTTACATGTGATGTCGGATCATTGTACAACTCCATAGCTCATGACCATGGGTTTACGGCATTAAGAAACATTCTGCCGATGACAAATTTGGGTGGTGATATGATTGACTTCATTTTTGAACCTTTAGAGTTTGCCCTAATTCCATAATTCTGTCATATTTAAAGGAAAACTGTCAGGTTAAAAATCCATATGTAACTGTTATCATTTTCTAATTCTTCGCTCTAAACTCTCTCTATTCATGTATTTCTTTTATTTATATGTCCCTCCTATCTCCTGTAAACTTCAAATGAAGAGATTCATGCCATCTGTTTATCACAGTGAATTATCCATTTAGTTCTCTGCTGTCCACTCCCCATAGGATGAATATGCATGTCACATACACCACATCACTGCACTCTACATCAGTGGGGGCTGTATTGTCCTCTCTGCTCTCTGTGTTTGCAGCATCACAAGAGGTCAAATACAACACAGAAACTGTCACAGCAGGGATACCTGCTTAGAGAAACAAATGGAGTCCAGATAAGGCAGACCTGTAATAGCTTTCTCCCTCCGTGTCCTCAACAGAACAGAAGCTACTGAAATGTGACACTGCACTGAGAGCAAGGCGAGGAGGGGGGAGGGAGGAGAGAGCTGCTGAGAGGGAGTGCATAATTACATGACAGTTTGTATAGCAGTCAGACTATACCTGTTTGTTTATAATGGAGAGGACTAATCCAGAAGCTCCCTGCAGGGTATGAAAATGCTGATAACATGGAAACTACAAACAGTACAATAATGATTTTACATGTTTTTAAAAGGTCTGCCAGGCACTATTCAAGGGTAATATTAGTATGATACTGAAAAATGACCTGACAGAGTCACTTTAAGGACCTCCACTACTTACAGCTCCAGGTACTGTCTGCGTAGACTACTTGTGTGCCTTTATATGCTAATTTGTTCATGGGGCTGTGGGAGCGGAATACTGTATATAACAAAGGAGGGTTTTGACGCTGTTGTCTTGTGGTATCGTTACATTGACATCATTTTGTTCTTGTGGCAGGGAAGTGACACTTCTCTGCCAGTATTTATTACCCAGCTTAAAGCCAACAACTTAAACATCAAACTCACATGGAAATATGACAAATTTAAGGCAGACTTTCTCGACTTGTCAATCTTTAAAGGGATCCTGTCACCTCCAAAACACCTCCTAAGCTAGCAAAACATGTCCCTGCAGCATCCCATCACTAATCTCACACTCCTTTTGTCTCCTAAAAGCATCCTGTGAAAGTGCATAAAAACGTTTTAATACTCACTCATTAGTGATTATAATTAGCAGAGTGACTATTCTTTAGTCACCAAGGCGGGCTGTTTTGCAGCTCCAGGATCCACCCTGTCTCTGTGTGTTCTGCTGTGATGTGCAGGCATTGCCCTCCCCTCTCTCTATCACTCACAGAATGCAAATCATTAGTCCTGCCTTCAGCTGCACATCACAACAGCACAGACAGATAGAGGCTGCATCCTGGAGCTGCAAAAGAACACCCCCTGGTGACTAAAGAATATGGCCCCTGCTAATTATAATCACTAATATGTGAGTATTAAAACGTTTTTCTCCACTTTCACAGGATGCTTTTAGGAGACAAAAGAAGTGTGAGATTAGTGATAGGATGCTGCAAGGACATGTTTTGATAGCTTAGGAGGTGTTTTGGAGGTGACAGGATCCCTCTAAGGACCACAGGAGGCTCATAAAACAGACGTATTCTGTAAAAAGACAGTCACAAATGCATTTCTATTTGCCACGTCGTGTCATCACCCTCAACATTCAAGGGTCAGTTTATTCTCATGAAGCAAATCTGTTCTGACCAGTCACGTTTTGAAAATCAAGCCCAAATAATCTTTTGTTTACTGGTTTCAGGAGTTGTTCTTGGGTGTGTCTCTGGGTCTTTGATAACTGTTCTGTAATTGTTCATCCCTGTAATGGTGAAATTTAAAACATTGTTTCAACTCCAGGGCCTGAGTCCTAAACAGCTCATCATTTGAGCATATGCATCGAGCCCTTAAGAACTGACCTGTTGGAATTGATTTTATCACTTGCACAGGGTGTGATGACCGCACACTTAGTACAGAATTAACTGCCATCTTCTTCCATAATATGTCAGTTCCATCATCCCTCATGGTCTTCACATCCAGAAAATAAATAGATTGAGAGCTGTAAGAACAGGTTCATTTAATATTACGTTTGTTATTATTCAGAATTCTCATAAAGTCCTTTAGTTTATTCATACCCCGTTGCCACACCATAAAAACATCATTGACAAGTCTAGCCTTCATATGCACTGCTCCATGAGTACCACTTGGATATTTAATTGACTGCTCCCAGAACCCCAGGAAAAGGTTTGCATATGAAGGTGCACAAGACACCCCATAGCCGTATCTCTTTCCTGGACATAGAATTTGTCTTTACAGAGGAAATAATTGATGGTTAGAATATGCCTCCCTATCAGTACATCAATCTGTGGCGCCCCAGCGTCCAGGTGGCCACAAAGGGTACTGCAGCCAGGCAGTTAGGACATGGTAAACACTACACCCTCACAGCCCACATCCCCACGCATAGAGAGGGTTCACATCCAGCTCTGAGGTCGGAGACTATATGAGACCAGAAGGAGTGGTGGATGAGGAGTGGGTTGGGCACACCAGAAGGTCAGGTGACTGACGGTATATAGAGAGGGGGAGGAGTGAAGGAAGTTAGTAGGCTGAAGTAGCTGAGAAGCAAAGACCTAGGAGTAAGCCATGGTGCTGAGCAGCAAAGACAAGGAGAAGCTGAGCTGAGCTGAGACAGAAAGACACATGCTGCCTGGAAGTGCCTAAGCTGAGGAGCGCTGACCCGTACTGAGCCAATGCGAGCCAGATGGGGGGAAAAGCCCATCCAAGATGCTGAAACCACCAGGAGTGTGATAGACAGAGAAGGGACGGTGCAACCCGTGCCCTGGACAGCAGCAGAAGCTACTAACAGCAGGTGGAGAAGCCCTCCTAGATATCTGAAGGAAGCAGAGGAAGGAGCCTGGCAGAGCCTCATGCTAGGGGGACTGTTGCAGGCTGGGCTAGAGCAGAGTGTCGGCTCTGAAGGGGACTGACGGTTCACCCAGTATCCCCAGATTCACCGACGGGGAGCTTTAGTTTCATGCTGGAGTTCCTAACCCAAAGAACAGGCAGCTCAGTGACACACTAGGACTCACAGAAGCCCGAGTCACCGCCATACTGTTCAGCGTCCGCATACACCCGTGTAAGACGGAGAAAGAGAGTATTAGCCCGGAAAGGCACACTTAAAGACTGTGTGAGGGGTCACAAGGAGAGAGGAGCCTGGCTGCAGGAGAGAAGGGAACCCGGAAAGGGAGAATGCAACTGAATGTTAAGAGCTGTGTAAAGAACTGCAAATAACCTGTAACTTGCTTGAAGAAGAACAACTTAAGTAAAGCTTTGGAAACCCTGCATTGCCTCCTGCCTGCTTCCATCTGCAGACCCTTTCTCCCATACAGGCTTGCACCAGGAAGATCTCAACCTGCAGAGCTACAGCCTGTCAGCACCAGCACAGGAAGAGGGATCCTTGCAGCTGCAAAGTAAGTGTGCTCCAACAGCCTCACACACAACAGACATTAACTCCTTACTGCCCCGGGGGATACAGTTCTCCCCACTAGAACTATACCATCCCGGCTGCCATTCCATCACCCCCGGAGGTTCTGCAGCAGCCGCGGCCCCATTACTGGCCGCACCAAGTGGGTGGCGTCACCCGTGACAATATCCCTTGTAAATATTCCCCTTTTATTGTGCTGAGCCAGGGACACGGTCCGGACCAGGCCACCAGTGACATCCCCAGCAGCAGATCGGTCCGGTACCGAGTACCCCACGTCCCTTGGGGCTCCACAACCTGGCGTCACGAACAGGATCTACCCGGTCCAAAAGAATTGGACCTTGTGTGCCCAAATCCTGTGTTCTGGACTTTTCCCGCCAAAATCTGACCCCAATGGCGGCCACCAGGGACTAGCGCCATGTGCAGAGGGGGCGTTCCTAAGCCTCCCATCGTGGGCCGGTCCGGTCCAAGGCGCGAAAAGAGGGTCCCGCCCTGGCTCTCCTTAACTCCGGGAGAGCCAGCTGTCACTCTCAAAGAAGAGCCGCCGCCCTAGACCCTCCTACCAAGAAGCTGGCGCGAAATGAGAAGGAAATCGTCATCAGGAGGGGGCGGAGCAGGCAACCGGAAGAGAAGCAATCGCCATTCAGAGACACAAGGACGGAAGCGGAGGACGCAGCAACCAGCGCTCCACCCGGAAGACCACGCGTGATCCCGGAGGGCCCACAGAAAGATTTAGTGGAGGAACCCGGCCGAGGAGAGACCCCGTGTGACCGAGAGGAGATGGCTGAAGGAGGAGAAGAGCGCCCCTATGTCCTAGACACCCGGAGGGGTGTACGGCGGCTGCCCCCAAGGATGACACGGGCCCAGGAGGAGAACAGGACCCGGATTCAGATCAACATTGATCAGCCTAGAAACTGTTACATCCAAGTCTATGAAGGATGTTATAACGCAGAGCCCAGAGAGCAGTTTGCTGAACGCTGCACTGCAGGACCTAGAGGTGTACCCCAGACGGAAGACATCGCAAGTGGTACCATGGACGCAGCAAAAGGAAGAATAGAAACGCAGGATCTGCATCCAGAAGGGAAGGCATCCCAGATGATCCAGAAGATGGAGAAGAAGGATCAGGAGTAAGACCCGTGTCCTGCATCAAGAAACAGATGAAGAAACTGTAAGTGTGAATGTACATTGTTCCTTATTGCTTCCCAACCTTACCTGAGTGAATGCTAGCATTCCCCTGTCTGTCTTATATGTTTTGCCTGAACATTTGCATCATGAACAATGACGTGATACTAACTTTCTTGTAAATAGTTAAGCACACTTGTGTGCACCCCTTTGGTTTTAAGACCAGATGCAAATGCGAAGTAATGCACGAACTCTGCATTTTGAACTTTGAAGCTGCTTTTTGAGACTTTCGCACTTTTTGAGAATTTTTGAAAGTTTTAGCACTTTTTGAAAAGAAGAGCGATTTTATACTTTTATACGAAGTAATGTTTATAATGTCTTTTATAGAGAAAAGAGGGTAATGATGAGTATAGATACCCATGCACTCATGTTTTATAGTTAAAGTAACGTTCAAGAATCGTGCCTCCCGGAAGGGAAGAAATCAAGAATCCTTAATGTTTATTGTTATATAATATAAAAATGTTTTCAGGGTAACCAATGTCGAGTCGCGCGCGGACGCGCTGTTTAACTCCGGGAGAATGTGGCGCCCCAGCGTCCAGGTGGCCACAAAGGGTACTGCAGCCAGGCAGTTAGGACATGGTAAACACTACACCCTCACAGCCCACATCCCCACGCATAGAGAGGGTTCACATCCAGCTCTGAGGTCGGAGACTATATGAGACCAGAAGGAGTGGTGGATGAGGAGTGGGTTGGGCACACCAGAAGGTCAGGTGACTGACGGTATATAGAGAGGGGGAGGAGTGAAGGAAGTTAGTAGGCTGAAGTAGCTGAGAAGCAAAGACCTAGGAGTAAGCCATGGTGCTGAGCAGCAAAGACAAGGAGAAGCTGAGCTGAGCTGAGACAGAAAGACACATGCTGCCTGGAAGTGCCTAAGCTGAGGAGCGCTGACCCGTACTGAGCCAATGCGAGCCAGATGGGGGGGAAAAGCCCATCCAAGATGCTGAAACCACCAGGAGTGTGATAGACAGAGAAGGGACGGTGCAACCCGTGCCCTGGACAGCAGCAGAAGCTACTAACAGCAGGTGGAGAAGCCCTCCTAGATATCTGAAGGAAGCAGAGGAAGGAGCCTGGCAGAGCCTCATGCTAGGGGGACTGTTGCAGGCTGGGCTAGAGCAGAGTGTCGGCTCTGAAGGGGACTGACGGTTCACCCAGTATCCCCAGATTCACCGACGGGGAGCTTTAGTTTCATGCTGGAGTTCCTAACCCAAAGAACAGGCAGCTCAGTGACACACTAGGACTCACAGAAGCCCGAGTCACCGCCATACTGTTCAGCGTCCGCATACACCCGTGTAAGACGGAGAAAGAGAGTATTAGCCCGGAAAGGCACACTTAAAGACTGTGTGAGGGGTCACAAGGAGAGAGGAGCCTGGCTGCAGGAGAGAAGGGAACCCGGAAAGGGAGAATGCAACTGAATGTTAAGAGCTGTGTAAAGAACTGCAAATAACCTGTAACTTGCTTGAAGAAGAACAACTTAAGTAAAGCTTTGGAAACCCTGCATTGCCTCCTGCCTGCTTCCATCTGCAGACCCTTTCTCCCATACAGGCTTGCACCAGGAAGATCTCAACCTGCAGAGCTACAGCCTGTCAGCACCAGCACAGGAAGAGGGATCCTTGCAGCTGCAAAGTAAGTGTGCTCCAACAGCCTCACACACAACAGACATTAACTCCTTACTGCCCCGGGGGATACAGTTCTCCCCACTAGAACTATACCATCCCGGCTGCCATTCCATCACCCCCGGAGGTTCTGCAGCAGCCGCGGCCCCATTACTGGCCGCACCAAGTGGGTGGCGTCACCCGTGACAATATCCCTTGTAAATATTCCCCTTTTATTGTGCTGAGCCAGGGACACGGTCCGGACCAGGCCACCAGTGACATCCCCAGCAGCAGATCGGTCCGGTACCGAGTACCCACGTCCCTTGGGGCTCCACAACCCACATAAAGGTCTTTACTAAAATTCAATTTTATTTTATAAATCATTTTTATTATACCAAAATTACACACAACATAGATTGTAAAACCATCCCCATAAAACCATGAAAGAAAAACACTGTAGCAATGTGGTCATATATGAACAAAAAACAGAATAGTGCCACGTAACTAAAGGCTCCATTACACGACGCAATATAGTGGGCAATATCGCTGAAACGTCATGGGTTGAGCGACATTGAAACAACATCGCAAGTGTGTCGTTGCGTGTAACTGCACGATTCAACTATGATGGATCATTGGATCGGAGTTGACAGGTTTACCAATATGTTGTAAAACCTGACGATAGCAACCTGCTGTAACAGGGATCGTTCGCTGGGTTGTGTGAACAATACCTGCTAACTACATCATTGGTGAGTTGTTTATGATATCTAGACGTGTGACATCTCACCAGCGATGTTGAAATGATGCCAAAAACGACCGCGCACCCACGAGATCGTTGCCGACAGCGTTTCAACGTCGTGTGGTGTAACGGTACCTTAATACCCGGTATGTGATTGATTGATTTTGATTTTGTTTATTTTTACTGGTTTATTTGTGACCCTTTTACAGAGTTTTTCTTCTGTCTATGATTCAACGCAGATTGGTCTATATGCAGTCTTCAACTATATCCTGTGGATTCCTATGTGCATTGAGGTTCTTCCCTATTCAGTTTTTGGGCAAATGCTTAGGTCTATATACATATTGGTATATGTATATATATAAAGGCTTCAACTATATCCTGTAGATTCCTATGTGCATTTAGGTTATTCCTTATTCAGTTTTTGGGCAAATGCTCAGGTATTCAAATGGGATATGACCATTTTCTGAGAGTCAGGTGTTACTATGTACTGTATGTGTGTCTCTCTACACCAACCGTTCCTCTGTCTACTGAGGACTTTTTGTCTATATGACGGGTCTTATTTCACTTTAGAATTTTTATTTTTTACTTTAGTAATTGTGTAATTTATATAATTGTATTTAAGCTTTAAATAACTATAAAAAAAGATTTTTGCACATTATATGGTAGTAATCCCATATATATTTAAGTTTATATTTTCATAACAACATCTGGCTTATTCTTCCAGAAAACTAAGACTAAATGCCACATCACACGCTTCAATATTGTGAACGATATCGCTTAAGCGACCCAGATTTTTGATCGCTTAAGTGATATCGTTTGTGTGCCGCTGCGTGTAACTGAACGATTTTCTGATGAAAAATCGTTTGATCGCTCATCCCAGATTTGTGATCCTGACCTGAAATCCGTCGTTCATCGTTCAATTAACCAGCGTTCAAGGTGCTGCATCGTGCTGTGTGACACCTTTCAAACGATCTCATTTTTGACTTCGCCTATTCCTGATGCTACATGGTGTCGATCGCTGAATAGTGCGCACGATCGCTGGCGCGTTGCCAATTTTAGCATCGTTAACGAGATCTATGCTTGTGACACCGCACAAACGATATCAATACATTGTTCTAGCGATCTCGATCCAGGCGGTATCATGGTCGAGATTGAAGCGTGTGATGTAGCCTTAAGTTTTCTGGAAAAATGAAGCGCTTGCGTAAATGAAGTGAAACTCAGTAAGTTTACCGCATACATTGGGGCAAACATTCAGGGACCTATGTATATGGTATTTAGAAACACAGACGTCCGCCATGACTTGTGTCTTTCCCGAGACTGTTACCTCTTCTCACAGAACACAACTTGTTGCATGTAATGGTTATTCTCAAACTGTAGTCTAGATAAAATGGGAATAGAACCCTTATATACAGTCATGGCCAAAAGTGTTGTTCTAGTAAATAAAGTTTTTCTCCCAGTCAGATGTTGCAATTATGCATGCTGTATCATACACATGTTTATTTCCTTTGTGTGTAAGGGAACAACACACAAAAAACAACAGAAAACAAAGGCAAATTGGGCATAATTTCACATAAAACCCACCAAATGAGCTGGACAAAATGGTTGGCACCTTGAAAACATTGTAGCAAGTAACAGGTCTGGGAAATGAAAATCACATCTGAAGCCAGAGTAAAAGGGGACATGTTGTTTGAATCATTGCATTGTTTGTCTGTGTGTGCCACACTAAATATGCAAAACAGGAAGAAGAGAACAAACCTTTGTAAGGACTTGACAACCAAAATATCAACAATCTCAATATTATAAGTCCATGTCCAGAGATTTTGATGTTCTTTTACCCACAATGTGCAAAATAATTTTCAATCCATGGCACTGTAGATAATCTACCTGAAGATTTTTTTATTTTTATTGAAATAATGGATCTGTTGTATCAAAACAGGCATTTTATATGTCAGTCTTGATGATCTTTACACTGGCATACGTTGTGCCAAAACGTCTCTCAATGAATTTGATACATCTTTTACCTGTCTGTCGCCTCTGCCAGAAATTTTATTAAAGTTGGGTTAGTGGTGCTGGTGATGTTAAAAACATCAAAAGTCAGGATTTTTTTTGGTGTAGTTTTGAATTGCACAAAGGTTTTGCACCATTTCAAGGTATTTTATGCCAATGAATCATATCACACACTAAAGCTATTTTCAACACAAGATGCAAATGTGCAAATCCTAAAGATACAGTAATAAAGTCAACAGGTTTCATAACAGCTAACAATATAGTACAGTGATGCCTAGATTTCAGTATGCAGCTGATTATAAAACTGACTTTTATCACGTAAACCATTGCTAATACTAAATGCAGTAGATTTTACACAATGCACATCAAAACGAGATCATGTTCCTAGTCTTGGAGATGAGGCTGAGCATCATTTAAGATATTTTGACAATTCTGAAATGGAACTGTTTTCAGAATAATTTTGGAGATAATGGTGTCCCGAGGAAAAGCTTTAGTGCAAAATACACAACACAAAAAAATTCAATTGTGATATTTATTACAACTTGCTTGATTCGCTTCAGTTAAATGATCCATATCAAAGAACTGTAGAGCCATAGGCAGTTATAGAAAGGTTCCAAATATGATTGCAATGAATGGATGTTAGGTTTACAGAAAATACACTTTGTTTTTATTAAAATTTACAATGTGTTGGTGCAAGGTGTATTGGCACCTAAGGCAAAAATAGCAAATTGCACCTAAACTCCCAAATGTTTCTTCTTTAGCCCTAGAAGTTAAGCTTTAGCTTGGAAAAATGATTACAGAGGAATAGAATATGTTATTGCTACTGAGATCTAGATATACACTAATTTAACAGAAAAAACGAGTTAAAACATTGGCCCTAATTCATCATGACTGGCATTGATCATGCCAATCTTGATGAGGGGGACATACTGAGGTCCGAGGCTCCTGATTCACTTAGACGTGCATATGTTTTAATAAATCAAGAGCATGGGATAATTGGAATATGCCGCCTTGCCAGAAGTCATATACCAGTCTCTGCTGGAATCAGATTTGTGGGGTAGTGTATGCCACTGCTCATCATAAATCTGACAAGCAGCAGCCGCCAATTTCCTATCCAGCTCCAGCTACGCCAATGTTTTTGGAGCTGCACAAAAGTGGTGTGATAAAGCCAAAAGTCATCAAATTTAATGCATACTCAAGTTGCAATCAAATATTGCAACTTTTCAAAACTTTTTATGCCCCAAATACTGGCATAAAACTTTGATGAATCAAGTACATTTAGGCTACTTTCCTACAAGGGGCTTTTGACAAGTTTTTGATGTTGCAAAATTTCTGCACAAGTTTGCCCTAATATTTAATTTAGTTTTTTTTCTTTCATTGTGATTTTGTGTGCGTTTTTGTTTCTTCTTGTTTGGCATGTCATGCTTTAAATACAGTGGCCTTGTTTTTCATACTTCCTGGTACTTGGCATTGAAAAAACTTTATTGATATATTTAGCTGCTGATTATATGCCTTTTTGATGCATTTCTGCCATGGAAACACATAGAAAACAGGTCTGTTTTTTATCTACAACTTTTCCAAATCTAATTCAAGTGTACTGGGAAAATCTGCAAGAGCAATTGATATGTTGTGGATTTTAAAAGCGCACCCCAGTACAGGTTTCAATTAGGGATGAGCGAGTAGAATCGTTACTATTCAGTTCTCGCCAAATAGTAGCAATATTCGGGCTACTCGCCACTCCTCGAGTTTCTTGTGATTACTCGGGAGTAGCGAGTAGTCCCTTAACTTTCACAGTGTATCTATATATACACTGTGAAAGTGCACTAAAAGTGAAGAAAAGTTGTTAAAAAAAAAAACAATTATCACACTCACCTATCCGACGCCTGCACCAGGACCAGCAAAGAAGACATCCGATCAACGACAAGGACCTGTGAGTGTGATAGCCAATCAGATGGCTGGTAGCGATCTGGCCAATCAGATGGCCAGATGTCACAAACCACCTGATCACTACCAGCCACCTGATTGGCCAGATTGCCAGGTCCTGAACGTGCATCAATGACCTGGTAATCTGGCCAATCAGGTGGCTGGTAGCGATCAGGTGGTTTGTGACATCTGGCCATCTGATTGGCTGTGAGACTCACAACAGGTCCTTGTCATTGATCGGATGTCTTCTTTGCTGGTCCCGGTGCAGTCGTCGGATAGGTGAGTATGATATTTTTTTATTTTTTAACAACATTTGTTCACTTTTAGTGCACTTTCGCAGTGTGGATATAGATACAATGCGAAAGTACTCGCCTGCCCATTTTAACATTGGACTCGCTATACTCACAGCGACTACCAGGACCTACTTGTTGCGAGTATAGCGATTCTGATCATTCCATAGATGCAATGATTTAAAAAAAGCACAATGAGCATCAGATTTCTATAAATGTAATTGACTTTCCAGGGTGGAGTTTTTAATGAATCAAAAATATGCAGTAGGAAAAACTCACAAAAATGTCATTGTGGAAATGTAGTTTAAATTTTAGACTAGAAAATAGACTCCACTCTAATCCATGGACTCCTGCAGGTTTTGCATATTAGCCCCTTTCAAATTTATGGAGCTCAGTTACAATACTAGCCAAAGCGAATTGAGTTATCTTAGTTATCTGGAGACTTGATTGTGACCATTGTTCATATGATCGTGGCCATCCCTCCTGTTTCCACCTTAGTCATTTATGAGATTAACCTTCTAATTGCACCGTTTTATCTCTATCACAGCTGTCATGCAACATGATGCAAACAAGTTAACTAATTCTGTCTACTTCTGCACTTTATGCTTAGGCTAGTTTCAAACTACCGTTTTTTGTAATCTGGGGAAATCCAGCTGACACCACATGCACCCAAGTCTTTTTTCATCCCCATTGACTTTCAGTGAGGAATAAATAATATGTGAGTGCATTGCGAGTGCATACTTTTCTCACCCGAATCCGAGTGTCACCGTTTTTTGACCAATACCAAAAACGCAACTTGTAGCCATTTTGTTAATCGTTCAAAACTCTGAAGTACCAGGATCCCTGGCGTTCCTGCTGGCATTAAAATGGAGCTCTATGGAACTGGAATCCAGGGGAACCTGGATCCCTGTGAATCCAGGTGCACGTATCTGGATTTCCTGACTAAGCATGTCCGGAATTCTGTTTCAGACTCTCCCACCAACCATTTCAGGAAGACTATATAGGCTGACATCTTTGGACCTTTCACATCTACTTACATCCACAACAAAAACGTACTTAAAGAACAAACTCCTACATCAGCATCCAGCCATGGGGTCCACCAGACTATTTTAAGTATATGTCCAACCCCACTGTATTCCTATCTTAACTTTGTCTCTGCTAAAAATTCCTATTTGTCTTTCAGCTAACCACAAGTCTGCTGGTCCTCTGCCGCCTCATATTTTTCTTCTTACATCCAAGGGGGACACCATACTATTTTAAGTATATGTCCAACCCCAACATGACTCTGTCTGAAGTCTGTCCCTATTAATTATTCTTATTTGTCTTTCAGCTAATCTCGCTTTGGCTGAGACTCTGCTAAAATCCGACACACCAACCATGGCAAGTGATAGACGCTCCCCAGAAACATTCCCAACCATTCAAGTAAGTAGCTCATGTTGTACCACCATTTCTAAATTGTACATGTTTTTTCCCCTCAAAATGTTTTAATCTTCTATTTAAGGAACTTCTTTTAAATCTGAGGTGGATCCAGAGGTATATGTGGCAGGAATGTAAGCTGGGAGATTGTAGAGTGTATGTTTATCTTAATAATACATCAAACAAGGTAAAGTATATAAGTAGGGCTGGGCGATTAATCGAATTAATTCGATTAATTCGCCCCCCTGCTGTGGCCACGATACTGATTTGACGAAAATCGTCAAATTCGATTTAACCTTCCTAGCGGGTATTCCCGAGTGTAACTCGGGGTTAACTTTCACTGCTAGAAGCGGTAACCCCGAGTCACACTCGGGAATACCCGCAGCTGCTGCCGCTGATCACTGTCAGGCCGCGGGGGGGATGTGCTATCAGAGCCCAGCACTTCCGCCCCTGCTACAGCCGCTGGAGACGTCCAGGGGGGGGTGCCGTCATTGCCCCGCCGCCCCTGCTTCTGACACCCGCGGGTGAGTTCCGCCGGGGGAGGGGGGGGTGCCGTCATTGCCCCGCCGCCCCTGCTTCTGACACCCGCGGGTGAGTTCGGCGGGGGAGGGGGGGGTGCGCCATTGCCCCGCCGCCCCTGCTTCTGACACCCGCGGGTGAGTTCCGGCGGGGGAGGGGGGGGGTGCCGTCATTGCCCCGCCGCCCTGCTTCTGACACCCGCGGGTGAGTTCCGGCGGGGGAGGGGGGGTGCCGTCATTGCCCCGCCGCCCCTGCTTCTGACACCCGCGGGTGAGTTCCGGCGGGGGAGGGGGGGGGTGCCGTCATTGCCCCGCCGCCCCTGCTTCTGACACCCGCGGGTGAGTTCCGGCGGGGGAGGGGGGGGTGCCGTCATTGCCCCGCCGCCCCTGCTACTGACACCCGCGGGTGAGTTCCGGGGGGGGGGTTGGGCTCTGCTGCAGGTCTTACCTGCCCCTTGCGCCATTACAGGGATATGGCACCGCCCCCTTCTGCTAGGGTTAGGGCTAGGTTAGGGTTAGGGCTCCTGTATGCCACTGTGGGCTGGTGCTGTATACACCACTGGGGGCTGCTGCTGTATACACCGCTGGGGGCTGCTGCTGTATACACCGCTGGGGGCTGCTGCTGTATACACCGCTGGGGGCTGCTGCTGTATACACCGCTGGGGGCTGCTGCTGTATACACCGCTGGGGGCTGCTGCTGCTGTATACACCGCTGGGGGCTGCTGCTGCTGTATACACCCCTGGGGGCTGCTGCTGTATACACCGCTGGGGGCTGCTGCTGTATACACCGCTGGGGGCTGCTGCTGCTGTATACACCGCTGGGGGCTGCTGCTGCGGTATACACCGCTGGGGGCTGCTGCTGCTGTATACACCGCTGGGGGCTGCTGCTGTATACACCGCTGGGGGCTGCTGCTGCTGTATACACCCTGGGGGCTGCTGCTGCGGTATACACCGCTGGGGGCTGCTGCTGTATACACCGCTGGGGGCTGCGGCTGTATACACCACTGGGGGCTGCTGCTGTATAAACCGCTGGGGGCTGCTGCTGTATAAACCGCTGGGGGCTGCTGCTGTATACACCCCTGTGGGCTGCGGCTGTATACACCCCTGGGGGCTGCTGCTGTATACACCGCTGGGGGCTGCGGCTGTATACACCGCTGGGGGCTGCGGCTGTATACACCGCTGGGGGCTGCGGCTGTATACACCGCTGGGGGCTGCGGCTGTATACACCGCTGGGGGCTGCTGCTGTATACACCGCTGGGGGCTGCTGCTGTATACACCGCTGGGGGCTGCTGCTGTATACACCGCTGGGGGCTGCTGCTGTATACACCACTGGGGGCTGCTGCTGTATAAACCGCTGGGGGCTGCTGCTGTATAAACCGCTGGGGGCTGCTGCTGTATAAACCGCTGGGGGCTGCTGCTGTATAAACCGCTGGGGGCTACTGCTGTATACACCGCTGTGGGCTGCTGCTGTATACACCGCTGTGGGCTGCTGCTGTATACACCGCTGTGGGCTGCTGCTGTATACACCGCTGTGGGCTGCTGCTGTATACACCGCTGTGGGCTGCTGCTGTATACACCGCTGTGGGCTGCTGCTGTATACACCACTGGGGCTGCTGCTGTATACACCACTGGGGCTGCTGCTGTATACACCGCTGGGGGCTGCTGCTGTATACACCGCTGGGGGCTGCTGCTGTATACACCGCTGGGGGCTGCTGCTGTATACACCGCTGGGGGCTGCGGCTGTATACACCGCTGGGGGCTGCGGCTGTATACACCGCTGGGGGCTGCGGCTGTATACACCGCTGGGGGCTGCGGCTGTATACACCGCTGGGGGCTGCGGCTGTATACACCACTGGGGGCTGCGGCTGTATACACCACTGGGGGCTGCGGCTGTATACACCACTGGGGCTGCTCCTGTAACACTGCTGGGGCCTGTATATACCACTGAGGGGGCCTGTATACCACACTGCTGGGGGCTGTATACCTGTGCTGGGGTCCACCCTCGGCGTATACACGAGTCAATAGGTTTTCCCAGGTTTTGGGGGCAAAAGTAGGGGGGTCTGCTTGTACACAGGTCGGCTTATACACGAGTATATACGGTACCTCTTCGTTTTTTCTCTTTATTCATCAAAGAAAAGCAAAAAAAAAATAGAAAAAAAAAAAATCGAGATTTAAATCGAAAATCGTCCATAGGTTTAAATAAAATCGAGATTTTGATTTTTTCCAAAATCGCCCAGCCCTATATATAAGTATATATACTATAAAGAATATAAAGTATATAAGGTATATGAGGTTACTCAAGTACCTACTGAATCCGCCTCCCAGGGTTGTCGGCATACAGGATGTGATGGTCGGACACATGTAGAGTTTTGCTCAAAAGTTTACGTACCCCAATAGATTTTTTGCTTTCTTGGCATTTTTTTAGAGGATATGAATGATAACTAAAAACTTTTTTCCACTTATGGTTAGTGGTTGGGTGAAGCCATTTATTGTCAAACTACTGTGCTTTCTTTTTGACCCAGATCAAAAGTTCACATACCCTGGTGATTTTGGCCTGATAACATGCACAGAAGTTGACACAAATGGGCTTAAATGGCTAATAAAGGTAACATCCTCACCTGTGACCTGTTTTCGTATAATCAGTGTATGCATAAAAGTTGAGTCAGTTTTGAGGATCCAGATAGACTCTTGCATCTTTCATCCAGCCACTGACATTTCTGGATTGTCTGCCATGGGCAAAGCAAAAGAATTGTCAACAGATCTATGGGAAAAGATAGTTGAGTTGTATAAAACAGGAAAGGTATATAAAAAGATATTCAAGGAACTGATAATGCCAGTCAGAATTTTTCAAACTGTGATTAACAAATGGAAAATCAGGGACTCCGTAAAAACCAAACCACGATCAGATAGACCAACAAAAATGTCTGCCACAATTGCCTTTAAAATTGTTCAATATGCAAAGTTAAACATCAGATGAAATACAAAACTCCCTGAAAACTAGTGGTGTGGCTGTTTCACGATGCACAATAAGGAGGCACTTGAAGAAAAATGGGCTGTGTGGTTGAGTCTCCAGAAAAAAGCCCTTACTGTGCAAATGCCATAAAGTATCTCACCTATAAAGCAGCATCAAACAGCACAGATTCAAGCCTCCAAACTTCTGGAAAAAAGGTAATTTGGGGAGATGAGACCAAAATCGAACTTTCTGACCACAACCATAAATGTTACATTTGGAGAGGTGTCAACAAGGCATATGATGAAAGGAACACCATTCCTACTGCAAAGCATAGAGGTGGATTGCTAAAGATGTGAGGATGTGTGAGCTACAAAGGCACAGGGAGCTTGATCAAGGTTGAAGGAAAGATGAATGCAGTACTTTATCAGCAAATACTGGAGGCAAACATCAGCTCAGAAGCAGTGCATGGAATGTACTTGGACCTTCCAACATGATAATGATCCAAAACACAAGGCCAAGTGAACCTGTCATTGGCTAAAGCAGAATAAAGTGAAGGTTCTGGTGTGGCCATCTCATTCTCCTGAACTCAATGTCATTGAACCACTCTGGGGAGAACTCAATTGCTTAGTTCTTGCAAGAAAGCTCAGGAATTTACAGGAACTGGAGGCTTTTTGCCAAGAAAAATGGGCAGCCTTGCCATCTGAAAAAATAAAAAGCCTCATCCACCTCCACCATAAAAGACTTCAAGTTGTCATTGACATTAAGACGGAAATACATGGTAGGAAGAACTGGGGTATGTGAACTTTTGATCAGGATCAGTTGGATGTTTTTTTGTTGTCATTATGATTTAAAAAGAGAAATCACAGTAGTTTGACAATAAATGTATTCACCCAACAGCTAACCATGAGTGGAAAAAAGTTTTTGTGTTATCATTCATATTCTTTAAAGAAAAAGGCTAAGAAAGCAAAAAATCTGCTGGGTATGTAAACTTTTGAGCACAACTGTAAGTATTTTTAAGCCAAGCACTCCAAAATGCTTTTACTATTATGCATGTATACTTTTTTTTATGCTTCCCAAAGTTCAAATGCTAACCATGAAGATGAGAATGACTTAATAGATAGGGACATCCAAGCCTGCTTTGTGGAAGTAGACCAACCGCCGTCATTCTGATGCCTACTCCACCTGACAGCTTTGGGAGAAGGTGTGTCCTGCGATGTTCAGTGGATGGGCGAGGCTGAATGTCAGGGTGCAGAGTCACTACCTTAAGTCGCTGGACTTCTCACTGTCCAATTGCTGGATGTAAAGTATTGCTAATTGCAAACTGATTTTTCTCTTTACAGGCAACAAAGTTATCAAATGTTTGTGATCAATGTGGGACAGCTATAAGAAGGAAGTTAACAAAGAGTTGCAGGCTCCCAGTGAATTAAGTCAAAGAAGGTCCCTGTACAAGCTTGCCAAAGTCTTGGTGTTGCTGAGACCTACTTTGGCATGTCAAAGCTTAATATCCATTGATTGAGTGAACAAAGTGTTTCAATCTTTTTAACCAAATGTTTGTCTCCTGCAGCCCACTCAAATGAAGGCTATGTATTAATTTTTTTCTTTTTGTTCCATAAAATCCAAGGCAGCACAATAGAGCCCGCACATAATGTTCCTTCTTTAGCTGTCCTACAAGATTCCCCCATGGCAACTTGGAGGCAAGCACCAGCCAAGGTGACATACGCATCTCTGCAGCACCATCCTTGCAGGTTTGTAGCAGTGGACAAGAAGGGCCTACAGTTTTTCTTCTATCCCAGCCCTCTGATGCTACCGACGCCACTTGACTGGCTTTTCAGCCACTTCAGCAGCATAAGAGGGTGACAGATAAGAGTCTTCTGTTGGAGATTTGCATCTGAGTGCAGTCCATTAAGACACGTGGAAGCAATTTTCAAAATAAATGAGTGAATGCTTCCCTGTCTTAATCAACAACCTCATGAAACTTTGGACCTGTTGAAGCTCTGACTGAGTGAAACAGTCGATTGTTGTCCAGCTCTGCTTCCCCTCCCTCCCTGTACGTGTAACCCAGATATGGACTGAATAAACTATCCATATGCCTGCAACTCGGTAAGTGCCGCTCCTTTTTCTGACTGTATCGATTGTACTTGTGCTTGAGCTGAGGAACACCGTTCATGGGTGTGTCGCAAACCCACATAATGGCATAATTGCCAGAAGATAGGATCCAGTGCCCGGTTTTCTTTCTTCAAGTCTATCAACCTCATGAAACTGCTCTCTGATGTCAATAAACCCACACACCATTTTTTTTATCGGGAGACCTGGAGATGGATAATCTTGGGCCCGATCACCAGCTGTTTGAAATGCAGGCATGCTGGGATGCTCTACTGTACATGCAGTGGCTGCATCAACAACAGCAGCAGCCTCCACACAGCCAGCCTTCTGCCACTAGCTAGCCTTCTGCCGCCTACCAGGCTTCGTTCGCCTACCAGGCTCTGTCCGCCAGCAGCCTTCGGGCATCTTGCATCTGCCTCCTGCTGCATAGTATCTGCCTCCAGCCGTATACCATGTGCCTCCGACTGACTACAATCGGCCTGCAGCCACCTACCAGCCTCCAGCCACTAGCAAAACACAGATGACTTGTCCCATTCTGCCATTTCCCCTGCTTCGCCCATCCTCCCCTCTTTCACATCTTGCTTCACTGCTTACCACTCCTAGACTCTATCCTTGTCTCTCCTTTTCCATTTGATGCCACCCATCCCAGAAGCAAATGACCCCATCACCCCTGACCTTCATCTGCCCATTTTTTCCACCCCTTCACCTTTTGACAGTGCTTCAAATCCTTCCCCAACCCCATTCACACTTACCACATCCAGACTTCCTCCACTTTCCCTCCAAATCAAAGTACTTACATTTTATTTAAAAAAACTTAAAAATGTATTTGTTTGCACAAAACATTGTGTTTTATTAAAGCACTACTCAACACAATTCTTAGTTTAAAGGATGTATTGGTAGGTTTTTACATGTCAAATTGTTTAATAGGTCAATTAGTTAAGATGTATTATGGTTTCTTTGATATATCTAGTTATCATCTGCAAGGTATTGCTTTACTTTTTGTTGGAACCACTACTTTGGTGGCCATAACCATGGCACCTGCATTGTCCTAGAAATGATGAAGAGATATATCATGAAACCCATACTACATTATACATTCTGGATGGAATAGAAAGTATGACAGGCTCACTGCTTTATTAATCCCTTCCCGACCTATGACATTGTACAACGTCATGGGCCGGTAAGGGGGGTTTGATGTGAGCACCGGCGCGGCGCTCACATCAAACAGCCAACATCTCAGCTGATCTCATCAGCTGGGATGTCGGGCTAACAGCACCGATCAGAACCGGGATCCGATCAGTGCTGTTAACCCTTTGAATCCTGCCGTCAATCTCTGACAGCGGGATCCAAAGGCGTCGCGGCGGGGAACGTGCTGTTCCCTGCCTGCACCGGAGATCCCGCGATAGTATTGCGGGATCTCCATTGCTTACATGACAGGCCAGGGCTAGACCCCGGATGTTGCCACAGAGCACTTCCGGGTTGAGGTTGGCAGGCGCTGCCAACCACAACACGTCCGCGATTCTGAGAGATACAGATGAGCTGCAGCTCATCTGTATCTCCCAGAAGCAATCAGACTGTGCAGCAGGGTGCCTCTCTATGGGGCAGTATAAAACTTAACTATCAATTAAAAAATAAAGTTTTTAAAAATAATCTACAAACTGATCCCTCATTTGTGAAACCACTACTGTTGTTCTAAAGCAAAGATTTTAAAATTTGTCCAATGGGCTTTCCAATAGTTAGTCCGGTTCAAAAGGTAGTTTGTTTTTTCTTCAATAAGACGTGGAGAACAACACAATCTTTGACTACTTCATCCACAGTCCCAGTTTTCAGATTTATGGCTGTGCCCAAAATTCTCCACTTTAGCAGTTAGTAGTTGTAAGGCATACTCAACAGTTCCTCTGGGCCTTGTGACTTTGAAACTGAATATCTGCTTTGTAGCACTCAATCACTGACTGGAGTATGGCTACAACAGGTTATTATACATTTGGAAAGCTTCATTACCAACTAAAATTATAGGCATGGGTGTTCCTTCAGTGTCAGAAAGTAGTCTTGGGGGTGGAAAATCAAAGTCGTTGTCATAAACCTGATATCCATAGCAGAAAGTTTGAAGACCTGTGAGTCATTTGAGTGTCCATATTTGCCAATGTCCCTGGCTACAAAACAGTATTCTGCATCTCCAACAGCCGTCAAAACAATGGAGAAGTACTTTTTACTATTGAAATATTCAGATCCAGTTCCTCTAGTTTCAGAATCCGAACATATATCATTCAACGCACCTATACAGTTAGGGAATTGACAGATTTCCTGAAATTTGACTGCAGAGTCAATCCAGTCTTGTATTGTTGAATCGAGAATGAATTCTTAGTGTAAAACCTCTGACAAAGCCTGGCAGGTGTCCGTTATAGTCCCATAGATGGTCGAAATTCCTAGGTGGAATGGAAAGTGTAATGATGACAGCATTTCTCCTGTAGCAAGGAACCTGTGCAAAAGAAAGAAAAAATATTAGTAGACATTCGCAATAGTGGGAACATTTTCAACAAAAAAGTTAAGGACAACAATTGACGTACCTAAGTGTCACCATCAGGTTCTCTACTGGAGAAACCGCTCTGTGTAAATGCATGTCCCCTTTGCTGATGTATCCTCAGACTCGATCCACCAATTAATGGAAGTTTCCAACATGTATCCGAACGTAGTTATGAGACTTCTTTTCATCTCTGCGAAGTTCCAGGTACAATGTTGAAAAAACTCCAAATGTCTCTCTTCGAAAAGTTAGAGTGTGTAACCAATATCAACACTGCCAATGTCTTTGGCTGGGGTCACATTTAGACAGGTAATTGAGGTTACCGCATCCAGATGCGGTAACCGCAATTGCCTTCAGACACATTTTTTTTACAAAATGTGTCCGGCAAACCGGAATGCAGTAACCGGATTGCTCAGGATGTGTAATCCGGAGCAATCCGGTTACCGGATGCTTTGTTCATCCCTGCTGCCGCAGGGGTGAACTAAGGTTTAATCATAATAATACATGTGGGCAACATGTCTCTAGAGGGTGCCCACCCTCCCTAGAGACATGCTGTCCACTCAGGTGGGCATGTCAGGGTTAATATGTGTCATTATAGTATTGCCAGCTATTGTCAGCTTTTTCAATTTTATGAAGGAATGCGGCGGCGCCACACTGTAGTGGAGATATTGTACGTAATGTACGTACTGTATGAGCCCCTGTCTTTGGTCCTGAAAGTTGTAACATTAGGTTTATGGCGGTGCGCTGCCCATAGACCTAATGTTACAACTTTCAGGACCAAGGACAAGTGCTCATATAGTACGTACATTACGTACAATATCTCCACTACAGTGAGGCGCCGCCGCATTCATTCATAAAATTGAAAAAGCTGACAATAGCTGGCAATACTATAATGACACATATTAACCACTGACATGCCCACCTGATTGGACAGCCTGACTCTAAGGAGGGTGGGCACCCCCTAGAAACATGTTGCCCACATGTATTATTAAAATTTAACCCTTTGTTCATCCCTGAGGCAGCAGGGACAAACAAAGCATACGGCTGCCGCAGGCAGTCACATATGCCTCGCGGCAGCTGCATGGGCTCCCATAGGAGCCCATTATAGCAAGCCGCCTGCGGTTTCCTAACTGCTGCGAAAACTGCAGCCTGCATGATTTTTACCGCAGGCTGCAGATCCGCAAGCGGTAACCGGATTGCTTGTAGAGCAATCCAGTTTAAATAATGGGCTCCTATGGGGAGCGGTTTCTGATCCAGGTTTGAGCCTTTGTCTCTGTTTTTTATCATAACCAACTGCTACCAAACATGCAAGTTAATAGGAGGCATCCACATACTGACATAACTAATCATGGGATATAGCCCTTTTGTAGCTTGATGTGAAGAAAAATGGGTCAGGGGATTTAAGTACAACACTCTATATATACAATTTACATATGACACACCTATCAGGGGGCATTTACCCCACAAAATGTCATTTTCCACAGATCCGTGGATTTGTCAAAAAAACGGACACAACCTGATGCAACTGTATGCTCCCACACTGGTATTACCTTGGATGCGTCAACCAGATTATTAATAATACTGGTGCTGGAGCATCCAGTTGCATCAGGTTTTACAATTGTGGAGGGATGTGGAGGATACAGGGGGATGCAGGGCAAAGCAGTTTTCTCCATTCCCTTGCCAGATTTAAAAAAACAGAAGTGTGAAAACAGTCTTTCATTGCAGTTTCCATTGTCTTCAGTTATAACAGCTAGATCACATTTAAAAACCCTGTTCAACAAGATTTTTGTTTCCTGCATGAAATAGGTGAATCTTATTGGAATTTTCATGCTGAGTTCAGACATAACAGAATTTCTCTATCACCTAATATTTTTGAGAAAAATGCAATTATATGTATGCATTGAACACTGTCAAATTCGTAGTGGCATGGGATATTCTGAATGCAAAAGTCAGCAACAGATATCAAGTTTAGAAATGATTTGCAATTAATTTTCATTTATAATCACTGTCTGATGATTC
Organism: Allobates femoralis; assembly: GCA_033576535.1. Lineage (NCBI taxonomy): Eukaryota > Metazoa > Chordata > Amphibia > Anura > Aromobatidae > Allobates > Allobates femoralis. Next base: position 264,197,705 of record JARQOC010000006.1, on the reverse strand, counting down.
ACGGACAAAATTCCATCAATAGTCAGTCAGCATTGAGGAACTCCACCTTCCCTGTTACTGTTTCTCCATCTGGGAAATGAACATGCTGAAAGGTTTCATGAAGACATCACTTTCAGTGCTGAGGTTTGGTGAGAAAAAGTTCAGGTGTGAATGTATTTTAAGTGGCATTTCATTGACTTGTAAGCCTGAAGAAGACTTTCAACCTGTTCAACATAGGTTGGCACCTTGTAGTTGCCTTGAAAGTTGAAAACGACTTTCTTGAAGGCCGACCATGCGACATGTTCTGCATCATACAAAAGACCATCAAAGTTATGATCATTTACTAGCTCTCGGATTTGTTGGCCAGTTAAAACACCCTCCATCACTGATGCATTTTAAGGCTGTGGTCACAGTAGACATGCGTTTTTTTTTAGTGATTTAACAAAACTCATGCTTTTTTTCATGTCAGCATGAGTTTTTTAAGGTGTGTGATGGCTCCCTGCGTTTTTGGCTGCGTTTTTGAATCTGCACCTAAAAATAGTGCTTGTAGTATTTTTTTGTGCGTTTTGAAAAACGCATGCGTTTTTATAACATGGGCCTCTATGGAAAACGCATGCAAAAACGCATGGTACATTAGTAACTTTTAGTGCCATTCAAAAACGCATGCGTTTCCCATAGGAGCCCATGTTAAAAAAACGCATGCGTTTTCAGAAACGCATGCGTTTTTTTAACATGGGCTCCTATGGGAAACGCATGCGTTTTTGAATGGCACTAATTGTACATGCGTTTTTGCATGTGTTTCCCATAAGGCCCCATATTAAAAAACGCATGCGTTTTTGGAAAAGCTCCAAAAACGCATGGGACTGTCACACATGCTTTTTGGCTATTAGGGCATGCGTTTTTTAACATGGGGGCCTATGGGTGCGTTTTTACATGCGTTTTTGAAAACGCAGGTCTCCAAAAACGCATGTGAAAAATGGTACTGTGACCCCAGCCTTACATCTGTTGCAAGTAAGCAAATGCTTCAGTTTACTTGTTCATTGCCTTAACGAAGTTCTTCCTTAATCCCAGTTTGATGTGTAATGGTGAAAGGAATATCATCTTTTCATCTACCAATTGTTCGTGTTAAACATTCTTCTGTCGGGGAATCAATTTATTGTGTAGTGGCCAGTCCTTCCGATATAATGAGACTGTTCATTCCTGATATAATATGTGACTGTCCCATTCGCAAAGGAAAGAACAGTACTTAATGTATTCCAGCTATAAACCTAATAAAATTGTAACTACCTTGAGATCACCACATGTTTTCCACATGTACATTGAGTATTGAATGTGATTGAGCAGACGCTGCATATTCTCATAGGTCTCCTTAATATGAACGGCATGTCCGATAGGTACCTGAAAGTGTACATCTAATGCAATGCATGATTAGACAGGGCCTAAGTGCTGTATATTATAATAAAGAGGGTCCATATTAGGCATTTCATTGGTTATTTCTACCAAAAATGGACTTCTGAAATAAAAAGATTAATATAAGTGCCAATTTATTATGCCCTATATACTAGTCCTTTTAATCGTAAAATGAAAATATCTCAGGAATGGTACGTGCTATAGAAATTTTGATTGCATTTCTGAAATCAGTGTCTCAAAATACATATGCACAACATAGTTTAAAACAGGTAACAGAAAAAAAAGTTAAAATTTGTTGACCAGTGAAATTTGTGTGTTCCTATTTTTTTTTAATAGTATAGGAGTGCATACTTCTAAGTAAACCTGGCACATAGGTCACATGATCATGACTCAACTGAAAGACATTAGAAACATCAGAAGATGTTGCATGCAGGAGGGTGACTAAGTAATTTAATTAAGCTTTTTATTGTGCTTAAAAATACTGACAAAAGTTATTTCCCACCCCTTCCCGGAATTCTCATATCCTTCCTACGATATGATTCCCGCAAGCTGGCTTGTCACGACTTCAAATGAGTGTGAAAATAGTTTTATTCAAAGTAAGGGGCCTGAACTCCCCGGTGAAAAGGTCTTTTTTTTTGGAGGGAAGTGATCAATCCTAAAGTGTGTATTATATTCCCCCAAGAGACCCATCTTCTCAAAAAGGACAATCACAGACTGAATCATTGTTTATTTACCAATGTATTTTTTGCTAATAATATCAAGAATAAAGCAGGAGTGTGTATATTAATCAAAAACACCGGAGCCTTCCAAATGGTTAATTTTACTATTGACTCAGCAGGTAGATACATTATTTTAATAAGTTCCTTGGCAGGTGTTATGGTGACTATAAATAATGTGTATGCAGCGAATGAGGCTCAGGTGCAATTTTTTCACCCCTTCTTAGAAAAAGTTGCAGAACTGGACCAAGGGTTAAAAATTATATGTGGGGATTTCAATATTGTACCGAACCGCACACTGCATTGCTCCCCTGGGGCGCCTGAGAGGGATCGTGATTTGAGCCCAACTATACGTGGACTCCATTTGCACGATGTATGGAGATATTTACATACAACGGAGAGGGATTACTCTTTCTTCTCGCACAGACACAGGTCCTACTCCAGGATAGATTTTTTCCTGGTGGATGATAATTCGCTTACGGCCTGTGTCTGTGCGGAGGTGGGACTGATCATGTGGTCTGACCATGCTCTGGTGTCCCTTAAATTTATTTTGGAAGGTAAACAGCATGCTCCAAGTAGTTGGAGATTGAATGCTGGGCTACTGTCTGAACCGGGTGTCACTGAGGAGATGGGACAGTGTCTTGAGGAATTTTTCTGTTTGAATGACAATAGAGAAGTGTCATAGCTTATGGGCGTCTCATAAAGCGTATATACGGGGAATGCTCTTACAAAAAGCGTCCCAAAAAACAAGCACAAAATAAACAGAGGACAGACCTTCTTCTCCGCCTTAAGCAACTTGAAGAGATAAATAAATCGGGACCCGTCCCATCGCTGCATCGCCCTCATAATGGAAGCCAGATCCCAGTTGAAATCTTTCCTGTTACTACAATAGGAAAAGTGTTTACAGCGCTTTAAAACCTCCTTTCATGAGTCAGGAGTCACAGCGGGGGCTATTCTGGAAAAAAGGATTAAAAAGAGAGAGGCCAAAAAAATTATAGACAAATGCTAGTAAAGGAAATATAGTGAGAAATCCGGCGGACATTGCGGCAATATTTGCACAATATTACTCCAAACTGTATAATCTCGGAGGTGATTAGGATTCCCCCCAGCAGACTTAGGAGATGATTGAAGTATTCTTGGATGGCTTGGATCTGCCTAAATTGATGGAAGCACAACTGGAGAGGTTAAACCTCCCATTCAGGACTCAAGAAGTGGATCTGGTGATTAAATCTACTAAAATACACTCAGCCCGGGCCCAGATGGGCTTCCTAATGACTATTACTGTGCTTTCCGTCAGATACTGGCTCCGTTCCTTTCAAGAACCTTTAGTCATTGGCAAGAAGTGGGCTCAAATCCCCCCATACATTTGGAAGCCACCATAGTAACAATACCTAAACCAGGCAAGGCTCCGGATTCCCCTGGAAACTACCGCCCCATATCCCTTCTCAATTGCAACCTTCACATTTTTTCAAAACTAATTGCTAACAGATTAATGGAGGTGGTACTGAGTTTGGTGGATCCGGACCAAGTGGGATTTGTGGCTGGGAGTCAAGCGAAAGACAGGTCCAGGAGGATTATAGACCCTATAAAGGTGGTTGAGCTGACGGGGTCCCTGGTGTATTCCTGTCATTAGACGCAGAGAAAGCATTTGACAGGTTACACTGGGGATACCTGAAATCTGTCTTGCGGAAATTTGGACTCCAGGGCCCTTTCCTCTTGGCAGTTTTATCATTAAACTCCCACCCTAATGCTAGGGTTCTGTATTCTGGCTTTCGATCCCCGGATTCCAGATCACTAATGGGACCCATCAAGGTTGCCTGTTGTCCCCGGTAATTTTTGCCTTGGACATTGAACTCCTGGCTGCCCGAATTCGCGCTGACCCAGACATCTCGGGCATCATGGTGGGACACAAACAGCATGTTATTGGTCTTTATGCTGATGACGTGATTATCTTCTGTACCGATGTTGCTAAGTCCCTCACAGCTATTATGAAGGTACTGAAGGAGTATTCCCTAATTTCCCTTTACAAACGAAATGCCTCTAAGTCAGTAATACTCCCTATACTCGTTTAGCAATCTTTGATTGATCAGTTTAGCTCTGAATTTCCCTTTCAATGGTGTCCAGAGGAGATCCCCTATTTGGGCATAATACTATGCGGATCAGACAAGCTGGCCCAAATTAATTTTGAAAATATATATTCTAAACTTGTCAGAGATATAGCCTCTCACCCCCTACACAAACTTATGTGGATCGCTAGACTCTACGCCTTTAAGATGCTTCTCCTTCCAAAACTTATATATAGTTTTAGGTGCATCCCTATTACTGTCCCACAGAAACTCATGGTTAAACTACAAAAATGTGGTGAATAATTATATTTGTTCCAATCGGAAGTCTTGATTTACTCGCAATGTTATGTATTTACTACTGCGGGGAGGCATGGGTGTACCAAAACTAATAGATTATCATAGAGCAATCATACTAGAGGAAGCCAAGGCCTGGTGGACTTCTTCTGAACTCATGGAGTGGGTCCAGAAAGAAGCTAGCTTTGCGATACATGGCTCCCTAAGAGCGATATTAGCTGCTGAATCTCTTCTCTAGGCCCGACATCCTGGACTTTCCTCTTGACAGCATGCATGCTTTGATCTCCTCTTGGAGTGCGGTGCCGAATGAGTGGACATGCCTTCCTCCTCAAAACATTTCTACCAAAGCCCTATAAGTACATATCCCAGACTTAAACCTGTCAATTTGTGTTCCCCCGCATTGGCTCGCTGGCGGAGCTCTTGGTTAGAGGGGGATTCCCCTCCTTTGAGTCCTTTACCACAAGATTTCCCAACAGCCGCTCATCGTTTCTGCAGTTTTTAAGGGTGAGTCACTGCATTAGATCAGGTTCTTACCTGGAGAGGTCTAAGGGGATCTCCTTCACGTCATACTTACAAAAAATCATATCTGATCATAATAACTTCCAGGGTATGTGGAGAATCTATAAAGAATTGGTGGATCTCCACAACTCACCTAAACTAGACTATATGAGGTGCTGGGAATTAGACTTGGGCTTCACTGCAACTCAAAGTGAGTGGTATGCAGCTATTAAAGAGGCCCAGAGGGCTACCAGGTGCATCAACCATATGGAAAATCTAAAAAAGGTCCAGTTGCGCTGGTGTATGTCTCCCACGCGTATATCAAAGTTTAGAACAGGTTTATTCCCCCTGTGTTGGAGACAGTGCGGAGAGCGGGGTACAATGCAACACATGTGGTGGTCTTGTCCTAGGCTATCCTCATGGTGGACGTTGATTTCCAGCCTGGTGGGATCTATTACATTGGGGAACACAATTTTTTAGGAGTTAGGTCAGACAACTGTTCTTAATTAATTTTTGGATGCTGAATCCAGAAATGATCCCAGTTTTTCTCTATCACGTCAAGTTTTTGAACTATAGGATTTTTGTCTTCTTAAAAATATGTAAACTACTGTACCTAAAAAAGTGTTTTTTTTTCAAGATATTGATAATTATGACGTACTGGGAGCTGCACACACCTCTCACCACACTGTCTCAGTTGTGACTACTCTTACAAGTTGCCACATAGCTCTATATGAGTCGAATTGAAATCAGATAACAAGTCTTATTACAGATATCAGTGCAATTGTGCTTCTCTAGCAGGTAAGTTGTGGAGGAAAAACTTGACGTGCTAGAAAAAAACTGACTACATTTTTGGAATCAGCATGCCAATTTTAGTATAAATCAGCTCAAAAACCTAACTCAACAGAAAATGTTTTTCAAATTGTTCCCCAGTGTTATGTGTTTAAGGGAGACCTTCTCCCCCCAACTGGCAATACTCAACATAGACATAGAGAAATGTCCTCCACTGCTTAGGGGCACGTTTCCTATGTTCTAATTAGAGCTAGATTGTTTCTGGCAGCTAAATGGAAAGTACACACTCCTCCCACCCTGACTGAAGTTATTCAGAAAACTAACTGGATGTTTCAACAAGAATACTTTCTAGCCTTAGACAAACTTAGTTTTTGATAACGTGATATCGTAGCAGGATCCCCCACCCCCTCTACTTCTTCCTCCCCTTTACCTCCCTATATGCCGGTCCCTCTGTTTAAATTGTTTGTTAAAGTACTTGTTATTGTACTTTATGTATGTTTAATAATGTACTGTACTGCTATGGTATAAAACTATTTTTGTTGAATAAAAAATTCAATGATTAAAAAAAAAAATACTGACAAAAGTAATAATGACCAGTCCCTTTATACAGTAGTTTGAATGGGATGATGCCCTCAGTGGAATACTGTGCAGACTATTGGAAGAGGAATCTTCATGAGCACATTATGTAAAGAAGGGGTTAAATGAGGATCTGGAATTATGGAGAAAGGGCTAGAAACAACATCACTTTTGTGAATGACCTGTGTCTGGCATTGGAGCTCAACCAGTTTCTTTTAAAAAGGTGATGAATGACCTGCAAAATTAATTTAGCCTAAAGTAGCACTGTTATTATTTTTTTTTTTAAAAAAAAGAACAGCAGACTTGATTCTATTATCTATTGATTCTATTATGACAGCAATTGAGCATGCTAGACTAAAACCCTTATTAGACAGGGCTTTAATCCATCTGAAAATCTCAATATTGTTAGAAACAAAGTGATCTTGGAGTATGTAATAGACGCTAGCATTCGTCTAATCGTTTGTTTCTCTCAAAACCAAATCTTTCAACTTGCTTAGAAATGATTGCTTGTCAGCACAAAATTTCACCGTGTAATATAAGTTGTTACCACCCTGTATAACATGTACAGTATTACATGATTTTATGAATGTATAGTGACTTTCCATCAATCACAATATAAATTGTTCTAAAAAAACATTTGTGTATAAACAAGCATGATACACATGATAACGACACGATAAATATTCGCCCATCAATCGCTATTGTTAAAATTTTTCCTGTCTAAGGCTGCTTTCACATCAGCGTTTGTGCTGATCGCGTCAGTTGCGGTGAAGAAACCGCAACTGCTGCAATTACCGCATAACGGCCGCGATTGCGGCACACTTGCGGCAAGCCCCATACAATGTCTATGGGGCTTGCGGTAAGTGAGGCAGGTGCGGCCACAAATAAACCACATTATGCCGCGTTTTTTTCGCGATCGCTTCTGCCGCAAGTGCCGAAAGCGCACTTGCCGCACCTGCCGCACACTTACCGCAAGCCCCATAGACACTGTATGCGGTAATCGCAGCAGTTGCGTTTTTTCACTGCAACTGATGCGATCAGCGCAAAACGCTGATGTGAAAGTGTGAAAGCAGCCTAATAGGGCCTTTCATTAACAAGTTAACTGTCAAATGATTTGCTTAATACATCAAGATATGCATGTGTGGCGCCCCTGTGACTAGGCGCCACAGAGTGGTATTGCCCTTGTTATATAGATGTAATATTATTTGTAAGTTGCTAGTTTGGGATTTAAATCTTATGGAGTCTGTTTCTACACTCACTTAGGACCACACCTCCTAGAGTAGGGGGAACCAGTACTTGGTAGATCCCAGATAGGTGGGGGCGGAGCTTTTGATAGAGGAAGAGTGACAATTGACAGTTTACCTCAGACGGTGCTGGGAAGGCAGACAGAGTGGTCAGGCCTGGCAGCCCAGCTGAGTGGAGGGTACCCCATCTTTAAGTGGGGACCCAGGACAGAAGGCAACGGGCCAGGACTGGTAGGAGCCTGCTGGTCACGTTCAGGGAGCACCGGCGACACGGACAGCCGAGGCAGCCAGGAGTTCAACCCTGACTGCAAAACCAACGAGCTGCAGGCCCAACAGAACCGGGTTGCTGACAGACCCACAAAGGTACCTCACCCCTCAAGCCCAAAAGACGGTTCTACACTAGAGGAGGAGGACTGAATCCCAGTGTCAGGTGGGAAACTTGTGCGTTCCTGCTGTTCCCATCTGCACTGGTACAAGTCTAGCTAAGCCTACTAGATACAGACTGCAGGACAGGCGGGTGAGCTCTGCAAGGGTGGGAAAGATTGAGAACGGAAAAGAGAAGTTAACCCTGAAAGACAAAGAGAGGACATCTAGAGACTCCATAAGGGAACCCTGAGCTGGCAACATCCACCCTGTAAACCAAACTGTAGCGTGTCTTGTTTATGCCATTTAACCGGTACCGAGTAAAGTGGAGTTAAACTTGAACTGGTTTCTGTTATTCTTCCTGCCGCAGCCTAAAGGGCTCAGCTTCAGCAGCAGCTCAGCAGAGGGGTAAGAACTGCAGCACCATCTCCATCACTGCCCTCCCTCACCATCTTCCTTCAATTGCTGCCCTGAGGTAAAGCTCCCCCTGTGGGGAGCTGTACCACATTTTGCTGCCCCATCCATTACCTCAGCGGCCGGCTGGCTGCGCCGGTACCAAATTACCAGACACTACAGGTGGCGTCACGATCCCCTGTAAATAACCCCTTTTATCCCCCATCATCAACATCTACCACAGTTGATCACCAGGGCACGGCACCGGGATCCCGTCCATCCGTGACTCCCTATTCAGCTGTCCCGGTGTCCGAGTACCCCATCCCTTAGCTCTGGTTGAATCACATGTCACCTATAGAAGCCCTACCATTACGTCTCTTTTTACAAAATGTTTGTATAACTTTATGTAGTGTAGTATGTATGTTAATATACTCACCTACAACTGTTTTATCCAGGATTCAGCGCTATTTTTCTCCTCTTCTCAGTGATGTAACCACTCTGTAGACTATTCAGGTCACATTCTGCTCTGCTTGACCTGCAAGTGGTTTTTACAATGTAAACCTATATAGTTTCAGAATGACTCTCCATAGGTTTACATTGTAAAAGAGACTGTCAGCTCGCCCATAGAGCATAGAGGGAGCTGGATAGTTTGAGGAAAGGTGATGTCACATTGAAGAGCAGTGGAACGGCGCTAGATTCCAGAAAAGGTGGCAATAGGTGAGTATATTACCACACTGACCTTACATTACCAATACATTTTCACAGATTGAGTTGAAAAATAGAAAAGATCATGGGAGTGTAGCTTTAGTCAATTAGGCACTTCTCTAAACTGGTGAGTGCCACCACCAGAAATATACAGCAGTCAATGACTGTAGTAAAGTTCTAGAGTAGGGTACATCAATAAACTATTGTAACTTTTATGTATTAGATGGGCGGGAGTAGCTAAACCCCATCCTGCCTACTGCCTATGCTACGCCCATACTGGCATAGCTGACTGTGACTGGCATGAAAACACCAAAAGCCAGAATATTTTTGTGCCACTTACAAGTTGTGAAAAATACTGTGACTAATTAAAGTGTTTAATGCCAGAATTCTTGCATAAACAACTTAATGAATTGACAACTTAATCTTTTATTTTTCCTTTAAAGGGAGTATTTCACAAATTTTTGCTATCATATTTGAGAGAACACAATGTAAGGACAGATAACATGATTTCAATGATATGTAATTTACTAGGTTGATTGCTGTTTTTGCAGATCTAATAGTTCTCTAAATGCTTAGGCTGCCTTCACAGCACGATATTGAGGCATCCGATTGTATCCGTGTCAAATCAGATGTACTTGGATGCGATTGTGGCTCCCATGTACCCTATGGGGCTCGGATTGTGCTCGGATGTGTCCTTTTTGCCATCTGATTTAAGCACAATCCGTAGCCTTCCGATTTAGTCACAGATCCAAAATCGTAGCCTGCTGCGATTTTGGTGTCCGTGACTAAAATCGGACACCATCGATCCGTGTCGGATCCGTGATGGTCCGTAGGGCTACACAATGGGGGCCTATGGATATCGGATCCAAGTCTAAATCAGATCCGATGTCGGCTCCGTGTTTATGTACTGAGCATGCCCAGAGGCAGTGCTCAGTACATAACCATGCCTGTCCCTGTCTATCCCTCCTCTATCTCTTCTCCCCCTGTTCTCTATCCTGTCCTCCCCCTGTCTTATCCCTAGTCTCTCTCCCTCCGGTATATAAAAATTAAAAAAAATCCTCCCAGAGGATACATTACCTGTCCGCCGGCTGCGGGGAGGTGACAGTCCCCTTCTGGCTGAAAGACATCTCACGATGTCACAGAGCCAATCACCTGACGTGTCACCACAGGTCCTTCAGCCACCAGATGAAGACTGTCACCTCCCCGCAGCCTGCGGACAGGTAATGTATCCTCTGGGAGGATTTTGTTTATTTTTTATATACCGGAGGGGAGAGGACAGGGGATAATACAGGTGGGAGGACAGGATAGAGAACAGGGGGAGCAGAGATACAGGAGGGACAGACAGGAACAGTTAGAGAAGATGCAGGGAGAACAGGGAGAGACAGGGACAACAGGATCCACACGGATACTGCATCAAATCGGATACGGATGGCTATTTGGCATCCGAATGCAGGGATCCTTGTGGATCCGTGGCTGTTCGTGGGGATCCTGCCCAAACACGGATCCCCACGGACAGCCACAAATCGTGATGTGAAGGCAGCCTTAGCTTTGTATAACCTTGCCCACACCACTGATTGTCAGCTTTCTGTAAACACTCTATATTGACAAAAAGCTGCTGAGCAGTGGTGTAGACAGAGTTGCACAGTGCAGAAGGACTACATGACACCAGATAGCTATCGTCTAATTGTATTGAAACTACAAAAAGCAGTCCAGTAAGGGACATATTACTGGAATCAGGCACTTGGCCCCTAAATTATGCTGTTATCAGATTAAGTAAAAAAAACAAGTGACAGATTCCCTTTACAGTGGTTGGGCAGCTAAATAAAAAACTATTATATGTTTACAATTAAAAAACTCACAACTTTGATTATGACAATTTGATTATGAAAACTCTTCTTATTGCTGTCAGCACCAGTCAAAGGAGCAGTACAGCCATGTTGGACTTGACTTAGGAGAGATCTTCTTTGTTGATAAGTGAGAAGTGCTGTATATGGTTGGAGGTTCTTGACTTGCTCAATTCCATAGCTAACCAGCCTCTTTTTCTATAAATGCTAATAGCCAAAAAAATGTGATTGATTCAGCTGTTGAATAGAGCTCAACTAGCCCCTTTCATACACATCACTGGTTATGAGTCAACACTTAAATCAGAAAAGGAATCACAGGACTTATGTTGACAGCAGAACGTTGGGGAAACTTTGATAAAACGATATTAGTGAGTTTTACATATTTTTTAAAAGATCAAAACATAACATATAACTTGTTTTATTTAGATATTGTATTATTTTCTGAAACTTTGTAGAGGAGTGAGCAAAAACATAATGATTTTGAGAAGTCTTTGACTTTAAGTATTGTCCTCATATATTGCTTTTTATGTATGTACTTTTACTTTTAGATTATATATCCAATTAAGGTAGAAAAATAAGTCCATTCATTTCATGAAAAAGGTAATTGGTACATTAACTCTAGTGCGACTGCTTATCTGCTCCAATCCATTATCTGCTTGTTTGAACAGAATCTAAGCATGAGTATTTTAGTGAACAATGGGAAGAGTGAATTAGAGTAATTATTTGTCCATGCTTAATTAAGGCTCATCTATCCCAATATCTTGTTCTAAATTACATTGTCTAATGTTATCCCAATGTCCACTAATAGAAATGCAACAAAATCCATTAAAGACAAGATTCATTCCTTTAAATATTTAATTAAACTTCTATCACTAAATGCTAATGCTGTGAACATGTCATTTATAATGGGGAACGGTTTCCCCTAATCAATGAGGAATTAGTATTCTGCTCCGGAGCGGGTGTGATTACTGGGCTATTTTAAGCGGTGAGTGGCAAGTATAGTTTCCACGTAGAAAATGATCATTTGGTTCTAATATCATGGAATTACACGATGTATTAGTGTATAATAAAATGAGTTCAGGATTTGCCACACAATTATTGGAGTCTGTAGAATACTAAAGTGGCAATAATTGGGATGTACTGTATGTTAATAAAGTGCGGTCTTAATTATTAATTTACAGAAGTCATCATGAACAAAAGAAATCTTTATGGATTTTTAGTTAAAATTGCCTTTATTCAATTATCATCTTAAGGTAATCTCCATCTACTAAAGCGTTGTTTTTAAGATAATGCGATAAATGTTTAACCCCTTCATTCCTAGGCAATTTCAGGTTCTTCCTCCCCTTCTTCCAAGAGTCATAGCTTTCTTATTTTTCCATTCACGTAGCCACCTATGAGGGTTTATTGTTCGTTGGACATGTTGTACTTTTGAATAACACCATTTTTTTACCATATTCTGTACTGGGAAAACATTTTCAAGGTGTGGTGAAATTGCAAAAAAAGTGCAATTCCACCATATTTTTTTGTTATTATTTACCATGTTTTCTATCTGGTTAGATGGACCAGTCAGTATGATTCCCCATGTCAGAACAAGTTTGATGATTACAAACATGAATAGTTCTTTTTATTATTTAAGTGATAAAAAAATCTGACATTTGTAAATAAAACATTTGTTTTCCGAGACCCGTAACATTCTCATTTTTCAGAATCTTGGGTTGTGTGAGGACTAATTTTTGTGTCCTGAGCTGACGTTTTTAATGATACCATTTTGGTGTATATTCAATGTTTTAATCGCCTCCTATTACATTAAACTGCAATGTTGGTGTGACCAAAAAAACTTTATTCTAGCAGTTTAATATTTTTCTCCACTACACCAGTAGGGTACAGTTAGGCTAGGATCACACTTGAGCCTTGGATCCACTAAAACGTACAGTTTTTCCAACTTGAAAATGTTGAAAAACTGATCCGTTAACGGATCCATACGCTCCAATGCAAAAAACGCAGTGTCAAAGTGCACTGCTAAAAAAGCTATGTGTTTTTGCATCAGCAACAAAAAACATGGCGAGCAGTGGTTTTAGGTGCTGTAGCAAAAACGCATGCTTTTTTTAAAAATGGGACCCTATGGGAAATGCATTCATTAACGCATGGTGCATATAGGTACCATGCGTTAATGATAGTGTTAAAATGATGAAAAAATTGCATTTTTAAAAAACAGAATCAGGTGAAAAATACCTAAAATTACTGCATGCCAAGGGTGACCCCAGCGTAAGGATAAATAACATAGGTTATATATGCAATTATTAGGATTATACAAATATTTCATGTAGAGAGAAGGGTTCACAAGCTAAATATATTTCCATATCAAGCATTACATATTAAATATATATACACTTATGTGGCATGCATGGAATAAAAGGAAAGAACTGTGCCACCATTGGGAGAGTATGACAGTTAAAGCTAGGGAGATTGGGCCCATCCATTTTTCCTCCATTGTCTAGCAGAAAACAGAACGTGAGCAAATAGTGTTCTGAACTATTTAGGGATTTCCTGCATAAAAATGTGCAGCGCAGCACAAAATCTTTACAATAAAAACTTCACATGTAAAATCCATGTCTTTATTTCTCTTCTTAAAAGTCGAAGCACTGGGGGAGATCAAACACTGTTTAATAGCAAAACTGGCTTACTTGCCCATAGAAACCAATCAAAGCCCAGGCTTCACTTAGGCTTCTCTGGTAAAAACAAAGGTACACTCTGATTGGTTGCGCTATTATCTCCCCCAATGGGTTGGAAGAAGCCTAAAATGGAAAAGAAATCCCATCCCTTGACACTGCTAGAAAAGAGGGATTTGGTGATTGTTGTAGCTATAAATCTGGGTGTGTTGGGAGAGGCAATTTATCAATTGAAGTGGTGGATGAAGTCATTGTCTTTTGTGATGGTACCACAGAGGAAGTCAGGCTCTAGCACACCTAAGAAGACTTCACCACAAACTGAGAAGGTCTTGAAGTGTAAAGGGAGGTAAAATCCTTTTTAACTGCCTTTGAACTAAAAGAACAAGGACCCTACACTCCTCCCGAAGATCACAACTAGGACAATTCATTACCGACTGCAGAAGACCTGGGTGTACTAAGTCACTATCCTGAAAAGAAGCCTCTGCTGAAGGCAATGAAGAATAAAAGGCTTGTAAGGAATATCTACATTGAACATCTGAAAAGTGGTGAAAAGTTATGTGTTTAGTGATGAGAGCACTTTCATGTTGGTCATGAGATGCTCATCATCTCAGTATCATGGCACGTTTTGACCCAAAATATATATTTAAAGGGAACCTGTCAGCTAGTTTATGCCTCACCAGCTATCACTGTCTATAGCTGTAGCTTTATAATACTAAAAAAGCATTTATACACTTACATTTCCTTAAGTAATGAAGCAGTCAGTCTCCAGCTTGGAGGACAGAAACTGTTTGGTAGGTTAATAGTTAACATTTCAGCCTTATGTTAGAACATGTTGTAAGACCTGATGTGATGTCATAACCATGTGATTACAATAGGCGGAGCTAAGTCCCTATAACATAATATGAGTTTGCTTGCTTAGCTCCACCCACTATGGTCACATGATCATTACATCACACAGGTCCTTAGCCATCCAAGTTAAAAGTGAGTTAACTATTATCCTGCCAGACAGTCTCCCTCCTCCAAAGTGTAGACTGAAATGTAAGTGTATAAATGCTTTTTTCACCTTTCACATTACACCATGAGCTCAGACAGGAATGATTAGAATAATATTATGAAGCTACAGGTACAGATAGTGGTAGCTGGGGGGACATAAACAATCTAACAGGTTCCCTTTAAGACTGTTAAACTCCCTGACTGTTTGACAGTGCAGGGTGCATTAAATGAACCATGAACTGGGCAGGTTTGTATGTCCTTGTCAAGAAAGTAAGTATGATAGCAAGCAGTTTTATTAATGTTTTGGGAAAACATTTGCTTAATTTTGGGTTCATTCTTCATTGCGAAGGACGTGACAACATTTCTCAAAGACAATAATATTAATTTTTCAGAGTGGCTACGTAATTCCCCTGGTCTAAAAGAAAATAAAGGCGGCAAAATTCATTAATGGCAATATCTTTAGCTTATTAATTCAGTGTACAGGCTTCATAACATGGGTACGGGCCAGTACAGCCAAAAGTGAGGGGAGGGAGAGGACGGCAGGGAGCAGAGCAGCACTTCCAGCATTGTGGGGCATAATTACTGTAGGTACAGTCATGGCCAAAAGTATTGACACCCCTGCAATTCTGTCAGATAATACTCAGTTTCTTCCTGAAAATGATTGCAATCACAAATTAATTGGTATTATTATCTTCATTTAATTTGTCTTCAATGAAAAAACACAAAAAGAATTGTCCTAAAGCCAAATTGGATATAATTCCACACCAAACATAAAAAGGGGGTGGACAAAAGTATTGGCACTGTTAGAAAAATCATGTGATGCTTCTCTAATTTGTGTAATTAACAGCACCTGTAACTTACCTGTGGCACCTAACATGTGTTAGCAATAACTAAATCACACTTACAGCCAGTTGACATGGATTAAAGTTGACTCAACCGCTGTCCTGTGTCCTTGTGTGTACCACATTGAGCATGGAGAAAAGAAAGAAGACCAAAGAACTGTCTGAGGACTTGAGAAACCAAATTGTGAGGAGGCATGAGCAATCTGAAGGCTACAAGTCCATCTCCAAAGACCTGAATGTTCCTGTGTCTACCGTGCGCAGTGTCATCAAGAAGTTTAAAGCATGGCACTTTGGCTAATCTCCCTAGAAGTGGACGGAAAAGAAAAATTGACAAGAGATTTCAACGCAAGATTGTGTGGATAGTGAATAAAGAACCTTAACTAACATCCAAACAAGTTCAAGCTGCCCTGCAGTCCGAGGGTACAACAGTGTCAACCCGTATTATCCGTCGGCGTCTGAATGAAAAGGGACTGTATGGTAGGAGACCCAGGAAGAACCCACTTCTTACCCCAAGACATAAAAAAGCCAGGCTGGAGTTTGCCAAAACTTACCTGAGAAAGCCTAAAACGTTTTGGAAGAATGTTCTCTCTTTTTGGGCAAAGTCATCAACATAGAGTTTACAGGAGAAAAAAAGAGTCATTCAAAAAAAAGAACACGGTCCCTACAGTCAAACATGGCGCAGGTTCCCTGATGTTTTGGGGTTGCTTTGCTGCCTCTGGCACTGGACTGCTTGACCGTGTGCATGGCATTATGAAGTCTGAAGACTACCAACAAATTTTGCAGCATAATGTAGGGCCCACTGTGAGAAAGCTGGGTCTCCCTCAGAGGTCATGGGTCTTCCAGCAGGACAATGACCCAAAACACACTTCAAAAAGCACTAGAAAATGGTTTGAGAGAAAGCACTGGAGACTTCTAAGGTGGCCAGCAATGATTCCAGACCTGAATCCCATAGAACACCTGTGGAGAGATCTAAAAATGGCAGTTTGGAGAAGGCACCCTACAAATATCAGGGACCTGGAGCAGTTTGCCAAAGAAGAATGGTCTAAAATTCCAGCAGAGCATCGTAAGAAACTCATTGATGGTTACCGGAAGCGGTTGATCGCAGTTATTTTGGCTAAAGGTTGTGCAACCAAGTATTAGGCTGAGGGTGCCAATACTTTTGTCTGGCCCATTTTTGGAGTTTTGTGTGAAATGATCAATGTTTTTCTTTTCACTTCATTCTTATTTGTGTTTTTTCATTGAAGACAAATTAAATGAAGATAATAATACCAAAGAATTTGTGATTGCAATCATTTTCAGGAAGAAACTGAGTATTATCTGACAGAATTGAAGGGGTGTCAATACTTTTGGCCATGACTGTATGATATGAGAAAGTTTAGCTGATTTGTACTACCATCTGAGCTTCAATTTTTCTAAAAAAGCACTCCAAATTTCCTGTATGCACATGCACATGCATGCTTCCCACAGCTAGTACTAAGTGTGCTTAGGGTACTTATTTGCATAATATTTTGTTTCTGTAGTATGCTTAAAGCTCAAATACACATTGCAGCTCCATTGACTATGAGTTGCACATCTGACCCTTTAAAAAAAAAAAAAAGGGACAGATGTTTTGTACCTGGCCATGGAAACTATACAGTGTCACGCCGAGGCAGGAGGATTGAGGCTAGTGGACCCACTAGACCAGAGAGGACACTGTGGAAGCTGAACCCATGGAACCAGCCAGACTAGGATGTCAGATAAATTGCAAGACTTTCTTGAAGTTCAAATGGAGAACCCACAAGGGAAGACCCTGTGAGTCAAAACCCTGAATTCCCCTGAGGGGTCCCACTGGTGAGTGAACCCCTGTACAGGGATTGTCCCAGCATAGCCACAAAGGTTCAAATGCAACAGCTCTGAGACTAGAGGGTAAGACCCAAGAGGAATGGAGACACTGAAGGGATAGTGGCTTTGTTGACTACGGTGCTCATTTCACCGCCACCTGTATTTACAGGGTCCCAGGCGGAAGTGACGGGAACATCACATCCGCTTTCAGTGTTTAGAAAGCAAGCTTCCGGTTGCATGGAATGCAAACCAGAAGTTGTCATCCTGTTAATGTACCCGTGATGTTCACCGTACCACTGTAGTCCACACAGCCGCACACTATAACGCCACAGGAGCATGTAACAGTTGAAATGGACACTCTTTTTTACCTAAAATGACTGAAAATGCCCCATTTTTGATTATAACTATTTCACACAGTAAAGCCTGCAGGTACAACTAATGATAGATATGATCACTTTAATCTAATGATCACTCATTGTGAGTCCGACTATATTATTTCTTTCCAGATTAGTCCAGCCTAAACAGGCTTCAGCAACTTACCAAGTCCTGCTGATAGACATAACAAAGGAGGTAACTCCAGAAAATTAATTATTTTCAAGGTCTCTTTTGTATAACATTATAAGCTACACTTTGTCTCATTATAGGTCTATCACATTGGATGCTCAATATACCATGTGAATTACTGAAAAAGTTTCACTAATAACACTAAGTGGGCATTCTGTGACCTAGAACCTACAAGTTTGACATTTATAATTGGGAACAACAGAGGTATCGTATTGTCATTAATACCTTTTGCTAAATTCCCTTATCCACTACTTTCCTTCTCCCCCCCTTCTTTCTTCTTTCTTTCCCTCCCCCTCCCTGATCTCAATATTCAATAGATCAATTTTAATAGTTAAACCAAAAGGCCAAACACTCCTATGTGACAAATTAGACTTTATTAAATTACTAAATATGCAATCTCCACAGGTTCCACAAATGCAAAGGCGATACCACAAGACACAAGGGTGTAAATCTTCCAGTGCCAAATAGGTAGTTATAGCCTTGAACTTAATTAATTATTAATTAATTAAAATAATTAATGAACTGAAGACCAGTCTCTAGATCATGCTTGTTTGAATAAACTAGTTTATGTTCCACAAATATCATATATTGCTAAAACAGGTGTATGATGTTGGATATAGCTAACCTTATACTATTGTATATTTTTTTTTGTCTCATACACAATCTGTAAAGTGATTATTTGTAATTTTGACTTGTGAAAAAAAACAACTATATATTACTTTTGCCTGTGTTATATACTTATTGTAGATAAAATACGTTAACAAAGACCCAAGAAGGGTTGAAACGTTTGTATTGTATACCAAATCATCGTGAGCAATAAAACACTACAAAAAAAAAATTCCAAGTTTCACTAGAACCTTATTTTGGTGTGCCAGAATATTCTGAAATAATATTGCATATTGTGCAATGGCAGGGGAACAGCAATGCCAGTAGCCCAAGCTTTATAATTGTGATGCCCTTGTGATGATGATGATGATGATCATGGGTGGCTTCTTCCCGCGTTAACCATCACACAGCCCCTAGGGCGGATTAAAAACTGCAGTGTGAAGCCAGCCTTATCTCTCCATCTCCTCCATTACCTGCCTTGGCATATATCGACTGCACTCCGATGACATCAAAGAGCAGTGCGATGTTTCACTCACACACATAGACTTGCATGGGTGTGAGTGATTTGTGATTCGCTGTGGAAAAACGTGCAGCTCTGACCTGCTGCCTTCTTAACATGAGTCAATGCGAGATTTTCTTGCATTGCATTCATGTGAATTATATACCAATGTGACTCCAGCCTTAAAGAGATTTTCAGGCCAACCATGCACTGGTGATGGATTACTGACCTTGATGATGGGCAAGAATTCTATAAAATAGTTTGTCCAGCTATAATCAGTAGTATTTAGTGACATTTACAGTAATCTACAGAACTTTCTCCAGATAAAAAAAAATCCCAGAGACTGCATTATTTTTATTGACTTGGGTAAAAGTCTTGTATTTTTAATAGCATTGTGCTCCCATACACCCGTCCCTAATGAACAGGGTTTTGCCTAGTAAATTTAATCTTACTTAAGTTTAGTTTTCTTAGTATTTTACATGAGTGCATAGCTTCAAACAGCTGAACAGAATTATCAGTAATTAATTAATGCTAATTACAGCCACTCAAGGAGCTCCAATTGCTTGGACACTCTGAAGTTTCCTCCCCTGATACCATTACATTTAAATGCACTCTGTATCCCTCTCATCGTCTTCTTATCTTTCCCAGAACGCAAGCCCTGGAGCATCTGCACTTGTGATGTGAGAAGCGATGTCACGAGTGCAAGCCTACTGTAATTGTTAACATTATTCATTTATCAATGCATAAAGAAGAATGAAAACGGACACTTGTGTTTTTGATCCTGCACCCAGGGAGAAGTCGGTCCCCTGTAAACTCTGACACAAAACATTGGTGGGTTAATAAGATAATTCAACAGAATCAGAATGACTGAAGTCTGATAAAAAGGGGGTGAGGACTTATAAAAAGGGATTGATATTGAACATCAAAGAAGAAGCCTTTCTTGCAGCAAGCAACCACGCAAAAGCTCTGGGGGAATGATGAAGAGCTTGTATTCGGAGAAGCATCTATGAGATGGAGTGAAAGCAGATCAGATATAACTGAATTTAAGCATTATGCTCCAAGCAGATGGCATGCAGCTCTCCGCAGGAATTGTTTGGTCCAGTATTTCACATGAGGGAAAAACATCTGCCTAGTTTATTATGTAGAAATGTACTGTACGTAAACAGTGAACATACACTCTAGTCATTTATAGAGAAACTAGATGGCAGCCCGATTCTGAAGAATCGGGTAGTCTAGAATATATATATATAGTTTATTTAGTAATAGTTAGGGGAGTGCGGTGAAATTAATTGTGTGTGTACAGGTGGCTCAGGGGTCAGCAGTGAGTGCGGTGGCTCAGGGGTCAGCAGTGAGTGCGGTGGCTCAGGGGTCAGCAGTGAGGGCGGTGGCTCAGGGGTCAGCAGTGAGTGCGGTGGCTCAGGGGTCAGCAGTGAGTGCGGTGGCTCAGGGGTCAGCAGTGAGTGCGGTGGCTCAGGGGTCAGCAGTGAGGGCGGTGGCTCAGGGGTCAGCAGTGAGTGCGGTGGCTCAGGGGTCAGCAGTGAGTGCGGTGGCTCAGGGGTCAGCAGTGAGTGCGGTGGCTCAGGGGTCAGCAGTGAGTGCGGTGGCTCAGGGGTCAGCAGTGAGGGCGGTGGCTCAGGGGTCAGCAGTGAGGGCGGTGGCTCAGGGGTCAGCAGTGAGGGCGCAGGCTCAGGGGTCAGCAGTGAGGGCGGTGGCTCAGTGGTCAGCAGTGAGTGCGGTGGCTCAGGGGTCAGCAGTGAGGGCGGTGGCTCAGGGGTCAGCAGTGAGTGCGGTGGCTCAGGGGTCAGCAGTGAGTGCGGTGGCTCAGGGGTCAGCAGTGAGTGCGGTGGCTCAGGGGTCAGCAGTGAGTGCGGTGGCTCAGGGGTCAGCAGTGAGGGCGGTGGCTCAGGGGTCAGCAGTGAGTGCGGTGGCTCAGGGGTCAGCAGTGAGGGCGCAGGCTCAGGGGTCAGCAGTGAGGGCGGTGGCTCAGGGGTCAGCAGTGAGGGGGCGGTTGTGCTCAGGGGTCAGCAGTGAGGGCGGTGGCTCAGGGGTCAGCAGTGAGGGCGGTGGCTCAGGGGTCAGCAGTGAGGGCGGTGGCTCAGGGGTCAGCAGTGAGGGCGGTGGCTCAGGGGTCAGCAGTGAGGGCGGTGGCTCAGGGGTCAGCAGTGAGGGCGGTGGCTCAGGGGTCAGCAGTGAGGGCGGTGGCTCAGGGGTCAGCAGTGAGGGCGGTGGCTCAGGGGTCAGCAGTGAGGGCGGTGGCTCAGGGGTCAGCAGTGAGGGCGGTGGCTCAGGGGTCAGCAGTGAGGGCGGTGGCTCAGGGGTCAGCAGTGAGGGCGGTGGCTCAGGGGTCAGCAGTGAGGGCGGTGGCTCAGGGGTCAGCAGTGAGGGCGGTGGCTCAGGGGTCAGCAGTGAGGGCGTGGCTCAGGGGTCAGCAGTGAGGGCGGTGGCTCAGGGGTCAGCAGTGAGGGCGGTGCTCAGGGGTCAGCAGTGAGGGCGGTGCTCAGGGGTCAGCAGTGAGGGCGCAGCCTCAGGGGTCAGCAGTGAGGGCGGGGCTCAGGGGTCAGCAGTGAGGGCGCAGCCTCAGGGGTCAGCAGTGAGGGGGTGGCTCAGGGGTCAGCAGTGAGGGCGCAGCCTCAGGGGTCAGCAGTGAGGGCGCAGCCTCAGGGGTCAGCAGTGAGGGCGGCAGCTCAGGGGTCAGCAGTGAGGGGCGCAGCCTCAGGGGTCAGCAGTGAGGGGCAGCTCAGGGGTCAGCAGTGAGGGGGCAGCTCAGGGGTCAGCAGTGAGGGGGCAGGCTCAGGGGTCAGCAGTGAGGGGGCAGGCTCAGGGGTCAGCAGTGAGGGGGCGCAGGCTCAGGGGTCAGCAGTGAGGGCGCAGGCTCAGGGGTCAGCAGTGAGGGCGCAGGCTCAGGGGTCAGCAGTGAGGGCGCAGGCTAGGGGTCAGCAGTGAGGGCGCAGGTCAGGGGTCAGCAGTGAGGGCGCAGGCTCAGGGGTCAGCAGTGAGGGCGCAGGGGTCAGCAGTGAGGGCGCAGGGGTCAGCAGTGAGGGCGCAGGGGTCAGCAGTGAGGGCGCAGGGGTCAGCAGTGAGGGCGCAGGGGGTCAGCAGTGAGGGCGCAGGGGTCAGCAGTGAGGGCTCAGGGGTCAGCAGTGAGGGCCAGGGGTCAGCAGTGAGGGCGCAGGCTAGGGGTCAGCAGTGAGGGCGCAGGGGTCAGCAGTGAGGGCGCAGGGGTCAGCAGTGAGGGCGGGCCAGGGGTCAGCAGTGAGGGGCAGCAGGGGTCAGCAGTGAGGGCGCAGGTCAGGGGTCAGCAGTGAGGGGCGGCACGGGCCAGGGGTCAGCAGTGAGGGCAGCTCAGGGGTCAGCAGTGAGGGCGCAGGCTAGGGGGTCAGCAGTGAGGGGCAGCCTAGGGGTCAGCAGTGAGGGCGCAGGGGTCAGCAGTGAGGGCGCAGGGGTCAGGTGGTCAGCAGTGAGGGCGCAGGGGTCAGCAGTGAGGGCGCAGGGGTCAGCAGTGAGGGCGCAGGGGTCAGCAGTGAGGGCGTCAGGGGTCAGCAGTGAGGGCGCAGGCTCAGGGGTCAGCAGTGAGGGCGCAGGGGTCAGCAGTGAGGGCGCAGGGGTCAGCAGTGAGGGCGCAGGGGTCAGCAGTGAGGGCGCAGGGGTCAGCAGTGAGGGCGCAGGGGTCAGCAGTGAGGGCGCAGGGGTCAGCAGTGAGGGCGCAGGGGCAGCAGTGAGGGCGCAGGGGTCAGCAGTGAGGGCGCAGGGGTCAGCAGTGAGGGCGCAGGGGTCAGCAGTGAGGGCGCAGGGGTCAGCAGTGAGGGCGCAGGGGTCAGCAGTGAGGGCGCAGGGGTCAGCAGTGAGGGCGCAGCCTGAGGGGTCAGCAGTGAGGGCGCAGGGGTCAGCAGTGAGGGCGCAGGGGTCAGCAGTGAGGGCGCAGGGGTCAGCAGTGAGGGCGCAGCCTGAGGGGTCAGCAGTGAGGGCGCAGCTGAGGGGTCAGCAGTGAGGGGCGGTGGCTCAGGGGTCAGCAGTGAGGGCGGGGGTAGCAGTGGGGTCAGCAGTGGGGCGGTGGCTCAGGGGTCAGCAGTGAGGGCGGTCTGGGGTCAGCAGTGGGGGCTCAGGGGTCAGCAGTGAGGGCTCAGGGGTCAGCAGTGAGGGCCAGGGGTCAGCAGTGAGGGCGCAGGGGTCAGCAGTGAGGGCGCAGGGGTCAGCAGTGAGGGCGCAGGGGTCAGCAGTGAGGGCGCAGGGGTCAGCAGTGAGGGCGCAGGGGTCAGCAGTGAGGGCGCAGGGGTCAGCAGTGAGGGCGCAGGGGTCAGCAGTGAGGGCGCAGGGGTCAGCAGTGAGGGCGCAGGGGTCAGCAGTGAGGGCGCAGGGGTCAGCAGTGAGGGCGCAGGGGTCAGCAGTGAGGGCGCAGGGGTCAGCAGTGAGGGCGCAGGGGTCAGCAGTGAGGGCGCAGGGGTCAGCAGTGAGGGCGCAGGGGTCAGCAGTGAGGGCGCAGGGGTCAGCAGTGAGGGCGCAGGGGTCAGCAGTGAGGGCGCAGGGGTCAGCAGTGAGGGCGCAGGGGTCAGCAGTGAGGGCGCAGGGGTCAGCAGTGAGGGCGCAGGGGTCAGCAGTGAGGGCGCAGGGGTCAGCAGTGAGGGCGCAGGGGTCAGCAGTGAGGGCGCAGGGGTCAGCAGTGAGGGCGCAGGGGTCAGCAGTGAGGGCGCAGGGGTCAGCAGTGAGGGCGCAGGGGTCAGCAGTGAGGGCCAGGGGTCAGCAGTGAGGGCGCAGGTGGGTCAGCAGTGAGGGCGCCAGCTAGGGGTCAGCAGTGAGGGCTCAGGGGTCAGCAGTGAGGGCTAGGGGTCAGCAGTGAGGGCTCAGGGGTCAGCAGTGAGGGCTCAGGGGTCAGCAGTGAGGGCTCAGGGGTCAGCAGTGAGGGCTCAGGGGTCAGCAGTGAGGGCTCAGGGGGTCAGCAGTGAGGGCTCAGGGGTCAGCAGTGAGGGCTCAGGGGTCAGCAGTGAGGGCTCAGTGGTCAGCAGTGAGGGCGCAGTCAGCTCAGTGGCTCAGCAGTGAGGGCGCAGCACCTATCAGGGGTCAGCAGTGAGGGCTCAGGGGTCAGCAGTGAGGGCTCAGGGGTCAGCAGTGAGGGCTCAGGGGTCAGCAGTGAGGGCTCAGCAGTGAGGGCTCAGGGGTCAGCAGTGAGGGCTCAGGGGTCAGCAGTGAGGGCGCAGGGGTCAGCAGTGAGGGCGCAGGTGGTCAGCAGTGAGGGCGCAGGGGTCAGCAGTGAGGGCTCAGGGGTCAGCAGTGAGGGCTCAGGGGTCAGCAGTGAGGGGCTCAGGGGTCAGCAGTGAGGGCCAGGGGTCAGCAGTGAGGGCGCAGGGGTCAGCAGTGAGGGCGCAGGGGTCAGCAGTGAGGGCGCAGGGGTCAGCAGTGAGGGGCGGGGTCAGCAGTGAGGGCGCAGGGGTCAGCAGTGAGGGCGCAGGGGTCAGCAGTGAGGGCAGGGGCAGTGAGGCGTCAGCAGTGAGGGCGCAGGGGTCAGCAGTGAGGGCGCAGGGGTCAGCAGTGAGGGCGCAGGGGTCAGCAGTGAGGGCGCAGGGGTCAGCAGTGAGGGCGCAGGGGTCAGCAGTGAGGGCGCAGGGGTCAGCAGTGAGGGCTCAGGGGTCAGCAGTGAGGGCCATCAGCAGTGAGGGTCAGCAGTGAGGCTCAGCTAGTGAGGGCGCAGGGGTCAGCAGTGAGGGCCAGGGGTCAGCAGTGAGGGCGCAGGGGTCAGCAGTGAGGGCGCAGGGGTCAGCAGTGAGGGCGCAGGGGTCAGCAGTGAGGGCGCAGGGAGTCAGGCAGTGAGGGCTCAGGGGTCAGCAGTGAGGGCTCAGGGGTCAGCAGTGAGGGCTCAGGGGTCAGCAGTGAGGGCTCAGGGGTCAGCAGTGAGGGCGCAGGGGTCAGCAGTGAGGGCGCAGGGCACGTCAGCAGTGAGGGCGCAGGGGTCAGCAGTGAGGGCTCAGGGGTCAGCAGTGAGGGCTCAGGGGTCGCTGGGCAGAGCAGTGAGGGCTCAGGGGTCAGCAGTGAGGGCTGGAGGGTGCAGAGCAGGGCTGGAGGGTGCAGAGCAGGGCTGGAGGGTGCAGAGCAGGGCTGGAGGGTGCAGAGCAGGGCTGGAGGGTGCAGAGCAGGGCTGGAGGGTGCAGAGCAGGGCTGGAGGGTGCAGAGCAGGGCTGGAGGGGGCAGAGCAGGGCTGGAGGGGGCAGAGGAGGGCTGGAGGTGGCAGAGGAGAGCGGAGGCAGGGTGGCGGAAGACTTACTGGGCTGTTGGCGGGCGGCGGGCAGCGGCAGTGCTGTTGGCGGTTCCGGAGGCCGGGGGCGGAGTGTGGGCGGGGCTAGCTGGGTGATGGAGGAGCGTCAGCCGGTCTGTGGAGAGAGCGGCAGGACTGGGAGCTGTGCCGGCGGAGGCCCCACACTCGTTCCGGGCCGGTTGGCGGATGTTGGTGGGCGGTGAGCTGCAGGGCTGTGGGCGGGATGTGGGCGGCCGCAGACGGGGCTCTGTGCAGGGCCGGTGGCGCCGCTCGTGGGTCTGGTGCTTCCGGTTCCGGAGTTGGACACAGGAGGGAGGCCATCACGGAAGCGGAAGCGGATTTTGGGCGGAAGTGGCCTTCGGGTTTTATATAATAGATAAGCTATTCTGCTAAGTGTGACAAGACATGAGAAATATTGTTTATTGTGGCAAACATTTGGTGGGGAGTCCTCCTTTCTAGTGGATGCAAGTGGTAGAAACTGTACAACAAACTCTTCTGACATGTAATATTTTCATACTGTCAGAAATATGTTTCAACATAAAAAAATATACATTTTTCTCGAAAATTGTTGTATGTCAAACCTCTTTAATGGAAAGATAAAGAAGAAAGAAAGGGGCGCTGTGTAGGATCTATAACACTGTCTTGGCGGTGCTGTTAGGTGCAGTGTTCACTAACCTTGTAGGTTTGATGAAGACGGTCCTATGTACTTTCAAAACGCGTTGTGGAGCTTGCAGGAGGATTAATAAAAAAAGTTTAATTATTTTTTTCCTCAATATATTTTATACTGTCTTCCTTAGTGCTCCTGAGCAGACTTCTTCATTTTTTTTCCTTCAAACCTCTTTAATGGGGTTGTCTGGGTCTAAACAACAGATGACCTATTTGTGGCACCACACCGGGTTACCGCCACCAGAGGTAGTGCACTCCTGCAGTTAGGGAGTGTACCACCCCTGTTCTCCAGGTGGTGGGATGGTACAGTTGAGCCCCAAAAAAGCACACACACAGTACACAATCCTTAGGCCCTGGGACGGTGGGTGGACCCTGAGAGAGGACCCAGGTTCATATAAGGGGACAGGGAAGTGTCAGAGTAGCAAGTCAGACAGTAGAAGGAGACACGAGGAGTAACACCAACTGATGAGGAGTGGTAGTTGGGAGTGTAGAGATGGTGTGGTGCCGACTCCTGTGGGCTGGAACACCACCACGCTCACCCACAGGAAAGAAAGACTGACCAGCAGAGGAAGAAAAGAGCCCTTGGGGTGCGAAAGAGACAGCAATTCCCCCGTACGCCCGAATCTGACGAGACAGAGGGGTTGGTGGAGACAGGGACCAGGCCTTGAACATGGTGCAGATGCTGCAATCCCAAGCCATCGAACCGGAGGCCCCAAGCTTCTAATGGGAGCTGTGGACAAACACCCGACACAACTTGGGAAAGGTGGCCTCACTAGAGAGCAGTGCCTCAGGAGTGGGGATACAAATAAGCACTCGTGACTGCAGGTACTTGAGCGTTGAGAGCCTGTGGGCAGAGCAATGCTATGCTTGTCCCAGAAGAGAAATACTTTTTATAGCGCTGGCAGAGAGACAGACCACCAGAGACTGAGACACTTAGAGAGATAGGAAGGGCACCAACCATGGAATGACTGCACTAACCCGGCTCTGGAGAAAGAGCGAACCAGAGACTGGCAAGGAACGTACCCGGCGGCCATGTTTAACACCTGAGTAAAAGCAATGGAACTTCAGCTGTGGTGTTTGAGACTTTTATTAGCGGCGACCATCAGCCACAAAGGCCTCCTGTATCACCGAAGGTACTGTTGACCAAGTGAACATCTGGTACGGACTAAGAGAACTACTCCGTTTCCCAGGGGACTACGCTCCACTTGCGGGGAGCAATGCCACCCAAGCTGCCGGTCACTGTCCCCAGAGGTTCTGAAGCAGCGGCGGCCACCCTGGCCGCATACCACAGGTGACGTCACGAATACCCCTTGTCCCCTCAGACTTTCCCTGACATCTACCCCTGTTTATTGAAATGACACCGCCAGGGTCACGGGACCGGGTCTCGGCCCCCATCTGTCCCCGTGAAAAGAACCAAAAAGAGGTGAAGAAGAACAACGAGTAACCCTAAGTCTTCCCCGTGTCATCTTCATAAGATAGGTCACCAATATGAGATTGACTGTGTGTGTTATCTCTTATTCATGCAGCATAGACACCCAATATGCATGCATCCTTGGCTGATGTTTTGTTGTGTTTTTAATAGTGGTGAAAAGTCCCCAACAGAGAAGGGAAAATTGATTTCCAGGACCCCATTCCATCTGCCAGATCAATTATCTGTGACTAGTGAATAACAGGTTTGCAAATATCTTTTCTTCCCTACAATCCCAGCTCTTCTTTTGATTAGCCATTCTAGCACAATGTCATATCTGTATCACACAATAATGAAGATATTGAGCTAACCCAGCTAATCAAAAGAAAAGCTTGGAATAGTAAGATGTACGGACGTTTACAGGAGTCTATCCTTCGGTCACCCATAGCTAATCTTGTCGATGGACATGAGTCTTTAGAACCCACTCTCCCATCTCTGCTCTATATGCAAAGCACATGGTTTGTGGTGTTTTTTATGTATTTTGGGGATCATTTTTTTTCAGGTAGGGCAGGATAGGTTCTTAAAAATTATGAGGCCGGTATTAGTGATGAACGAATAGTGAAAAGCTCATATTCGGGAGAATCGTAACAACTAGTTTGTAATACTCATGTATTAATACCGAATAGCGAGTCCAATGCACGTCAATGGCAAACGCAAGTAATTTTCTGTCAATGAAGAGGTTTGGGGGCCTGAGGAAAAAGGCTGAAATGGATGAGAAAGTGATGAAACTGAATGGGAACAGTCTGGAAGTCATCCAAGCATTTCTGACTCACATTGGGTTCTGGGAAAAATGTTCTTAGAGCATTACCCCACTTTAAGAATTCACAAGGACACCTAACATAACAAAATTAAACCTAAATTCTATTTCACTGGGAAAAATATTAAGAAACAGTTGTTACTGCATAATCACTTGTAAATAAGGCAAAACAAAGAAGAGAATAAAAATGTCCCATTTTCCTTATGTTCACACATAGAGTTTTTGCTTTTTTTCCTTTTACAATTGGGAGGGCTCTCAGTTTTACATTTTATTGGTACCTCATTATATCACTGTAGGTCCTGTAAGGAGATTATACTTTCTTTCTAGTGCAGTGGATGCAAGACCTGCGGTGTTGTAATGCAGAGGGGGCCTCTTTGCTGTCATGTGATGCTCCAGCCTGGCCTCTTGACTACATCATCGCAGGTCCTGTAAAAGAGAATCTAATGATGTGCTCCTAAGTATGCTATGCCTGGCCTTGTCACTGCAGTGACAGTCCCTCCGGGCCAAGAACAACTGCTCCTGCTCCCAGCTCCCCAGCCCATCAGACATCAAATCTCCCCTGCTGCTGCAGGAATCTGGCTGGGGCAACAACCTGTATTGATATTTAAAGTAAAGTAATATACAGTAGCTGCATAACAGTTGTGCATGGGAACCCACCCCTAAAACAGTAAATATTAGAGTAGTTTGAGCATCAGCAACACGTGGTAACCTAGCAGCCGAATTCCTGCAGCGGGACCTTTTTCTCCCTCCTCTGCTCCCAATTCTCCACTGCCCCCTCCCCACAGCAAGTCCATGTATACACTCGGACTATAAGATGCACCCCCCACTTTGGAGGAGAAAAGTGCATCTGATAGTCCGAAAAATATGATAACTAAGCAAAGTGTTGAGTTCTGTAAAAGGTCATTCTCTTCCTTAGATCACTGTGAAAATAAACATGAAATCAATCAATTAAAAGCTGCAGATTAGGCTAAATGTAGTCAGCTAGAGAGAATTATTGCATGAACATGCCAAATATTTAAAGGTTTGGATTAGAAACTGATATAACATCTGATTTTTTTGTTACTGGTGATCATCTGTGATTATCAAAGTGGGTCACATTGTCAAAATTCTGTGTTTCTGTGTTCACAATAGAAGCAATTAACAAGACAAACCTAGCTCACCTATACCTGGAAATGTTTTCTCAATAGAAACTGAAGACAGATTCTACATTGCAATCAATACATTGCCATGGGGTGTGAATGATATTAGATTAGTTGTTTGATTTCAAGTCAATTAATTCTACAACATTCAGAGCCTTTAAGGCTGGCTTCACACTGCGGGTTGGATCCGATCCGAGACTGTCCGTGTAAACTGGACAGTCCCGGATCGGTTTTTGGCCCCATAGTATGGGGCTGGATAGAAGCCGGATGGCAGCTCTCTGCCATCCGATTTCTATCTGTCCAGGACAATCCGGGAGAATTCAGTATGCTATCATGGACACAAAAACGCTGCTTGCAGCATTTTTGTGTCCGAGAGGAGAATATCTCCTCTAATTGCCCGGGGCTATCCGGCGCTCCCTAACATGGGAGCCTATGGGGCCGGATTGCACCAGTCTGGGAGGATCCGGGAACCGGACACCTGCGGCTGCACGACGCAGTTGTTTCAGGACCGCGGCTAGCTCCCTGCCAGCCGTGGTCCTGATTCATCAGTGGCGGCAACTGAGTGCGGGTGCACACCGGACGGGAGGGCATATTAGCCCTCTGGTTCTGTGTGTTGATCTGATTCGGGGCTGTCAGGTTCATCCTGAAAGCCTCGGATCGGATCTGACCCGCAGTGTGAAGCCAGCCTAAGGAGAGAAGGCCAGTTGTGAGCAGTCTCATGATTTGTAAGCACAATAGCTTGGTCCTTCTAGAACCAGAAATATCTTTGCCTTTAACCTCTGAGCACAAAGTTTTGAAGAATCAATAAGCTACCTGTTAGTCAGAACCATTATATAGAATATTCTTTAAGCTACTAGCAAATGCATTTTTTGTCTGCTTTCAAGGTCAAGAATTGTAGTGATTCTACCGCAGATCTTTCTTAGTTACAGACCAGATAGAAGGGAGATTTAGAGAAAAAGTGATAACATAACATTTGTGGTCAATAAAAAAGCTTTGATAAAACATTGAAAACATCATATGACACCGGGTAATGAGATATTATAATGTGGTTAAATAGGCATGATAGGCTTATTAAATAAGTCTAGCATGATTGCATACCTCGAAACAAATTAATAATCTAGGTAACTTCTGTTCATATGTACTAAGACATAATATCACAGAGGAGTATGCTCACCTGTGATCCTTTTCAGCCAAACTGGAGAGCACTCTCTTATCAGTTTGAGTGGTAGCCCTTCTTGTGAATGGCAACCATGTATTGCCACATATATTTCACCTACAGTGATCCCCTCAGGAGAAGTGATCAGATGATTAAGAACTTTCTCCTGGAAAGCCAAACTCATAATGTCTTTATAAAGGGGGTAAATTTGATTAGGGATATCCATAATTAAGTTAATCAGTGGACAGCAGCTGATGACGACTTGCCTGTCACAGGCAGATGATTTAATATGCTGCTTAAAGTGGGCATGCTGAGGTCAGCTGCCAGATTCTGTGACTGCTGTAGAAGAGGACATCGCACGTCATGAGGGCAGGGAAAGATAAAAATTTTTTTTCTTCTTTTTAAAATGTGCTGAAGAAGAACAGGTAACATTATTAAAAAAGGGATCAAGATGGGAGACCGGCGGTGACCAATCAGCGAACTGGCGTGGATTGGCGGGAAATATGAATCCCGCGCCGCTCTCAGTGGCGACCAATCAGCGGCGCGGGATTCAAAACCCCTGCCAAGTCATGCTCCACTACGCTGATTGGTCGCCGCTGCCAGCGGCGACCAATCAGCAAAGCGTGTTTTAAAATACGCACCAAGTGCGCTGATTAATCGTCGTGGCTGGCGGCGAACAATAAGCGGAGCACGGCTTGGTATATTGGTACGCAATTTGAACTGCCGCTCATAGTGTGATGCACTTCTCTGCTGTTTACAAGGCTGTCAGTCATAGTGTCTTGCAGTTCACTCCTGTTTACAAGGCTGTCAGTCATAGTGTAACACAGTTCCCTCCTGTTTACAAGGTATTCTAGAATGCCCAATGCGCTAGAATCGGGCCACCATCTAGTTATTAAATAAAGAGCTTAGGAAGGAGAACATTATTATTGGGAGGCACTTAGGCCGACCTCACACCATAGATTTAAGGATCTGAGGCTGTCCGGTGTGAACCGGACAGCCTCGGATTCGAATTTGGCCCCATAGAATTCCTATGAGGCCGGAAGGGGCCGAATGGCAGTGATTTGCCATCCAGTTCCCTGCTGTCAGGGAGGATCAGGGAGAATTTTTTTTCCCCGGACAAAAAATCGCAGCTTGCAGTGTTTTTGTGTCTGGGGCAAAAATCTGTCAAAATCGGATCCACCTGGATCTGCTGCGATCCAGCGCTCCTAACATGAGAGGCTATGGGCGCCCGATCTCACTGGATCCGACAGAAGATCGATTCCGGCTGCCGGACACCGGGTGCTGAAGCTCAGCACCGGCCGCCGCTGAACTTCAGCACCTGGAAAGCTCCCCGCTGAGATTTCAGAACCAATTTTCAAATTTCAGGACCTGGACAGCAGCAGCAGCAGCCATGCAGTCCTGAATCCGGCAGAAAACAGGACCTGAGGGCATATTTGCCCTCCGGTTCTGTTCTGTCCGGAGCTGTAAGGCTGTGCCCAGTGCATCCAGCAAAACACTGGACACAGCCTGACAGCTCAAAACTGTGGTGTGATGCCGGCCTTAGGATGAGGCACGTTATTATAGGAACGGGACCAGGATTATTAAATAAATGGCTCAGGATGCAGGTCATTTTTACAGTAAAAGCCCCATTATAGAGGACATTATTAAAGGAAGGGCCAAACATGGGGGTACAGTAATACAGGAAAGGGCTTGAATGTGGGATATTATTACAAGAAGCAGACAGGATGAGGATAATATTACATGAAGAAGTCAGGGTGGGGGACATTATAATAAGAAAGGGCGAAGAAAATGGACATTATTATGTAAAGTGGACATAATGGGAAATATTATTACCAGAAATGAACGTAATTTCCTCAAATATGTTCGCCAATTTCAAATCCAGCATGAACATTGCAGACTTTATTCGGGATCGGAAACGTGAGCATTGTAGCAAAAAATCACAGAACGCGGGTTTCTTAAGGAAAACAGTTCAAAATTTAAAATGACCCTAAAACCTTCCCTATTTATTTGGGGCCAAAACGCTTGCCGTAAGACCCGTTGGCCAGGAACAAAACCTAACTTAACAGTAAAGAGTGTTCCCACCATAAAGCTGTAGAATTTTTTTGAATTGAATTTTTTTTTTAAAGGGAACCTGTCAGGTGGTTTATGCTTCCCCAACTATCACTATCTGTATCTGTAGCTTTATAATACTAGTCTAATCATCCCTGTCTGAGCTCATAGTGCAATGGTAAAGGTGAAAAAAAGCATTTATACACTTACATTTCAGACAACACCTTGGAGGAAGGAGACTGTCTGGCAGGATAATAGTTAACTCACTATTACCTTGCATGGCTAAAGGACCTGTGTGATGTAATGATCATGAGACCATAGTGGGCGGAGCTAAGCTAGCCAAATCATTATGTGCTGTGGGGACTTAGCTCTGCCTATTGTAGTCACATGGTTATGACATCACATCAGGTCTCCCAACATGTTCTAATATAAGGCTGAAATGTTAACTATTAACCTGCCAAACAGTCCCCGTCCTCCAAGCTGGAGACTGACTGATTCATTACATAAGGAAATGTAAGTATATAAATCCTTTTCTTTTACTTTTAACATTACGCCATGAGCTCAGACAGGGATGATTAGACTGGTATTATAAAGCTACAGCTACAGACAGTGATAGCTGAGGGGAGGCATAAACAAGCTGACAGGTTCCCTTTAAGCTTTCTGGAATTTGAAGGTGTTTTGACACCTGCAGGGTGTGAATTTTGGAAACAGTACCAGTGGAGCTTTATATACATATATTTTTTCAATGTATTTTTTTTTACTTCACCTCAAATCACAGCTACAGAGGTGAGGCTGAGCTGTGACCTGAGGTGAACCTGACTGTGATGTCACCCCACTCACAGCGGTAGCGAGAAATCAGTCAGTTTCCGTTCCCACCATGAGAGGATCATGTAGGGTTTATAGGAAAGTAATGATGATGGAAACAAGGATTATCACTGTGTTCTTTTTTCAAATAAACAATTTTTTCATGGCATGGTGTATTATTTACTATCTACTTAGAGGTTCCTAATGGTGGGGTCTAACATTGGCCCGATATTAGGAATCTTGGGCCTAGTGCCAGCTGGCATCCACCCCTCTAGTAGCTAGTTTGCCACCACCACAAGGCAGTTGGAAGAGGTGGGTACAGCTCCAGAAAATGATGCTTCAATGAATCTGTCATTTTCTTATGAAGCTGCAAGCTGAAATTCGCAGCGTGGGGACTCAAAACACTTGGGCTCCCCACAGCGTAGGATTCCAGCCCACAGCTGCCTAGTTGTACCTGGTTGGCAAGTAAAAATATAGCGAAGCTCCACATTATTTTTTTCAATCAATTATTTTCTAGTATTCTAGTTTGATTGTCACACTGGCAAGAGGGGGGAGCAGTAAAATTCATGAGCGGGTCTGGAATGGTGACAGCGATGCTGAAGCTTGGTAATTACCGTATTTTTCGCTTTATACGACGCACCTGATTATAAGACGCACCCCCAAATTTGGTGAAGGAAAAGAGAAAAAAATAATTTTTAATGTAAAATGGGGTCCATCTTATAATGCCAGTGTCCATCTTACAAATCATATACCGTATATGTCCCCCATTCTGGTAAATTAACCCCCCATCCTGGTATATATATACCCCTTGCTGTTACACATAGCCCCTTTGCTGGCACACTGTCCCCTCTGCTGGCACACTGTCCCCCTCTGCTGGCACACTGTCCCCTCTGCTGGCACACTGCCCCCCTCTGCTGGCACACTGTCCCCTTATGCTGGCACACTGTACCCCTCTGCTGGCACACTGTCCTCCTCCCTGCTGGCATACTGCCTCCCTTCCTGCTGGCACGCTGCCCCCTTCCTGCTGGCACGCTGCCCCCTTCCTACTGGCACGCTGTCCCCCTCCCTGCTGGCACGCTGTCCCCCCTCCCTGCTGGCACACTGTCCCCCCTTTTTCTGGCACACTCTCCCCCTCCCTGCTGGCACACTGTCCCCCTTTTTCTGGCACACTGTTCCCCTCCCTGCTGGCACACTGTCCCCCTTTTTTGGCTGGCACACTGTCCCCCTTTGTGGCTGGCACACTGTCCCCCTTGGTGGCTGGCACACTGTCCCCCTTTGTGGCTGGCACACTGAGCCCCCTTGGTGGCTGGCACACTGAGCCCCCTTGGTGGCTGGCACACTGTCCCCCTTGGTGGCTGGCACACTGTCCCCATTTGTGGCTGGCACACTGTCCCCCTTTGTGGCTGGCACACTGTCCCCCTTTGTGGCTGGCACACTGTCCCCCTTGGTGGCTGGCACACTGTCCCCCCTTTGTGGCTGGCACACTGAGCCCCCACAGAGTGCACAGCTACAAAATAATAAACAATATCATACTCACCTCTCTTCATCTTCCCTGCTGCCCGCGCTATCCCCGATGACTCTGTGCGGTCCCAGCATTCGGGTCCTGTGAACAGCGCGGGTATGACGTCACTCTGCAGCGACGTTCACATGACCCGGATGCTGGGACCGCACAAAGTCATCGGGGATAGCGCGGGCAGCAGGGAAGATGAAGAGAGGCGAGTATGATCCTCTATCGCCGGGATAGTCAGTGCTTTCCACTCAAAGGAAGTGTGGAAAACACTGGCTGTTCACATGGCGCTGCCGCCGCTGAGCTACGGGCCGCTCCATTCATCCCTGTAATATGCGCTGCTCCCGCTGGTGATTGACAGCGGGATGCAGTGAATATTACAGGAGATAATGAGCGGCCCCACGTGATCACGGGGCCGCAGCTGCAGCCTCTTCCAGCCACCTGACAGCCCCCGGACACCGCTCCTGAGCTGGCCTAGCACCCCCCTCCCCATACAGCACACATTGTACTTTCACATTATAAGATGCACCCCCTATTTTCCCCCAAAATTTGGGTCTTATAATGCGAAAAATAAGGTAATACTATAGGATACTAATGTCTGAGAAAACAGTGGGGTTCCACAATAAAATGGTTTGAGCTGTGTTTAGCAGCTTTGGGTCCGCTTTGAAGGTGTTTTCTAGGCCCATGATCTTGTCTTCCATTGATTTGAATGGGGTTCAGAAGTTTGGCGAACAAGACGGCGAACAAGTGCCAGTTAGCAAACTGAACCGAATCCGAACATCAAAGGGTTTGCTCATCCCTAATTATTACCTGAAGGTACCAGAAAGGGGACATTATTACATGGGTGGCAAACCTGTATTTCTTTATAGGATCTAGAACACTACAAGAGCCTATACATCTGAGCAACTTTCAGTTTGAGGTCCAGATTCAATTTTGCACCTTGACTCATCGGATTCTAAGCATGACACTGGTGCTTTCCCATAATATCTTTACACTATGATATCACAGAGTATATCAGTGTGAAATACAGGGGCGGAACTACCGTGGTGCAGCTGGTGCAGCTGCACCAGGGCCCCGAGCAGCTAGGGGGCCCCTGGGGCTCCAGCGGCAGGTCCCCTGTCAGACAGACAGAATGGTGGTGCTGTCGGGTGTCAGCGGCGCTGCACACCCGCGGCACTGTTCTTGCACTTTTCAGGGAGAGCGGCGACTTTTTTTTTTTTTTTCCTGCTCTGAGCCCCGGCCGGGTGACCCGCCCCCTGGACACCTCATCCCCGCCTCCTGGACACCTCACCCCTGCCTCTTGGACACCTCACCCCCGCCTCTTGGACACCTCACCCCCGCCTCCTGCACACCTCACCCCGCCTCTTGGACACCTCACCCCCGCCTCCTGCACACCTCACCCCTTCCTGGACACCTCACTCTTTCCCCCCTGGACACACTCCTCACCGCCCCCCCCCGGTCATCGCGCCCTCCCGCCTCACCTCACAGCACTGCCGGCGGGGACAGATGCCGGGTAGAACAGGACCTGTGATGACGTCACGCACATGTGACTCAGGTGGGCGGAGCTACATTTTGCCCGGCAAGAAGAATTGCCAGATAGGAGGAACTAGGACTGTCTTTACAAGGTAGTGGTACATAACGGTGCGTACAGAGGACGTGGGGGGGGTGCAGAGGACGGGGGGGGGTGTGCAGAGGACGAGGGGGGGGTGCAGAGGACGTGGGGGGGGGGTGCAGAGGACGTGGGGGGGGTGCAGAGGACGTGGGGGGGGGTGAAGAGGACGTGGGAGGTGTGCAGAGGACGTGGGGTGGGGGTGCAGAGGATGAGGGGGGTGTGCAGAGGACGTGGGGGTGTGTGCAGAGGGGGTGTGCAGAGGACGTGGGGGGGTGTGCAGAGGGGGTGTGCAGAGGACGTGGGGTGTGCAGAGGGGGTGTGCAGAGGACGTGGGGGGTGTGCAGAGGACATGGGGGGTGTGCAGAGGGGGTGTGCAGAGGACGTGGGGGGGTGTGCAGAGGACGTGGGGGGTGTGCAGAGGGGGTGTGCAGAGGACGTGGGGGGTGTGCAGAGGACATGGGGGGGTGTGCAGAAGGGGTGTGCAGAGGACGTGGGGGGGTGTGCAGAGGACGTGGGGGGGTGTGCAGAGGACGTGGGGGGTGTGCAGAGGGGGTGTGCAGAGGACGTGGGGGGTGTGCAGAGGACATGGGGGGGTGTGCAGAAGGGGTGTGCAGAGGACGTGGGGGGGTGTGCAGAGGACGTGGGGGGGTGTGCAGAGGACGTGGGGGTGTGTGCAGAGGACGTGGGGGGGGTGCAGAGGGGGTGTGCAGAGGACGTGGGGGGGTGTGCAGAGGACGTGGGGGGTGTGCAGAGGACGTGGGGGGTGTGCAGAGGACGTGGGGGGGGTGCAGAGGACGAGGGGGGTGTGCAGAGTACGTGGAGGGAGGGTGTGCAGAGGACGTGGAGGGAGGGTGTCCAGAGGACGTGGAGGGAGGGTGTGCAGAGGACATGGTGGAGTGTGGGCAGCGGACATGGTGGTGCACAGCACGGAGCTGAGGACATGGTGGTACACTGTGCACAGCATAGAGCTAGGGAGATGGTGGTACACTGTGCACAGCACAGAGCTAGGGACATGGTGGTACACTGTGCACAGCATAGAGCTAGGGAGATGGTGGTACACTGTGCACAGCACAGAGCTAGGGACATGGTGGTACACTGTCTCCCGCCGCCTTAAAATCGGTCTGTTTCCAGGAGAGTCGGACGAGTGACATCTGTTTTTTTAGTCCGTTTGGCATCCAACTGCTGTGCGAGTGTCCGACATTTCTCTCAGATCACATCCGTGTGATGTCTGAGTGCAATCTGTTGTTTTTCTCAGCAGCTATTACTGTAGAATCATTTACAGGAACAT
This sequence comes from Allobates femoralis, assembly GCA_033576535.1. NCBI lineage: Eukaryota > Metazoa > Chordata > Amphibia > Anura > Aromobatidae > Allobates > Allobates femoralis. Next base: position 264,160,144 of record JARQOC010000006.1, on the reverse strand, counting down.
GTTACAGTGTTCTCAGCTGCAGAATGAGAATGTATCCGTGAAAAAAACGTGTCAGGCTGTGTTCACACATTGTGTATTTTGTTGCGCTTTTTTGCGCACATGCTTTTTGCCGCGTTTTTCGGCCACGCAAAAAAAGCGCAACAAAATACGCAGGGGCTTTCACACACTGCGCTTTCTTTACCCCAGAATGTGATGTATCACATGACCGCGAGCGCCCAATCAGCGCCGGGAACGCCCCTCTGACGTCACCGCAGGTCTTGGCACCGGAGACCGGACACCGGGTAAAGGCGTCGGACAGGTAAAGTATTCATTCTTTTTTATTTTTCATACACTTGCCTTTGTTTAATTTAGATTTCGCAGTGTATATTAATACACTGTGAAATCTAATGGGCGGCCACAGCTGTCACAGAGGGAGGAGGAAGCAGGATTCTTCCTCCCCTCTGTGACATCACAGGGAGAAAACGCAGGAGCAGCAGCTGCGTAAAGAATTGACATATCAATTCTTTACGCAGCTGCGTTTTCTCCCATAAACGCACTGCGTATTTTTGCGCAATGTCTGCACTGCAAAGTGAATTTCCCATTCACTTTGCTGGCAGACAAAATGCATATTGCGTATTTTGAAAAAGCGTGCGTAAAAAAGCGCAGCAAAATACGCAATGTGTGAACGCAGCCTCAGACTCCGATGGTTCGTGTGCTGTCCGTGTGCGGTCCGTGATTTTGTCAGACCCATAGACTTGCATTGGTGAGTCTTGCGCGGGAATCACATACTGTCGCAGCATGTTGCAACTTTTTTCTCATCCTGAATCTGGATGAGAAAAAAGCGTCCGACACTCCCCAATCTGCTCTCAGAGATTGATTGCAATGCAAGAAAATCACACATTGCACTCATCAGAGTTTCACGCCAGTGTGTCTGTACCCTAATACTAAAATCCATATAGTAATCCTACTGGTATGGGAGGGTTTATGGCTCAGTACACTCCATGCTTCTTGTTATTAACCAGTTAATGCTCTCTTGTCCACCACACTGCAGTGTCAAAAGAGGAAGACAGCGAGACAGACAGCAACATGGCATCAGAGAGCCCCTGACCTCGAAATAGAAGATCCTCAGATCCCGGTATTGTGACATAATATTAAGAATAAAGGTTTTTTGCATTTATATTGCATTATGAACTCCACAGCACGGCGGCGAAAATTACTTCGGCCCCGGGCCCTCCTTGACTCCTGCTTGTTGCCATACACTGGGGTTGTGAAGAGGTAGCAATTGCACCCCTTCTCTTTGTGTTTTAGTATAGTAGTTATATTCTTGTATATAGGGGCAGACAGTATATACTATGTGGACTTCCAGATTATCAATAACCAAAGGGGCGGCAAATTTTTCGACCGCCCCGGGCATCACAAACAGTTGCTACGCCGCTGGCTGTGATGCACACCCGCGGCACTATTCTGGCACTGAGTTCCAGGGGGGGGGCCCCGAAAAATTTCTTGCACCAGGGCCCACTACAGTCTGGGTCCGCCCCTGGTGAAATATGAGAAAATGTCATAGTCTGTATAAAAGAAGCAAAGAATGCAACAGCCATTTTGTGTTGAATTTAGATAGTGATGAGAGGTTGGTATAGCTCAAATTATAACCATAAAGATAGGTAGACAAAGCCATAAGACTGTGAACAAATTGTCCGGTGCGTTCTACAACAACTGTTGTGAAGATGATTTGTATAGAGAATAATAAACAAATTCCATTGATACGAACAAAAATATACCAAGGAAAGCTGTCAGCTATTGATCACAGTGGTTACGGCACTGAAGTTCTGCTGCATTTCAATAACATTTATTTTTTGCATTCATGCACAAGAACTAAAAACATTAAGCTCTTTTGCTACCTCACAAAGTATGCATGTCACAAAATATTTTGATTGGAGATTTTTATTTTAGTCTAATTTGACATACATACACACCTTACCAAAAATGTGACCTACTGCCACTGTTGTTGTTTTTGGCATTTACTTGCATTTCATGGTTGGTTCTTGGAACAGCTGAAGGAGATCCTGCATTGTCAGGCCGAGGATATGTGAGTCAGTCGACAGAGTAGGGGGTTACTCGGGTGCCGGGACAGGTTGTTACCTCGGTGGGGGATCACAGCTGGTCGGTTCCCGATTCTGTGCCCTGGACCCTCGATGGCGGGGATGGTGGGGGATGATGATGATGGATGGGGAAATGGTAATGTGACGACACCTGTGGTACCTGGTAACGTGGATACCAGCGCTGTGGCCAGCCGCTGAGGTGATGGAAGTGCAGCTCAGAGTAGTACAGCTCCCCACAGATGGAGCTTTACCTCAGGGCAGCGGGGGGGTAGATGAGGGGAGTAGTAGTCCTCAACTTTTTGATGCTGTAGGAGCCCTCTGGGCAGCAGAGCAAATGAGGACAGGCACCGGATCAGCTCAAGAAGTTCTTTACTGTCTCCAGATGAAAAACAGTTACACAGTACAGTCTGGTTTACCGGGGACGTAGCCACAGATTTGGGGCAACTTAGCAGAGTCTGTTGGTGGTATCCTCTCAAAACGTTCGGGGTGTGTGTTCCTCTTTACTCTCATTCACCACTCTAAAGAGCTCCTTCGCCAGTCCCCTGGTCTGTTACTATTAGGTACGGTCGGTTCCTTACCAGTACGGACGGGAGTGACAACAAGCAAATCCTCCCGCCACTGGAATTCGGTCCTTTCCCTAATGTGTCCTGGACCTTTTTGGAACTGAGGAAGAGGTACAGTCTGTGGCGCTATGGCTCTCTTCTGTTGGTCCCACAGCTTGTTGGTTCACAGTCATGGATAGACCTCTGACTGCCTCAGCTCCAGTATGACGGTGTCGGACCTGGACTCCCCAGCCAGCTCCAACCGGTCCTGGATTGTCCCCTCCATTTCTGGGTCACCCCTCTCCAAGAACGTGCCCTCCTGCCGGGACGTCTGTGAGGCACGTCCTCACTGGTTGCCTTCCCAGCACTGTCTGACTAAAAATTAGCTCAACTGTCACTCAAGTCTCCTGCTCTACTCTAAGCTTCACCCCTGGACCTACTGAATATATGGTCCCTATGCTAAGGTGGGCTAGTGTATAGGTGCTTTGGACAGACTCTGCATGAAACCCCATATCCATGGCTACGGAGGCACTACAACGTCTGTTTGGGGTGCAGTACCTCTCTGTAGTAGAGATGAGCCACCACCCCAGTGTTCGAATTCGATTCGATTCGTCGAATCCACAGGGTGTTTGACGAATGTTCGTCGAATGCTCGACGAACACCGTCGAACACCCCGGAAAACGTACAATCTGGGCTTGTGGGGCTTTTTCACTTCCACAATGTATATACATACATTGTGGAAGTGAAATAAAGTCAAATAAAGTGTTAAAAATAAAAAAATAATGTATGCTCACCTGTCCGCGGTCCACCGAAGCCTCCGGTATGGTCCTGTGTCTTACAGGACCTGTGGTGACGTCAGTTCTCGCGGGAACTCCGGTCACATGATATTTTTATGATTCGGACCCTTTCTTTAAGTAAAAGTTACTTAAAGAAAGGGTCCGAAACATAAAAATATCTATTTTAAGCTTTCCGGCAAGGTCCTGTGCTTAAAGGACCTGTGGTGACGTCATGTTCTCGCGGGAACTCCGGTCACGTGACCGGAGTTCCCACGAGAACATGACGTCACCACAGGTCCTATTATCAATAGGACCTTGCCGGAAAGCGTAAAATAGATATTTTTATGATTCGGACCCTTTCTTTAAGTAAAAGAAAGGGTCCGAATCATAAAAATATCTATTTTAAGCTTTCCGGCAAGGTCCTATTGATAATAGGACCTGTGGTGACGTCATGTTCTCGCGGGAACTCCGGTCACGTGACCGGAGTTCCCGCGAGAACATGACGTCACCACAGGTCCTATAAGCACAGGACCTTGCCGGAAAGCTTAAAATAGATATTTTTATGTTTCGGACCCTTTCTTTAAGTAACTTTTACTTAAAGAAAGGGTCCGAATCATAAAAATATCTATTTTAAGCTTTCCGGCAAGGTCCTGTGCTTCCAGGACCTGTGGTGACGTCATGTTCTCGCGGAACTCTGGTCATGTGACCGGAGTTCGCGCAAGAACATGACGTCACCACAGGTCCTAGAAGCCACAGGACGTTGCCGGAGGCTTCGGTGGACCGCAGACAGGTGAGCATAGATTATTTTTTTATTTTTAACACTTTTTCTTTTAGGTAATGTTTATTTTGGCTGAAAATGCGGCAGATGCGGTTTTCTGACCGCATCTGCCGCATTTTCGAACCAAAATCGAACATGTTCGAAATTCGCCGAATTGGAACCAAATTGCTTGAATTCGGCGAATGACTCGAATAGCGCCAAAATCGACTCGAATTTGAGATTGGCGAACTATTCGAGTCGAACATCGCTCATCTCTACTCTGTAGCGCCTTCCCATAGGGGTGCCATACATGGACAATGTAAAAGCTGATAGGAATCCAATAATCTACTATATAATTGCCGTAGGCATTTTCGTGTCGGACCCCGAAAACGTGCCGTGGATATGTCACACTGTGACGTCACCACGGCGAAGCATTGGCCGCGTAGCGGCCAATGCGAGACGTCAGCTGCGCGAGCAATGGCCGCGAGGCCATTGCGAGACGCTAGCTTTAGTGCGAGCAATGGCCGCGAAGCGGTCATTGCGAGTCGCTGGCCGAAAATAGAACCAGAGGCCCGGCTACACAGTTAGCGATTTACCGCTGAGGTAGCGCGAGCAATGGCCGCGAGGCCATTGCGAGTCGCTACGTCAGCCGCCGCAAGTCCCCTTATACTTTGAATGGGGAATCCATGCGAGTATCATCATCATCATCATCATCATCATCATCATCATCATCATCCTACTACTACTACTACTACTACCCGCACAGACCCCCCTCAATGGCCGCACAGACCCCCCCCTCCCTCAATGGCCGCACAGACCCCCCCCTCAATGGCCGCACAGACACCCCCAACCCCCCACCCCCAACCCACAGACCCCCCCTCAATGGCCGCACAGACCCCCCCCCCCTCAATGGCCGCACAGACCCCCCCCCCCCCTCATATGCGCCGCACAGACCCCCCCCCCTCAATGGCCGCACAGACCCCCCCCCTCAATGGCCGCACAGACCCCCCCCTCAATGGCCGCACAGACCCCCCAACCCCCCCTCAATGGCCGCACAGACTCCCCCCCTCAATGGCCGCACAGACCCCCCCCTCCCCCCTCAATGGCCGCACAGACCCCCCCCCCTCAATGGCCGCACAGACCCCCCCCCCCCTCAATGGCCGCACAGAGCCCCCCCCCCTCAATGGCCGCACAGAGCCCCCCCTCAATGTCCCAAAGTCAGCTGTGACCGCCTGGCCCTTGGACACTGGCTGCCATGCACACATCAGCTGGTAGGCTCCCATCACTTACCCACTGAGGACGGATCACTTCCAGCACCTCTTCACATGGCAGTGCTCTGAACTTCTGAATCGTCCTCTCCTCACTCAGACACCTGGCAGGTTCCTATCCAGCCTACTCACTCCCAGCTGCAACCCAGTGAGTCAATCAGCACATCTTCACTCACACACAGACCTGACATGTGATTAACCCCCTGTGCACCATTCAGGTTTAGCCCAGCAAAGCACTCATCCTCACAGGTTCAGCCGCTCATTAGGCTCATGAATGTATCGGATCTTCAGCACTCACACTCAGCTGTTTTACTCAGCGAGTCGCTGGCCGAAAATAGAACCAGAGGCTCGGCCACAAACTTAGCGATTTACCGCTGAGGTAGCGCGAGCAATGGCCGCGAGGCCATTGCGAGTTGCTACCTCAGCCGCCGCACCTGCCGCAAGTACCCCTATACTTTCTATGGGGATTCCCGCAACCGCGCCGCAAGTGTAATGGTTGCGGCGCGGTTGCGGTAATCCCCATAGAAAGTATAGGGGAACTTGCGGCAGGTGCGGCAAGTGCGGTTTTGCACTTGCGGCAAGTGCGGCCGCGAAAAAAACCGCAGTCAGCCGCGGTTTTTTTCGCGGCCGCACCTGCCGCAAGTGCAAAACCGCATTTGCCGCACCTGCCGCAAGTCCCCTATACTTTCTATGGGGATTACCGCAACCGCGCCGCAAGTGTAACGGTTATGCGGCAAACGCGGCAGATGCGGTTACACTTGCGGCGCGGTTGCGGTAATCTCCATAGAAAGTATAGGGGGACTTGCGGCAGGTGTGGCAAGTGCGGTTTTGCACTTGCGGCAAGTGCGGCCGCGAAAATCTTAAAAAAAATTTAAAATATTCTAGACACCCGATGCATTTGCATCGGGCTCACAGCTAGTACTAATCTATAATTATCAAAACAACAAACACAAGGTGAAATAAACCTTAAGAAGGAGCACAATTTCAATAAGAGTGAGAAAGAAAATATCATATATAAAAGCCTTATATTTACTATTCATCATAGCAAAAAGACAAAACACACGGCACCCCTACAACCTTCCTTCAAAATCCAAAGTGTTTCAACAGGGCCTTAATCATTCCATGATTGTCTCGCTCACTGGAATTCTTCTCATTGACATTGTGCTTGCTGAGTGGCCAGAAGTAGGTAACTTCCATGCTGAGTGATGTCTTTTGGATTTCATTCAGGATTGTGGTGAGCTGAATACTCTTTTTTTTCTAGAGATGTTAAAAAATAAGTAGCAAAAAAATTATATCTTTTCTGAATATAATGCAAAAAAATATATAAAATAGTAAAAAGGCAGTGCTTTACTGAGAAACACAAAAGAGCCTCTATATACAAAGCTAGGTAAGCAAAATAAAACCAGTCTGCATACATAAGAAAAATACACTATTGTAAATGAAAGACCAAGAGGCTTTGAAATGAATCCCTATTTCATCAGAACAAAGCTATGAATTCAGGGTATATAAAACCATAAGGTGTGCAGGTCACTAATCAGTATACAAGATAGTTATGAGTAAAGTGCAAAAGCAGGAAAGCTATAGAATATAAATACCGTATATACTCGTGTATAAGCCGACCCGTGTATAAGCCGACCCCCCTACTTTTGCCCCCAAAACCTGGGAAAACCTATTGACTCGTGTATAAGCCGAGGGTGGACCCCAGCACAGGTATACAGCCCCCAGCAGTGTGGTATACAGCAGCCTCCCCAGTGGTATATACAGGCCCCAGCAGTGTTACAGCAGCAGCCCCAGTGGTATATACAGCAGCAGCCCCAGTGGTAGTATACAGCAGCCCCAGAGGTATATACAGCAGCCCCAGTGGTAGTATACAGCAGCAGCCCCAGTGGTAGTATACACGCAGCCCCAGTAGTATATACAGCCCCAGTGGTAGTATACACGCAGCCCCAGTAGTATATACAGCCCCAGTGGTAGTATACAGCCCCAGTGGTAGTATACAGCAGCCCCAGTGGTATATTCAGCCCCAGTGGTAGTATACAGCAGCCCCAGTGGTATATACAGCCCCAGTGGTAGTATACAGCCCCAGTGGTAGTATACAGCAGCCCCAGTGGTATATACAGTCCCAGTGGTAGTATACATACAGCCCCAGTAGTAGTATACAGCCCCAGTGGTAGTATACAGCCCCAGTGGTAGTATACAGCCCCAGTGGTAGTATACAGCCGCAGTGGTAGTATATAGCCCCAGTGGTAGTATATAGCCCCAGTGGTAGTATACATACAGCCCCAGTGGTAGTATACAGCCCCAGTGGTAGTATATAGCCCCAGTGGTAGTATTCATACAGCCCCAGTAATAGTATACAGCCCCAGTGGTAGTATATAGCCCCAGTGGTAGTATATAGCCCCAGTGGTAGTATATAGCCCCAGTGGTAGTATTCATACAGCCCCAGTAATAGTATACAGCCCCAGTGGTAGTATATAGCCCCAGTGGTAGTATTCATACAGCCCCAGTAATAGTATACAGCCCCAGTGGTAGTATATAGCCCCAGTGGTAGTATATAGCCCCAGTGGTAGTATTCATACAGCCCCAGTAATAGTATACAGCCACAGTGGTAGTATACAGCCCCAGTGGTAGTATATAGCCCCAGTGGTAGTATATAGCCCCAGTGGTAGTATACATGGCCCCAGCAGGGCCCCCCTCATAATTTGGCGCCCCCACCTCCCTTTCTGGGCCCCCCCGCATGCAGCGCTGCGCATATACATTACCGGTCTAGCAGCTGTCACCCTCCGATGGATCGCGGCTCCCGGCTCCGGGCTCCATCTTCCTCGCTGTCTTCCTGCCTTGTGACCGGGGCTCATCGCGCATCGCGATGACGTCACCGCGACACCGGCCGGTCACCTGACAAGCAGGAAGACAGCGAGGAAGATGGAGCCCGGAGCCGGGAGCCGCGATCCATCGGAGGGTGACAGCTGCTAGACCGGTAATGTATATGCGCAGCGCTGCATGCGGGGGGGGGCCCAGAAAGGGAGGTGGGGGCGCCAAACTTTTAGGGGGCCGTATTGACTCGCGTATAAGCCGAGGGGGGCACTTTTCAGCCCAATTTTTGGGCTGAAAAACTCGGCTTATACGCGAGTATATACGGTACCTAAAAATCCAGTGCAGCATTTGGCTCTGTGTCCCTCCACCATGACATACGTTTCGCCCAGCTTCCTCTGGGGGGGGGAAGGGTAGAGTGTCTGGGTGGAGGATAACAAGGTATCTAAAAAGGAATATTGAGCACATGTAGGGTCTTATCCGAGATAAAGGAAATATTTGTGAGGGATAAATCAGATTCACTCACCTATTATGGTTATGTGAGACACGACCACTGTAATCAGCTTTGGCGGCTCCTGCTAACCCGAAGTGATGATCCTTTGTTGGGTGCAGAGAATGGGGCATTAGACTGTGCTGCTCGCCTGACAGTATGATGCACCAGAGGAGTCCAATAGATATAATAAAGAAATAGACTATATTTCTGTGTTTCTTTGTGTTCACTCCACTTCCTCAGGAAAGTCTCCTTTCAAAAAATCTACCACACCCAGTGGGTGGGTAATTAGACTTAAACACATGCATAACTCATAAGACACACACAAAACAATCATAAAGCATAATGGAGTATATCACTTAAAAACAGTGCTGATTCATTTAAAGGTATACTGTAGATACAGAGAAACACAGTATTTAAAACCATATTAATAAAGAAGAATGAATAAATAAAATTTTGCAAGCTGGGTGAGTGCTTTAACCTATCGCGTCAACTCATCACTCCGCTTACAAAATTTGTTTATTCATCGAACTACTTTTTTATTAATAAGGTTTTAAAAATTGAGTTTCTCTGTGTTGATATTTTTAAATGTGTTTAAAACAGCAGCAGGGTCCTGACAAAGAATGGATGGGTTGACACTATAGGTATTTAAGTCTAATTACCTGCCCACTTGGTTTGGCTTTTTTTTTTGAAGAAGGCGTCTCCATGTGCCCTCTTTCACCTTAAAGAACAGACCCTGTATGTGTATGTATGTAGATTGTCCTGAGGAAGAGGTGTGAACATCACAAAATGTGTAGAAATAAAGTCTATGTCTCTATTACATCTACTTGGACTCCTCTGGTACATCATTCTGACATGTGAGCAGCGCAGTCTGATGCCCCACTCTCTGCACCTAACAAAGCATGGAGGATAAGGGTCATTAAATAAAGAATCCAGGCCAATCATAAGTGCAGGCATCATGATCACATGGAAAGCTTTGCCGTAATTGGGGCAAGGATCCCCATCATGATGTAATCAAATATTCTCCCATCCCGCAGAATGGAACGCAACCGGAACACAGAACCGATCACATGTGCCGCAGAGAGGTAGTTGACAGATCTCGTAAGGAGCACATGTGTACAGGAGTGGAGATGAGCAAACCTGGTAGGGGCTGGAGTTAAGGGGATTTCCATGTTCAAATTGCTGCAGCTGGGAAGGCTGTGATTTAGTACACTGAGTGGTCAAACCAGTGCAAGCCATTTGCAGTGTGTGATTGTCTCGCACTAGGGTTAACAAAAACAGTTTTCATGTGTAGTTATGTAAAAATAAATTCAAATGTATAACCCTCCCACTCCCGGAAGTATTTGCCTTATTGTTGGCTGTATATGGGTTGACAGCCAAACAGCCAATTAATTATGGCTCAGAGCCAATTTCGGGTCCCAAACAGTGCAACTAAATCCAAACACCCATGGTATAAAAGGTTCACTCATCTCTACACATCTCCATGATTCTATTTGGGATACCTAACTATAAAGACGGAGATGAAATAGACTAAAGCAATATAATTGGTACATTAAAAAAAGAGAGTGAAGATAGATCAAAGTGCATGGGTACAAGTGAAAATAAAGTGTTTTCACCAGAAAATAAAGGTGATAAATACAATAATTCCTAGTATTAAAATTATAATTATTAATAATAATAATAATAATAATAATAATAATAATAATAATAATAGTGAGTTGATGATAAGCAAAGTCTATATGTGTTAACTAATAAATTATTATTATTATTAACTGAATATAAAATATTCACCTATGATTAAAAATTCATAATACATTTTTAATATTAATTTAAATACGTAAAATAAAAACTAAATAATTGTTATATAATATGTGAAAGGTATAAATACAAGAATAAATACATAAAGACAGTGGAAACCAGAAGTTTACATACACTATATAAAAAGACATATTTGCATGTTTTTCACACTATCTAATATATAAAGCTGAATGTGTGTATGTGTGCATGTGTGTATATCCGGGATTGGCATCTACACCGTCGCAGCTACAGCCGCAAAATTTTGCAGAGTCACACGTCTGGACCCCGGGAGCGTCATAGGCTATGTTGTGAGACGAAATTTTAACCCTGCGCGTTCCAGTTCACCAAACAATTTTGCCCCTATCTACATAATGGGAAAAAAGGGAAAGGAAACATGTGGGGGAAAAATCGACAGCTATCAGCTATAGAGACAAAATTTTGCACAGTCACACGTCTGGACCCCAGGAGCGTCATAGACTTTGTTGTTAGGCGAAATTTTAACCCCGCGCATTCCAATTCACCAAACAATTTTGCCCCTATCTACATAATGGGGAAAAAGCGACAGTTACCAGTTGACATTTGTGAATGAGAGGGGCTTAATGATAGCACCAAAGACTAACAGCATATACCAGCATATAGTCACTAAGGTGGGGCCCCAACATGAGATATTCACTACACACATGGGACATGTATATACACCACACGCACACAAAGGGTAACAGCAAGTGTATAGTCGCTAAGCACCCGAACAAACACACACCACAAAGAGACACACACAACACTCAGGAAGGAGCCCGGCAAGCAGCTCCGAAATGCGTCGGAAAATAAAGCTATTCATCACTTTCAACCAGGCATCCCAGTGTCTCTGGTGTCATTTACATCTATCTTGCAGCAGCGCGGATCTGGGGTACTTCGTCCGGATGATTGATTGTCTGACAAGGTGGGCACTACATTACGCATTTGCCCTTTCTAATATATTGCTATTCAAATATGGCGCATTGGTCATGGGCAGCCAATGGGAACGCAGTAGTATTCACCAATCACCGCCGACGGGGCGCGGAAAACACAACGCTCGGGCATGCCTACAGGATTGATTTCAGGATCTCTGAAGTTATGCTCAACATCGTTATCGCACTGTCACACGGCACGATCCTGCAAAATCATGAAGTTGATATAACCTGGTTTTATAGCAGTGCTTAAAATCATTGGTCAATGATTAAGGGGTTCACCCAAAATGCATCTGTTGTTTCTGTTCCCCCATGTGGGATTGTGTGATGTTTTTATAAAATTTACACCGAATAAATAATGATCTGAATAACTAGAGTCTGGCTCCAGGAAAAATCTTCTATTCATTCTGTTTGTATGCCAATTGAGCATCTATCTGGTCAAATGCTGGTGGTGCCAAAATCCTTTGGTAGTTTCAGATTTCACGATGCCTTCCACACAGTTAATGCATGTCTGGCACCCCTGCGGACCGCTCACCACTAGATGGCACAGCAGCCAGGATCGGTAAGTCCAGTCATCCCAAACACATACACAACACCTTCTCGATCACAAGACTAGGGACTCTATGCCAAGCAGCGGGATGGTAGGAGGAGTCAAGTGGCGGGTGGGAAAGTTAGGACAGGATCTGGTTAGGGGAGGCAACAAAACTAGACAAACCAAGTTCAGTAAGCCAGTCAGCCAATTAAAGTCGAGGATTAAAGTTCAGTCAGAAGGAGAGGCGAGAACACTATCACACAGGACTGAAAGGACATGGAGCTGGCGGCCTGTGCCACCATGAGGCTTGTCTGGGTCCCGGGCTGTAGACCGTAGTGAGACACAGAAGGAGTTCAAGGTGTGCTTGAATTAGCGCAGACACTGAGGGACTGGGCTGGAACCAGGTTACTGGCTCTGCTGAAGTGGCCAGGATGCTCTAGCTCCAACCACAAACACAGGCCAGGTGCGGGGTCTTTATGTCCCGTGACCCAACCTCTGGTGCAGCAAAAAGAAGGCCAACACACTAGAGCTAGGGGACCCAACAGGTCACCCACCAAAAGCCTGTGGCAGCTGGATTGTAGCTAGCCTGTGGACAGACTGAGAGGCCCATGAAAGGAACACAAAAGGGGATGATTTGGATGAGCTGTCCCGGCTGCAATGAACCTACCGGAACCGCCACTGCACTGTGTTGTAACCATCTGCAGAGAAAGTGAAGAAAACAGGGTTGAAGCTTAGCACCATGTGTGACTGTGATTTCCGCACCTGAGGAGAGGTAGACGAAAATGCCGAGCGGGCAGCAGCAGCCTGCCTGAGTGTGATTTTGAACTCTGACAGCACCACAGTCCACTGGCCTACTATTCCCTTTATCACATCCATAAACTTTGCAGTTGCCTTGGGGACCTGACTACTACTATTCCCCTTATCACATCCATAAACTTTACCATTGCCATGGGGACCTGCTATGGGGAGCTGAACCATCCTCGCTGCTACTCCCATCATCCCCAGAGGTCACGACTGCAGCAGTGGCTATACCGGCTGTATTCTATGGTTGACATCATGACACTTTTTTATTTTTAAAGCTTTTATTTTATTTTTTCTCCATTTTTCCAAATTCCCCCTTTTTAAATGCTGGCTTGACAAGGGGATCACGAACCGGGTCATACCACCGTGACATCCCGCAGCCCCAAACGACAACGAGAGGGTCCAGTTCAGAGTACCTGACAGTCCCCGCCAGGGGCAAGACACATCTAGTGGAAGAAGAAGCAAAACAAGCATAAAATATCTTTGAACCTCTAACACGTGACTGCAGGTACTGTGTTTTTTTCTATGTAGGACTTATTCTATTTTTACTAACCAGTAGAGTGATGTGTTTTTAAGCTCTATCTTGATCTCATTTGTCCACAAGACACTTTCCCAGAAGCTTTTTGACTTAGGCTGGCTTCACACCATGGTTTTGGCCATCCTGTTCTGTTCATTTTTAAAAGAACAGAACAGGATTGTTTTTAGCCTCTTATGTATCCTGCTGGATTAGTCACAAACGGCCATCCGATTTTGTGACTTCAGTCCCGAATTAGTTTCTGTCCTGTTTTTTCGTGGCCGCAAAATCGGACACTGTTCCGATTTTGGGCTCGGTGAAAAAATCGGACAAAACCTGACAGAAAATAATCTTGGGCGATCCAGTGCCCACAACATGAGAGTCAATGTGCGCAGGATCCGTGAAAAAAATTGAATTGTTTTCCGGATCTGATTTTTTTGCACAGAGCATGCTCAGAAATTGTGCTATTCTAAAGGCGTGGCCTGCAGCCCCATGTAGACGTACACTTACAGGAGCTTAGGTACCAGGACAGAAAAGCGACGGATTTAGGGTCTAAAAGAGACAATAAATCCACCTAAACAACAGGACCAACTGACGAACATCTCAAGCCCCTTTAGGGCGATTCTCATACAAATTGGATGGATAATCTAGAAGGAATAAGCAGAAACTTGCTGCCCCACTCAAGCCTATAGAGCCAGCGCCATCTTGGCTCTAAGACAAGAAGCTGGGTCTGTGCTGAACCTGCACAGATAATATTAACAAGCTGCAAGAAGAACTGTGGGAATCGCCGTGACATCGCTACACCCGAAGATCATGATACGTTACCGGCACTGACAAGCAGCTCCGGGAGGAGGAACGTGCACGCACACTGTGGAGAGAAGAGCGTAAAGAAGAGGACGGGTTTCAGAGGACTTGCTGACGATCCCAAACACACAGGTGAGTTGAGCAGCGGCGCTCTGGCCGTTACACCTAGCCCCAACACAATAACTGGCGGGAACTACTTTAGCAGCGGCATCGGGCGGAGGGATATAGCCACAAAAAAGAAGTCAGCGCTACTAAGCTCACCCCATCTCTGTGACATCACCCACAAGCAAAGAACACACAAGATAGAGTATAAGAGACTGTTTAAGATAGAAGAGTGATTAAAACCCCACCATAACAAGGACAGTGGTCAAGGACAAAGGAAAAGGACATAATTATAATCAGCAAGATTAAACAACTAATTAATCATACAAGAGAAGCAACAAACCAAACAAAAGGAGATTGTGCTCACCCAATAATTAAACAAGGGTGTAAAGAGTATAAAACCAAACAAAAGAACAGATCAGGCAAAAGAAATCCCAATCACCAGGAAAGAGGACTACTAGCAAGAGGGGTTACAGAGCCCCCAACGCTCCCCAGCTTCGCAAAATAGGGAGAAAGCATCCACTTACCAATTTCAACAAACTGAGATACACTAAGTACAATTAAGTGCCTGAGAACACTTACAAGCTCACATTCTTTAAGATATGCCACCAAAAATCAGGGGAAGTCTAAATCAAAATACACAGGATCCAAAAATGGAATCGAACTGCCCAAACATAAAAAGTAAAATTCCGGCACCAGTTTATAGCCCGAGTAAAACTGTTAACACTAAAGACGACTCCCATATGGATACTCAAAAACCTGAAAAAGAAGACCCTATAGGAGATCTCATGGTATTCGATCCCCCCTTAACAAGCTCAAAGAGAAAAGAAATGGGGTCACCATCTCATACTAGATACAAACAAACTGAAAAAGAAGAGAATCAATCACACATAAGAAGTCTAGCCGGCAAAAGATAAATGTCACCCAAGAAGGAACAAATCAACCTTCCATATCAGAAATTGACTACCCACCAGATAGGGATTTCTTCCTCAAACTCTTCTCCTCACTAAAAGAGGATATTAAAGAGCAGTTTTCGGAGGTCAAGTCATCTATTAACGCCATAAACACAAGATTAGACACAAATGAAAAAGAAGTAGAGGAACTAAAACAAGAATTAAAATCTCAAAATAATGAGCTAACTAGAGCAAAAAACGAAATAAAAAATTTAACAAACAGAATAATTGATAGGGAGGATCGTGATCGTAGATCAAACTTGAAAGTGAAAGGCATACCGGAATCCGTGAAGCCACAAGAATTGATTTCATACATCAAGTCCCTCATCAAAAAACTTTACCCCTCACTACCTGAAATAGAGAGTTCCATTGAAAGAGCGCACAGGCTCCCAAGACCACAACGTTTACCAGAAGATATACCTAGAGACGTCATCGTAAAGTTCTCATTTTACCAAACGAAAGAAAAAAATCAACAATTACACTAGACAAAAAAATCATCTACCATCTCCCTATGAAAATTTAAAAATATACTCGGACTTTTCAAAAGAAACGATGCAAAAGATAAGGATCCTCAAACCAATCACAGAGATTCTGCAAAAAAACAGATTAACTACAGATGGGGAAGGCCCTCCAACTGTATTATATTTGTGCACAAACAAAAAAACATCTAAATAGAAGACCCTGAAACAGGCCTCAAGATACTGAGAAATCTTCATATTAGTGACTAACCCATCCACATAATAACATGATTGGTCTAAAAGCAAGAGCACCTTAGGCCTAAACATAAGCCTGATAAGGAAGTTCAACATCTGTTCATACTGAACACTTCCTTCTTGAAAGACTCTGATCTAGTTTGTTTTATCTGTTTTGTTCAATTTCAATTTCTCTTCCCCACCCATCTCTCAACCTTATCACCTTATCATACCACAGCAGAGCCCTATAACCATATACCACAACAATGACTACCAAATTCATGACCATAAATGCAAACGGACTAAACTCGCCACAAAAGCGCTTTTATGTCTGGAAGGAAATAACGACCAACCTTATAGATATAGCGGGTATTCAAGAAACAAGATTCGCAGAAGGGAAACAACCGAAATTCAGTAACAAAAAATACCCACACATATACCTTTTGTCAAATTGCAAAAAAAGAGCAGGAGTTGCAATAATCATTAAAGATTCCCTAAAATTCAAGGAGATCAAATTCATTAAAGACTCTGAAGGTAGATTTATAATACTCATCTGTAAGTTAAATGATGCAATATACACGCTAGCAAATATTTACGCCCCTAACAAGGGCCAGATTACATTTATAAAACGATTTCTTAAAATAATCCAGGAACACCAAAAAGGTACACTTTTAATCTTCGGGGATTTTAACGCGGTCCCGAACCCTCTTCTAGACTCATCCAATAAAACTAGAAACATAAACACACAAATAGACACGCTTTTTAAAAAAGATGAATACTTTGATGTGTTCAGATGTCTACACACATCTTCAGTTGAATTCACCCATTACTCAAATGTGCATAAAACATTTTCGAGAATTGATTTGGTACTGACGAATATTCACTTTATACCGTATATACTCGCGTATAAGCCGAGTTTTTCAGCCCAAAAATTGGGCTGAAAAGTCCCCCCCTCGGCTTATACGCGAGTCACTGTATACTGTATACAATGTATACAGTATACAGTGCCCCCATCTATATACAGCCCCCCGCCGCAATCCTGTAAAGGAATAGGTTAGTATACTTATCCATCCGCTGCAGCTGCCCCGCCGCCATCGCGATTCAGCATCTTCCGACTTCCAGCGCCTCGCGTCTTCTTCCGATGGTCGCAGGCAATGACGTCATTGCCTAAGCGACCGAGGAGGAAACCGGAAGAAGACGCGAGACGCTGGAAGTCGTAAGATGCTGAATCGCGATGGCGGCGGGACAGCTGCAGCGGATGAATAAGTATACTAATCTATTCCTTTACAGGATTGCGGCGGGGGGCTGTATATAGATGGGGGGGCCTGTATATACCTCTGGGGCATATATATGTGGGGCTGCTGTATACTACCACTGGGGCTATATTTACCTGTGGGGCTGTATGTATACTACCACTGGGGCTATATTTACCTGTGGGGCTGTATGTATACTACCACTGGGGCTATATTTACCTGTGGGGCTGCTGTATACTACCACTGGGGCTCTATATACCTGTGGGGCTGCTGTATACTACCACTGGGGCTGTATATACCTGTGGGGCTGCTGTATACTACCACTGGGGCTGTATATACCTCTGGGGCTGCTGTATACTACACTGTGGCTGTATATACCTCTGGGGCTGCTGTATACTACCACTGGGGCTGTATATACCTCTGGGGCTGCTGTATACTACCACTGGGGCTATATATACCTCTGGGGCTGCTGTATACTACCACTGGGGCTGTATATACCTCTGGGCTGCTGGATACTATCACTGAGGCTGCTGTATACTACCACTGGGGCTGTATATACTTCTGGGGCTGCTGTATACTACCTCTGGGGCTGCTGTATACTACCACTGGGGCTCTATATACCTCTGGGGCTGCTGTATACTACCACTGGGGCTGTATATACCTCTGGGGCTGCTGTATACTACCACTGGGGCTGCTGTATATACCTCTGGGGCTGCTGTATACCACACTGTTGAGGGCTGTATACCTGTGCTGGGGTCCACCCTCGGCTTATACACGAGTCAATAGGTTTTTCCAGATTTTTGGGGCAAAAGTAGGGGGGTCGGCTTATACACGGGTCGGCTTATACACGAGTATATACGGTACATAAGATTAAATCAATCAAAATTTTGCCAAGAACGTGGTCAGATCACTCACCCAGAGTCTTTGAAACATCTATTAACCCCCTATTAATAACAATTCCCCATGGAGAGCTAATACTTACCTTTTCTCGCATTCTCAATATAAAAAGAAAATTCAAGAAGAACTACAGTTTTATTTTAAAGTAAATGACACCCAAGATATTTCTGCAACCACCTTGTGGACAACACATAAAGCAGTAATAAGAGGCCTCTTAATACAACTTAAAGCACAACAAAGGAAATCCCTTCAAAACAAAACAAAAAAAACTAAGTGAACAAATAAATAAACTAGAGGAGGACATCATATCAAAGCCCACGGAAGCCAAGCATCAGGATCTGTTGACACTTAGAATTGAACTCAGATCCTTGCTAACATCTGAATATGACAGAATTGTTAGAATAACCAAATCCAATTTCTACTCCAACATCAATAAGCCCACTAAAACCTTTGCAAATCTTATTAAAATCCACAGATCCAAAACCAATATACACCAATTAAAACACAGGAATGGCCAGATTAAAAAAAAACCACCAGAAATTTCAAAAACGTTTGCAGAATTCTACCAAAACCTGTACAACCTCAAAAATGATAACTCAGAAACAAAACCCTTGTTACCAGACATCAAAAAATTCTTTGATGAGACTACACTTCCATCAATTACAGAAGAAGAGCTTTCCATGCTTAATAAACCCTACACAGAAAAAGAAATTGCACAAACCATACACACACTGAGCAAATGTAAAGCACCTGGACCAGATGGTTTACAAAACGAATATTATACAAACAATGAAAATATACTCACACCTCACTTAACGAAATTAATAAACTCCCTAACAAATAATGACCAAATGATCCCCCAAGAAATGTTAGAAGCCATAATCTCAGTCATCCCTAAAAGTAAAGGAGACAGGGATATGGTATCCAACTACAGACCCATTTCTCTCTTGAACATGGATCTAAAGATAATCACAAAAACCATCAATTTGAGAATACAAAAAAGTTTACCAAACCTGGTAAGTGAAGACCAAGTAGGATTCACACAAAATAGAAATTGGGTGGACGCAACAAGGAGACTATTAAATTTAATTTCGCATGCAGAAACCACAGGCAAACAAATGGTAGTAGTATCTGTCGACGCCGAAAAGGCGTTCGACAGAGTACATTGGGGATACCTCTTTGAGGTGCTCCAAAAGTTCGGATTTAGGCTGAAGGCACATCATCCGACATGATCCCAGTGCCTCGCGCGAGTGCAATGCGAGATAAACTCGCATTGCACTAGAACAAGTGTTTTTCTATCATGTCGGACACACTGGTGCGCATTTTAAGCATTGAACTCGCAAAGCGAGTTTCAGTCGCAGCATGCTGCGACTGCATGCGAGTTGTACGCATTGAGCCACAATAGAAATCAATGGGTGCGTTAAAAAAACGCACCGTGCAATGACTAGTGCGAGTCTCCCGCGTGAAAAAACACACTTCCAGCACACACTTTCAAAAAGCGGGCGGGAAGAAGCAGGGCACACACCGCAGACCACCGGGAGCCAGAGCCCTCAAGCTGTGTGCGGCTTCACACGCCGCGCTGCTGGCGTTGGGGGCGGATACCCTCCCCCTCCTTCAGGCCTTCCCCTTCTCAAGATGACCCCCGGCCCCACCTGTCACTGCCCCCCACGCCCGTCGCCCGATACCGGAACCTGATTGCGGCCTCACCCGCCGCGATGCCCTACCCCTCCTCAGGCCTACCCCTCCTCTGGATGGCCCCCACCTGCGGCTT
Source organism: Allobates femoralis (assembly GCA_033576535.1). Classification (NCBI taxonomy): domain Eukaryota; kingdom Metazoa; phylum Chordata; class Amphibia; order Anura; family Aromobatidae; genus Allobates; species Allobates femoralis. The sequence goes on along the minus strand of JARQOC010000006.1, from coordinate 264,140,359 downwards.
GCGGCTTGCGGCTTGCAGCTTGCGGCTTGCGGCCCCCACCCCCCCCGATCCCCGTGTCCGATCTCACCGCTCCTCGATCCCCGTGTCCGATCCCGCCGGTGTAGCCGCCGCTCTGCCTCCTCTCCTTGCTGGAACGCCCCTCCTCCGGTGCTGCTCCGCCCTGAGGTAAGTACTGTATGAATGAATGAATCAATCAATGATTGTGTGGGTGTGTGGATGTGTGGATGTGTGGGTTAGTGGATGTGTGGGTGTGTGGATGCGTGGGTGTGTGGGTGCGTGGGTTAGTGGATGTGTGGGTGTGTGGGTGCGTGGGTGTGTGGGTTAGTGGATGTGTGGGTGTGTGGATGCGTGGGTGTGTGGGTGTGTGGATGCGTGGGTGGGTGTGTGGGTGTGTGGGTTAGTGGATGTGTGGGTTAGTGAATGTGTGGGTGTGTGGATGCGTGGGTGTGTGGATGTGTGGGTTAGTGGATGTGTGGGTGTGTGGATGCGTGGGTTAGTGGATGTGTGGGTGTGTGGATGCGTGGGTGTGTGGGTGTGTGGATGTGTGGGTTAGTGGATGTGTGGGTGTGTGGATGCGTGGGTTAGTGGATGTGTGGGTGTGTGGATGCGTGGGTGTGTGGGTGCGTGGGTTAGTGGATGCAGGTGTGTGGATGCGTGGGTGCGTGGTTAGTGGATGCGTGGGTGTGTGGATGCGTGGGTTAGTGGATGCATGGATGCGTGGGTTAGTGGATGCATGGGTGCGTGGATGCGTGGGTTAGTGGATACGTGGGTTAGTGGATGTGTGGGTGTGTGGATGCGTGAGTGTGGGTGTGTGGATGCGTGGGTGTGTGGATGCGTGAGTGTGGGTGTGTGGATGCGTGGGTGTGTGGATGCATGGGTGTGTGGGTTAGTGGGTGCGTGGGTTAGTGAGTGCGTGGGTTAGTGGATGCGTGGGTGCGTGGGTTAGTGGATGCGTGGGTACGTGGATGCGTGGGTACGTGGATGCGTGGGTACGTGGGTACGTGGATGCGTGGGTACGTGGATGTGTGTGTGCGTGGGTTAGTGGGTGCGTGGATTAGTGGATGTGTGGGTGCATGGGTTAGTGGGTGCGTGGATGTGTGGGTAAGTGGATGTGTGGGTAAGTGGATGTGTGGGTAAGTGGATGTGTGGGTGCGTGGGTTAGTGGATGCGTGGGTTAGTGGATGCGTGGGTACGTGGATGCGTGGGTACGTGGATGCGTGGGTACGTGGATGCGTGGGTACGTGGATGTGTGAATGTGTGGGTGCGGGGATGTGTGGGTGCGTGGATGCGTGGGTGTGTGGGTGCGTGGGTGCGTGGGTTAGTGGATGTGTGGGTTAATGGATGTGTGGGTGCGTGGATTAGTGGATGTGTGGGTGCATGGGTTAGTGGGTGCGTGGATGTGTGGGTAAGTGGATGTGTGGGTAAGTGGATGTGTGGGTAAGTGGATGTGTGGGTGCGTGGGTTAGTGGATGCGTGGGTTAGTGGATGCGTGGGTACGTGGATGCGTGGGTACGTGGATGCGTGGGTACGTGGATGCGTGGGTACGTGGATGTGTGAATGTGTGGGTGCGGGGATGTGTGGGTGCGTGGATGCGTGGGTGTGTGGGTGCGTGGGTGCGTGGGTTAGTGGATGTGTGGGTTAATGGATGTGTGGGTGCGTGGATTAGTGGATGTGTGGGTGCGTGGGTTAGTGGATGCGTGGGTTAATGGATGTGTGGGTGCGTGGATTAGTGGATGTGTGGGTTCGTGGGTTAGTGGATGTGTGGGTGCGTGGGTTAGTGGATGCGTGGGTACGTGGATGCGTGGGTACGTGGATGCGTGGGTACGTGGATGCGTGGGTACGTGGATGTGTGGGTACGTGGATGTGTGAATGTGTGGGTGCGGGGATCTGTGGATGCGTGGGTGCGTGGATGCGTGGGTACGTGGATGCGTGGGTACGTGGATGTGTGGGTACGTGGATGTGTGAATGTGTGGGTGCGGGGATGTGTGGTTGCGTGGATTAGTGGATGTGTGGGTGCATGGGTTAGTGGATGCGTGGATGTGTGGATGTGTGGGTGCGTGGGTTAGTGGATTCGTGGGTTAGTGGATGTGTGGGTTAGTGGATGCGTGGGTTAGTGGATGTGTGGGTTAGTGGATGCGTGGATGCATGGGTGCATGGATGGATGTGTGCGTATGTGTGACTGCATGTGTGGATGTGTGCACGAATGGATGTGTACATGCGTGGATAATGGATGGATGGATGCAACAAGGTATCAAGTGTCCTCTTCTAGTCTCAGGGATCATAGTCATGGTGCACTGTATGACAGATCATTGCCATACAGTGCACCATAACTCTGACCCCAGAGACTGTAGGAAGAGGACACTTGATCCCTTGCTGCAATCTCTGGAGCAGAGGCGATCGAGCATCGTGGGACCTTCGTTGTGGACTACGTCGGAGGCGATCGAGCGACGCGGGACCTTCGTTATGGACTACGTCGGATCTTTCTAATAAAGATGGAGTCTGAATTTTGTTTGTGTTTTTTTGCAAATAAAAATATTTTACTCTGTGTGTATTTATTGACTACTTACCAGAGATTCCTAATGGCGGGTCTAACATTGGCCCAATATTATGAATCTCGGGCTTAGTGCCAGCTGCCAATAAAAAGCTGGCATTAACCCCTTTATTACCCAGTTTGCCACCGGCACCAGGGCAACTGGAAGAGCATGGGTACAGCACCAGAAAATGGCGCTTCAATGAATGCGCCATTTTCTGGGGCGGCTGCGGGCTGCAATTCGCAGCATGGGGGGCCCAGAACGCTTGGGCCTCTCCATGCTGCGTATTCCAGCCCCCAGCTGTCTAGTTGTACCTGGCTGGACTAAAAATATGGCGGAGCCCCACGTCATTTTTTTTTTCTAGAATTTGTTCTAGAAATAAAAAAATGGGCATCGCTGTATTTTTGGTTGACAGCAAGGTACAACAAGGCAGCTGGGGGTTGGTGGCAGTCTGTAGCTGCCAAGTTGTACTGGCTGGACCAAAAATATGGTGAAGCCCCACGTCATTTTTTTTAATTACTTCTACCAATAAAATGACATGGAGCTTTGCCATATTTTTGGTTGCCAGCCAGGTACAACTTGGCAGTTGGGGGGCTGCAATCCTCATCATAGAGAGATCCAAATGTTGTGGGCCCCTCACGCTGCAAATTGCAACCCACAGCCACCTCAGAAAATAGCACATTCATTGGAGGTGCCATTTTCTGGTGCTGTACCCCAACTCTTCCAGTTGCCCTTGCGCTGGTGGCAATGCTGGTTGCACACAGGGGCTCTCCATGCGCGACATGGTGTCCGTTAACAATTGTTAGCGGACACCATGTTGCATATGGAGAGCCCCTGTGTGCCTAAACATTGGAGCTCCCCCACAAGTGACCCCATTATGCATCTGGATTTGTTCCTTGGGGGTCTAGTTTCCAAAATGGGGTCACTTGTGGGGGAGCTTGAATGTTGAGGCACACAGGGGCTCTCCATACGCGACATGGTGTCCGCTAACAATTCCAATTGTTAGCGGACACCATGTCGCGTATGGAGTGCCCCTGTGTGCCTCAGCACTGGAGCTCCCACACAAGTGACCCCATTTTGGAAACTAGACCCCCAAGGAACAAATCTAGATGCATAATGAGCACTTTGAAGCTCCAGGTGCTTCACAATTTGATCCGTAAAAATAAAAAAATAAGATTTTTGTGGAAGAAAAATATTTTTTTCATTTTTACGGATCAATTTGTGAAGCACCTGGGGCTTCAAAGTGCTCATTATGCATCTAGATTTGTTCCTTGGGGGTCTAGTTTCCAAAATGGGGTCACTTGTGGGGGAGCTCCAATGCTGAGGCACACAGGGGTTCTCCTAACGCGACATGGTTTCCGCTAACAATTTGAATGGAAATCAGCTCATATTGTTAGCTGACACAATGTCGCGTTTGGTGAGCCCCTGTGTGCCTAAACATTGGAGCTCCCCCACAAGTGACCCCATTGATTGACAAATAAGTGGCAGCAAATCAGTGCAGTCTTGACACCAGGAGAAGGTGCTAGTCTGTCGGATCGCAGTAGGAATGAAAAAATCTCACTAGCACCGCACTAGCACCACACTAGCACCACACTAGCACCACACTAGCACCGCACTAGCACCGCACTAGCACTACTACACGCATCAAACTCGCATCAGTATTGCGCTTCAAAAACGCGCCGTTTTTGAGGGATCAGTGTGCCTTCAGCCTTAGAGGCAACATCTTGAACACTATTAAAGCTCTTTATACTAACCCATCCACGAGAATTCTCACCAACAACCACCTTTCAGATCCGTTTCCACTAACAAATGGAACAAGACAAGGCTGCCCACTTTCCCCATCTCTATTTAATTTATGTATAGAGCCACTAGCCCAGAAAATTAGATCAAACCCAAAAATAACACACAAACATCTCGTGCTACAAGATTAACATTAAAAAAACTCAGGTATTAAATGTCAACTTAAACAGCCAACAAATTGACAAACTAAGGCAAGATATACCTCTAAATTGTGAAACAGATACGTTAAACTATTTGGGAATAATCATTACCAAAACAAATAATAATGTATATGAGGCAAATTTACAGGCGATATACAAAACAATCCAGAACGATATGGCCCGGATCTCTAAAACTGAACTCTCTTTGATAGGGAAAATTGAAGCTTACAAAGCTATTCATATCACCCAAATTACTATATATCTTCAGATCAATCCCGTTCCACCTCACACAGACTTGGTGCAAAAAACTACAATTGCAACTCTCCAAATTCTTCTGGGGGGGGAAACCAAGAGTCCCTCTGAACGTTATAGAAAAAAGTAAAAGAAATGGAGGGCTGGCAGCTCCCAATATATCCGCTTATTATAATTCTATAATCGTCAAACGTAGTAAAAAATGGTGGGAAACTAACAACAAACCAAGATGGATAGAATTGGAAAAAACTAACCGACACGGAAAAGACCTTAGGTGGAATGTTCTTGCCTACCTCTGTGACAAAACTAAAAAATTACCAAAAGAACCAACACTTAAAGCAACAATCCGCTCATGGAGAACCCTAGTGACAACTTCAACAATCTCGCAACCACAGATGTCCCCAAGATGGATACCAATAGACCCTCTAACATCTTTTACAACCAATATTAAAACGCAAACATGGAAAGAAAAAGGGATTAAAACCTTTGCGTATATAATGGATGGTGCAAACCATCTACTGCCATTTGCACAACTACAACTCAACTTTAATCTACCTGATGATGAATAACAAAATTGGAACAAGATTAAGCAAGTCTTTAATAAAATCAACAACAAATTTAGCCTAACACACAATGTAGCGCAACTAATCCGGTACGGCCAAACGAAAATATTCTGGCTTTTGAAAAATATTTACTCGGAGTACAATCAAGACTCAAAGATGGTAATCTCGCCAGCCATAGATGTTTGGACTAAAGAACTACACATTCCAATCCCATTGGAAGCATTGGAATCTACCTACAAGACTGTATACAAAAGTATATTCAGCTCTTCCCTTATTGAGAACCTTTATAAAATTATCACAAGATGGTATTACACACCTTCGAGAATCCATAAATTTGCTGACAATCAGTCCCCCAATGATGGAGGAACTGCGACAATTTGGGGACAATACTACATATATTTTGGGAATGTCCCTTGTTACAAGAATACTGGGGAAAAATCCAAATCTTAATAAACGAAATCACTGAAACAGAAATTAATCTAACACCAGAACTGGCTTTGTTACTGATTAACATAACATCAATGAAGTACCCTTACACTCCAGAGCTCTGGTAACACACATTTTACTTGCAGCTAAAACCCTTATAGCGAGAAAATGGAAGGAAACCAATCCTCCAGCATTCACATCCTTGATGGAAACAATGGCATCACACAATACCTATGAATGGATGCATGATACAAGAAATAATTTACAAAGAAGCTATGCTAAAAAATGGAACCAGTGGAACCGTTACTTCTCTATACAGTCATTTGAGTAACATAAATTGAACAATTCTCTGTTGTGGTATAAGAACTGAGCAGATAAACTTTCAAAAGTCAAGCTCCCCTCCCTCCCCTACCCCCCCCTTTTTTCTTTCCCACTTTATTGTTAATAACTGTTAAAACAACTGTTAGTTAATTAAGAATATGATACTGAACTGGAAATATATAATCAATATATCTTTGAATAATAACAATATGATAATGTAATAATGTAATAATGTGATATGTTAATTCAAAAACCAATTAAAACTATTGAACAAGAAATTGTGCCATTCTAATTTCAGCACCATGGACAGCATTATTTTATGTATAGGCTGTGAATTCAGCACCAAGGACAGAGCAGACACAGGCAGACTCCAGCACCATGGACAACGGCAGAAAACAAATCCTGCAAAAAACAGGATCCCGGACCATATTTGGCCACACTTTTCTACATATCCTGTCTTGTCAGTTCCTGTCCATGGGGTCCTGCAAAAAAACAGGATCCCACGGACACGAACAAAACCGTGGTGTGAAGCAAGCCTTACATACATTTTGGCAAACTGCAGTCTACCTTTTTAACCCCTTCACCCCCAGGCAATTTCCCGTTTTTCATTTTCCCCTCCCTTTCTTCCAAGAGCCATCACTTTTTTATCTTTTCATCAATATAGACATATAAGGGCTTGTTGTTTGTGGAACGAGTTGTACTTTTGAATTACATAATTTATATAGTATACAGGAAAATGGGAAAAAAATGCCAACTGCGATGAATGTGCAAAAAAAAGTGTAATTACACATTTTTGGGGGTGTTTTACTAATCATATTCACTATACGGTACAACTGACTTGTCAGTATGATGCCTGGGGTGAGTTGGAGTTTGTAGATACCAATCATGTATACTTTTACATAAGTGGTGAAAAAATTCTGAAATTTTTAAAGAAAAAAAATCGCGCTTTTGCACCATTTTCCATGAACCATAGCTTTTTCATGGGCAGCTTGATGGCTCAGTGGTTAACACTAGAGCGTTGGCACTGGGGTCCTAGGTTAAAATTTCACCAAGGACAACATCTGAAAGGAGTTTGTATGTTTTCCTCATGTTTGTATGGGTTTCCTCCAAGTACTGCGGTTTCATTCCACACTTCAAAGACATACTGATAGGATGCTTAGATTGTGAGCCCCGATGGAGACAGTATTACTCATGTATGTAAAGTGCTATGGAAGTAATAGTGCTACCATATATGATTGAATAAATATTGTTATTAAAAAAATCTAATTTTTGGGGATTTGGGGCTGTGTGATGGCTTATTTTTAGCGGCTTGAGCTGACATTTCTAATGATACCATTTTTGCATGCGCTGTTTTGATCACCAGCTATTGCATTTAATTGAAATGTTACGAAAAAAACATAATTTTGGCGTTTGGACTTTTTTTAACTTGATCTGATTGATTTTATATTTTTATAGATCAAGCATTTCTGAACGTGGTGATACCAAATATGTATATATTAAATTTTTTTTTAAATAGTTTTTTCAATCAGGCAAAAGGAAATGATTTGAACTTTTTTGTTTTTTCTTTTTTTCATAGATTTAAAAACTTTTTTTACATTTTTTTCTCTATTTAAACTGCTCCCAGGGGCCTCAGTTCTGCACAGTTCGATCGCGTCTGCAATGCTGAGACATGCTTTAGCATGTCTCTGCATAGCAGTAGTCATCATTTATTGTGGATGCCGGCCCTTGCCAGTCATTCTCAGCAAGTGATTACAGAGAGCATCAGGGATCATCACAGGACCTCGTGCTGTCAAGGTAACCATCGGAGGTCCCATGATAACATCATGGGACCAACGATACTGGTGCTTTACCCGCTGCAGTGCTTTGGATTGCGCTGTCATTGATTGACAGAGCGATCCAACGGGTTAACAGCACCGATCTGATCTCTGATCCAATAGGTGCAGTCTGCTACACATGTCAGCTGATCAGATCAGCTGAAATGTGTGGGGGATAATACAAGCTCAGTGCATGGAGGGAGGGACATGGCCCACGGCTAATATATCAGCCCTTAGTCATGAAGGGGTTAATGTACTTTGTAGTTTGTGCTGACACTGAGGTACCCTGAGCCTGCAATACAGATTGAATTTCTTTGGAACTCGATTAGGGCTAGTTATTCATTATTCAGTTATTTCTACATTGCAACCTTTCACCAAGTTTCCTTTGCCGTCCACATCCAGGGAAATTGGCTAAAGTACCATGAGATATTTTGATTATGTTTTGCACCATTGACAAAGGAACATTGAAATCCCAAGAGATAGACTTGTAACCTTGAGACTGTTCATATTTTTCCTCAATTTTGAAAGTCTTCAGACAGTTCTTCTCTGTGTTCTCCATTCTTAATGGGGCACTTATAGACACATGATGCAAAGATTTAGTCAACTTCTCCCCGTTTTATGTGTTTTCAGGTGTGATTTTCAAGCTGTCCACGCCTGTTACTTGCCTCCGGTAAATTTGTACCCCAAGGAACACACTTTTTTTATCCATATTTTCAGAAAGGTGACAACAATTTTATCTAGCTTATTTTGGGGAGCTTTGTGTAAAATTATTTTGTTTTTCATTTTTCAACCTGTTCATGACAAAATATTTGTAATTGCAATAATTTTATTAGAAAAATAGTTAATTTTCTAGAAAAGGCTCAGGGATGCCAACACCTTTGACCATGTCTGTATGAAAAAAATCATTATACTCACCCTTCACCTCTATCAAAACTCACCACCACCTGTTTATTATTTGCCACATTTTTAGATCCCCCACCAATTGCATTGGAATCTTTGGTCTTCTCGCACTGTGTCTGACTTCCTGCTAACAAGGTGCCAATGACAACCAGAAGTCCAGCACAGTTTGGGAGGCTTGAAGATTAGGCAAGGACTGAACAAGTGGCAGTGAGTAGTAGAGGGGCCGGAGATATGGGTGTTTAGGTGAGTATAATGATTTTATAGTTTATGTTCTATTAGTTATGGTTTAGAATAATGGCAATCTGTGTTTGACATCTGCTGAATCCATGTGAAAGTGACGTACAAAAAAATCAGCATTGCAGCAAATGTGGATTTTCATAAATTTAAATAGAATTCAATTCCACTTGAATATTTTTGGCCATTTCTTTCTACAGCATATACAACATATTTGTAGATTACTTGTGTAGGAAGCCAGTGTGTATAGAGACTATCAGGGTCAAAGACAGTCACTGTGTCGTTGTAAGCACTCAGTTTGCAATCCTATAGTATATCCGCATTGCTTTATGTTACAAAGCCACTCTCACCCAGAAAAAAAAATACTTTTATGTAAGAATAATGCCATGTGTCTAAAGCACTGCACATTTTTATTTTTAATGAATGCAAAAGCCAATAGAATAGACCTAAGTTTGCCTTAATATTAAATAAAATGTGTATTATTATTTTATCAATACTATCATTTTTATATTTTAACTCTAACACTTTAAATTACAATGTTATCCATATTTTCAAAAGTTGTCAGGTTCAGTAATGGAAAGAGACATTTCTTTATGAATTTGACCTCCTGAATTCAATTCTGACAATGAACATTTTTTGTAGGCTCTTGTTTCTATGATATTAAAGAGTTTAATAAGAGTTTAAATAATCAATATATAAAAGATTCAGCACTTTGAAGCAATGTTATTTTTGCAAGTATAAAGATGCAGAATGTTTTGTTATGCCAATTTTCTGATATTTATTCAGTGGAAACATAGCAACAATTCAACTAACTAAAATCTGTCTAAACACTATTGCCAATTACCGTATCAACAGTTAGGGCCGCTTTACACACACAGATATCTGTGTCCAACTTCTGAACAGATCTCTGGTTGCAGTGAAATCATGGACACATTGTTACATTTGTACACAGCCACAAAATGGAACAATGTGTCCATGATTTCACTGCAACCAGAGAACTGTTCAGAAGTTGGTCACTGAAGTTGGTGTGTGTAAAGCGGCCCTTACAGAAATTGCACTACAAATTTGGTCATCACTCTTAAATACTCTTTTTTTGCTTGTCTCTTGCAATCCTGCATTGGATCTTCTTCCAATTGTCCAACAGTAATCTTCAACCATTATTTGATTCCATTTTCAGAACTGTAAAGTGCTGCAGATTATGTTTGATGCTACATAAATAAATATTATTATTATTGATCTAATTTCTACACTGTGTGCAGAATTATTAGGCAAATGAGTATATTGATCACATGACACTTTTTATACATGTTGTCCTACTCCAAGCTGTATAGGCTTGAGAGCCAACTACTAATTAAGTAAATCAGGTGATGTGCATCTCTGTAAAGAGAGTGTGGTCTAATGACATCAACACTCTATATAAGGTGTGCTTAATTATTAGGCAACTTCCTTTCCTTAGGCAAAATGTGTCAGAAGAGAGATTTGACGGACTCTGAAAAGTCCAAAATTGTGAGATGTCTTGCAGAGGGATGCAGCAGTCTTGAAATTGCCAAACTTTTGAAGCGTGATCACCGGACAATCAAGCATTTCATGGCAAATAGCCAGTGGGGTCGCAAGAAGCGTGTTGGGCAAAAAAGGCGCAAAATAACTCCCCATGAATTGAGGAAAATCAAGCGTGAAGCTGCCATGATGCCATTTGCCACCAGTTTTGCCATATTTCAGAGCTGCAACGTTACTGGAGTATCAAAAAGCACAAGGTGTGCCATACTCAGGGACATGGCCAAGGTAAGGAAGGCTGAAATACGACAACTTTTGAACAAGAAACATAAGATAAAACGTCAAAACTGGGCAAATAAATATCTTAAGACTGATTTTTCAAAGATTGTATGGACTGATGAAATGAAAGTGACTCTTGATGGGCCAGATGAATGGGCCAGAGGCTGGATCAGTAAAGGGCAGAGAGCTCCACTCCGACTCAGACACCAGCAAGGTGGAGGTGGGGTACTGGTATGGGCTGGTATCATCAAAGATGAACTTGTGGGACCTTTTCGGGTTGAGGATGGAGTGAAGCTCAACTCCCAGACCTACTGCCAGTTTCTGGAAGACAACTTCTTCAAGCAGTGGTACAGGAAGAAGTCGGTATCGTTCAAGATAAAACATGACTTTCATGCAGGACAATGCTCCATCACATGCATCCAACTACTCCACAGCGTGGCTGGCCAGTAAAGGTCTAAAAGAAGAAAAAATAATGACATGGCCCCCTTGTTCACCTGATCTAAACCTCATAGAGAACCTGTGGTCCCTCCTGAAATGTGAGATCTGCAGGGAGGAAAAACAGTACACCTCTCTGAACAGTGTCTGGGAGGCTGTCGTGTCTGCTGCACGCAATGTTGATCGTAAGCAGATCAATAAACTGACAGACTCTATGGATGGAAGGCTGTTGAGTGTCATCATAAAGAAAGGTGGCTATATTGGTCACTATTTTTTGGGGGTTTTGTTTTTGCATGTCAGAAATGTTTATTTCTAAATTTTGTGCAGTTATATTGGTTTACCTGGTGAAAATAACCAAGTGAGATGGGAATATATTTGGTTTTTATTAAGTTAATAATTCTGCACAGTAATAGTTACCTGCACAAACAGATATCTTCCTAAGATAGTCAAATCTAAAAAAAAAAACACTCCAACTTACAAAAATATTAAGCTTTGATATTTATGAGTCTTTTGGGTTGATTGAGAACATAGTTCTTGATCAAGAAGAAAAATAATCCTCTACAATACAACTTGCCTAATAATTCTGCACACAGTGTATATAGTCACAATTTATTGGTGACATTTCTGACTGTGCTCATTGCTCGGCTGTTAGTTGGATAAATGTGAATTTAAGAAATTAATTGGAAGGACATATTACAACCAATATCCTTGTATGTTTTTAGTAGATTTTCCATCAACTATTCATAGTTATCTGCTCTTGGCTTTCCCCAAAGCCTATTGCCTACTATTGCTACCTCTAGAAATGTATTAATGAGATACATGAATGCTTTTGCATTTTTATTCATTGCTTTCAAAAAGTTCTTTTTTAGGCTTAAATTGAATTACAATGGTGGTAACAAAATCTTATGTGGGTCAACGAGTCTGGGATGCAAGACATATTTATTACCTTGCTGAAGTGAATGTTGGAGTGGCCAGTTTCTTTTATCATAGAAATATTCTCCTGCATAATTCCCCCACTCACACAGAAAGCAGTGGTACTTTGTGTATCCACCCTGGAAACCAAGTGAGAGGGCAACCACCTGTAAATCACTTCAGAAGGACTGAAAATGTTTATGGTTCAGGCATCTTAAAATTTGATTTACTGTATGTTATAATAGATTTCGTTCACATGAACTGCATAACCAATTGGACTTGAAGGTAAGGCATTGCCATTTTGCAAAAAGATGGTTTTAGGCTTGTTTATGATGAGTCAATGAAGCGCCTCCATTACTTTGGATATTGGCATTGTTCACACACAATTTGCGTTTTTTTTAGCACTCCTAAAACCACTTGCGTTTTTTTAGGAGTGCTAAAAAATGTCTCTTGTGTGTCTGAAAGGAAATTTTGCCTTTTTGGACTTTCCTCAAAAACGCAGGCAAAAACGCAAGCGTTAACGCAGGGTGCATAAATGTGCCTTTTAAAAAACGCATGCGTTTCCCATAGGGCCCCATGTTATAGAAACGCATGTGCGTTTTCCCAAAAACGCATGCGTTTTTTATATGGGCCCTATGGGAAACGCATGCGTTACGCAGGGCACATATAGGCACTTGCGTTAACGCATGCGTTTCCCATAGGGGCCCATGTTAAAAAAACGCATGCGTTTTTGAGAAACCACCCCTGCATTTTTTTCCAGCACCCAAAAACGCTGCATGCAGCGTTTTTTGGACTGGAGGAAAAAAACGTAAATGGAGCTGAAAAACGCATGTACACTCAAATGTACCCTGCGTTAACGCCCCTTCCTTTTTTTTTAACAGCCCAAAAACGCAGGGATAGGCAAAAAAACGCATGTGTGTGAACATGGCCACTGTCTTGTCTTTAGAGCTTCCAATTAATTGTTTGTGTTGTTGCATGCCCTAAGATCACCCTCCATGAGGACAGATGTGACAGAGATCTTTATCATGGTTGCGGAACAAAGAAATACAAACATCGCCTCCTAACAGATTCCACTGCTGCAGCCTGGAACACAAGAGCTCAGCTTAAAGGCCATGTTACACATAACGAGATCGCTAACGAGATCACTGTTGCGTCACAGATTTTGTGCTGCAACAGCGATCCTGTTAGCGATCTCGTTATGTGTGACACGCACCAACAATTGGGCCCCTGCTGTGAGATCGTTGATCATTACACACTGCTCTGGATCAGTTCTACATTGTTGCGCTCCTGCTGAAAGCGCTACATCATTGTGTTTGACAGGGACAATGACCAACGATCTCAATGCTTTATCTAAGGAGTGACAATTCCCAACGACCTCAGTATAATTCTGGATCGCTAGTGCATCGTGTTTCACATCGCTGGTGAGATACCTGTTTGACATCTTACCAGCGATGTGAAAAACGATGCACCAGCGATCTCTGCACATCGTTATCGGGATCGCTGGTGCGTCGTTATGTGTGACTGGGCCTTTATTCTTGGACAGATCCAAATATAATATATAAAGCTGAATGTGTGTATGTATGTGTGTGTGTGTGTGTGTATGTATATCCGGGATTGGCATCTACGTAGTCGCAACTACAGCCACAAAATTTTGCACAGTCACACATCTGGACCCCGAGAGCATCATAGGCTATGTTGTGAGGTGAAATTTTAACCCCGCACATTCCAATTCACCAAACAATTTTGCCCCTATCTACATAATGGGGAAAAAGGGACAGTTACCAGCTGACAGCTGTGAATGAGAGGGGCTTAATGATAGCGCCAAAAACTAACAGCACATACCAGCGCACGGGGACATGTATACATACCACATGCACACAAAGGGTAACAACAAGTGTATAGTTGCTAAGGTGCAGCCCCAACATTGGATACTCACCACGCACCCGAACACACACACCACAAAGAGACACACACAACACAGAGACACATACCACACCACAAAGAGACACACACAACACAGAGACACATACACCCCCCCCGGGGACACACACACCCTATAGCGACACATGCACTCACCCCACAGGGACACACACCACAAAGAGAAACACACACCACACAGACCCCCCACAAGGACACACACACATAGCCACCCTATAGGGACACATGCACTCACCCCACAGGGACACACACACACACACTACAAAGAGACACACACACACCACACAGATCCCCCCCCCACAGGGACACACACACATACACACCCTATAGGGACACATGCACTCACCCCACAGGACACACACACCACAAAGAGACACACACAACACAGATACACACACACCACACAGATCCCCCCCCCACAGGGACACACACACATACACACCCTATAGGGACACATGCACTCACCCCACAGGGACACACACACATACACACCACAAAGAGACACACAGACACCACACAGACCCCCCCACAGGGACACACACACATACACACCCTATAGGGACACATGCACTCACCCCATAGGGACACACACCACAAAGAGACACACACCACACAGACAGACACAGATGTGCACAAATCACCTCACACAACTCGCCTCTTACATGTGCTATCTTTAATTTCCAAACATAAACATCTGATTAAAAATAGCCAATGTGTAACACATGTGCCATATAGGGAATTAAGGCAGATGTCAGTCACATGAGCTGTCTATTATGTGTATGTGTGAGGTAACATATACTGCCCGGCTAGGGGGAGGGTTTACTATTGACTGGAGATTTATGAGGCTGCCTATAGCAATCAATCACAGCTCAGCTTCTATTTTTTTACAGGTCATTAATATGACATTCAAATTCTATTTTGTTATAGCTAACATCAGTTATTTATTAACCCGGGCGTAGCCGGGTAGTACAGCTAGTTATATATATACATCACAGCCTCTAAATAATGCATACAGCACAGCCTCCATATGATATATACAGCTCTGAACAGCCTCAAAATAATATATATAGTCCAGCACAGCCTCGACATAATATCTAATATATAAAGCTGAATGTGTGTATGTATGTCCGGGATTGGCATCTACACCGTCGCAACTACAGCCACAAAATCAGTTATTTATTAACCCGGGCGTAGCCGGGTACTACAGCTAGTCTCTAATAAAATTGCTCAGTTCACTTTGTGTTAAAAGGTGTGGTTAAGTTGAAATTGTTTACAGGAAGTCTGGGTTATGAGAGGAACATGCTTGATGACACCAAGCGCCCTTTTCTATCTATTTTCACTTGACTAAAATGGTTTCTGGTGCTTTGGAACCTGCAGTTTGTGGTACCGGGCATATTGCAGATGGAATGTTTGGATACTGTAACATCAACTTGTTCCTTGAAATTCCTTTCCAAATAGGGGGCACCATGCAGAAACAGCAATTGGTCGTATGGTCTAATGGATCTCTCCAGATCATTTGGACTGCAAAAGGCACAGATTTCTAGGTCTCATGTAACCCCTGGGTAAGTTGTGAGGCACACTGATCTCTTACTTTGCAGCCAAAAATACAAGCTGTAGATTTTCCTTTACAATAGTAGTCAAAATTTGCCTTTGTGATGCAAACTTTAATTTTACACCTATGTTGTAAAAACTATCCACTTTGTTAATGCAAGTAGGAGGTATATCTGAATTGAAATCTAGAAACATGTCAATATGCTAAGAAGCTAGGCTAAGAAATCCTTAAACCTTATACCTTACCCTAAGATCATTTATAAAAGCAGGTGATGCAACTGTAATTAGAATTAGAATTACATAATTGGAACTGAGTTTTTTGATTAGTCACTCTAGTATGATAGAATACTGAAAGCTCAATAGACTAACTAGATAATATAATAGACTAGCTACTAACAGTGCAATAATGTGATGATGAAATAATAAAGACACATTTTTCTATAAGCCTGCATGAAAGGTACCACCTCCTCTAGAGATTGAAAATTTATAGCCAATCACCAAATTTAAGGATCACATTCATTTTCAGAACTACAAAATTAGTTGAGTTCAACTGTACTCATCTCTGAACCAATTTGGCTGTGGAACAGTGTTATTGCTGTCATTTCAACAGTCTTTGCATAAATAACTAGAACAAGTGTATAAAGAAAACCTTGCAAAATATCTTATGGTCCCTTTACACGCGGCCACAGGAAGGTAGAAACCGGCAGGCATCGGACACAATTGTGCCTGTTGCCTTGAAAAAACCACGATGTGGCTGCGTGTAATTCAGGACTTTCCTTCCTTCAGGGAAGACACAGGAAGGAAAGTCCTGAATTACACGCAGCCACATTGTGGTCTTTTCAAGGCAACAGGCACAATTGTGTCCGATGCCTGCCGGTTTCTACCTTCCTGTGGCCGCGTGTAAAGGGACCATTATGGTACCTTTACACACAGAGATAAATTGCTTGCAACTCACTGATTGCAGTGAAATCATGGACACATTGTTACACTTGTACACAGCAACAAAATGGAAAATGGAACAATGTGTCCATGATTTCACTGCAACCAGTAAGTTGCAAGCAATTTATCTCTGTGTGTAAAGGTACCCTTAACTGGAATTCACTCTTTTTTTTCTCAACTGTTAAGACATTTTTTCTCCTCTCTCCTGCTTCCTGACCTTTCTATTCATACTGAAAACCAGCTAAAATAATCCTTGTTAAAATAAAGTAGATTACTGAGCTGACAAAGTGCATCTGAGGAGAGAGGAGGGAGTAAGGCCAGGGTAACATCTCCGTTTTGACCCTAGCCTGCTGGATTCCGGTTTTAACTTAGAACTTTTTCCAGCACCGCATAGCGTTACCGCTATGCGGTGCTGGAAAACGCTGCCCTTAGTTACCCTATGTTTACCTTCACTACCTGTCACACAGGCAGAGCCTCGGAGTGCGCTTTACAGCGCCGCACAGGAAACGTTGCAGATAGCGTTTCCTGTGCGGCGCTGTAAAGCGCACTCCGAGCCGCTGCCTGTGTGACAGGTAGTGAAGGTAAACATAGGGTAACTAAGGGCAGCGTTTTCCAGCACCGCATAGCGGTAACGCTATGCGGTGCTGGAAAAAGTTCTAAGTTAAAACCGGAATCCGGCAGGCTAGGGTCAAAACGGAGATGTGACCCTGGCCTAAATGTGAGACAGACACACACACATACACATTTCTTGTAAGTGTATTATCTCACCATAAATCTAGATTCACATTTTCATTGTTTAGTACTGCTGTATGATGTCCTCTATCTTGCTGATTCTTAACATGTGCACACAGGAGACCAGGTGTGCTTCATGTATGTTTTTGCATGGTATGGTAGACCTCAAAGTTCCAATTTCTATCAACTGGTAAGGCTGGTTTCACATTGTGTTATAGTTAAATCCGATGCTGTCAATGAAAATCGGACAGCATCGGATCCGAATCAGCCCCCATGTTATCCAATGGGCATAATTGCCATCCGATTTGCCTCCAATTCGATTCTGTCTGATTTCTTGCAGGAGCAAAAATCATAGGCTGCTTTCACATTACGATATTCGGATTTCTGATGCTGTCCGATAAAAATCGGACAGCATCGGATCCGAATTTGGCCCTATGCAGCCCTATGGGCATCGGACCGAATCAGATGTGCACTAAATGCCATCCGATTTGGTCCGATCCGATTCTGTCCGATTTTTTTATCGGTGCAAAAATCGGAGACTGCTCCGATTTTTGCACCGAAAATAAAATCGGACAAAATCGGATCGGACCAAATCGGATGGCATTTAGTGCACATCCGATCCGACCCGATCAATTTAACATGGGGCCCTATGGAGAAGGGTCCGAGGAAACATCTGATGTCTCCTTGGACCCGATTTTACTGTACTGAGCATGCTCAGTACAGTAAAGCTTCTCCTAACTGGGAGAGAAGGGGTTAAAAAAAAAAAAAGTTTATGCTCACCTCTCCCCGAGCCCCCGCTGTCTCCTGCCGTCTTCCTGCAGGCTCCCGGTGGCTCCCACAGGCTCCCGGTGTCTGCAGAGGTCTTCTACTGCAGTATAGGACCAGCGGTGATGTCACAGTCATATGGCCGCAGGTTACCATGGTGTAACCTGGTGTCATGTGACTGTGACATCACCGCAGGTCCTATACTGCAGTAGAAGACCTCTGCAGACACCGGGAGCCTGCGGTAGCCACCGGGAGCCTGCAGGAAGACGGCGGGAGACAGCGGGGGCTCGGGGAGGTGAGCATAAACTTTTTTTATTTATTTTTTTTCCCGGAGGCTACGATTTAATGCCGGAATCGGATGCCTATTTGGCATCCGATTCCAGGCATTAGAAGGGAGCCGATGCTGTCCGAATTTATAGGACAGCATCGGTTCCCTCATAAATCGTAGTGTGAAAGTAGCCATAGACAGCTGCGATTTTGGCTCCTGAAAAAATTCGGAGAGAATAGGATCGAAAGCAAATTGGATGACAATTATGCCAAATCCGATCCGATGACTTTAACATGGGGCCCTATGGAGCAGAGTCCGAGGAAACATCTGATGTCTCCTTGGACCTGATTTTAGTGTACTGAGCATACTCAGTACATGCTCAGTACACTAAAACTATTGTGTGCTGCCTATTTTAACTTCCGCAATGTATTCATTGCGAAAGTTAAATATAACTAAAATCAAGTGTTTAAAATAAAAAATCTTTATTCTCACCTGCCAACACTCCCCCGGCGTCTCCATCAGGTTCCCGCTCGGTAAACAGGACCTGTAATGATGTCACAACCCGATCAGCTGATCGGGTCACATGATCGGTTACCGCGGTAACTGCTCATGTGACCCAATGAAGCTTCTGACATAATTGAAGGCCCTGTAAAACCGATCGGGAGCTCTATGGAGATGCCGGGGGAGCGCTGGCAGGTGAGAATAAAGATTTTTTATGTTGGAATGACAGGAGGAGCGGGGAGAAGAGGAGAGGGGAGAACAGGAGGACAGCAGGGGAAAACAGGGGGACAACAGGGGAAAACAGGAGGACAGCAGGGTGACAGCAGGGGACAACAGGGGGACAGCAGAGGGACTGCAAGGGACAACAGGAGGACAGCAGGGGGACAGCAGGGGACAACAGGGGATGACAGGAGGCAGAGAGGAGGGGGAGCGAGGTGACAGACCAAACTGATCCTGCAAAATGTCAGAATCGGATGCCTATTTGGCATCCGATTGCAGGGATCAGTTTGGATCCGATGCTGTCCGATGAAAATCGGACAGCATCAGATTAAACTATAACACAATGTGAAACCAGCCTAAGAAGAATAACCCCAGCGGCCATGGACAAGAAGGTAATAAACAAAATGTCCAGTGTATTTGAAAGCTTCAAAAAGTATCAGTGCAGAAAGTTGATGTCATAATTATAGGACAATGGCACAAATGTCATGTGTTTCGGCTAGATAGTCTTAATCATGGATTAATTGTCCTGAGACTGAGACTTCAATTTGCTGCTCTGACACTTTTAAAACTGTCAAATAAACTGTATAGTTTATTCATTACCTTTTTATCCGTCACTGCTGGAGTTTTTTTTTACTACCCCTGGATTTCGTCTTCCACCAGGGCCAAGGTGGCTCTATGCACCAGCGGTAGATTCATGGATTAAGGCCGATTTCACATAAGCGTTCGCCGCCGCTGAGTATTGCGTTGGGCAAACGCGAGCCGACCGCAAGCACCACACATCCCCATGTTTAACATGGGGACGCACGGTGTATGCGGTCGGGTGCGGATGGACGTGCGTTTCCATTGCCCTCCATGTGTGATTTGTACGCATGCAGAGGCTTGCATACAAAACAAACATTCCTGGCCACACAGAATCTGCAACTTGTACACAACATGTTGCAGATTCGCTGCGGACGCAAATGTATGATTTGTATGCAAGCCTCTGCATACGTACAAATCACACATGGTGGGCAATGGAAACGCACGGCCAGCCGCACCCGACCGCATACACCGTACATCCTCATGTTAAACATGGTGATGGGCGGTGCTTGAGGTCGGCTTGCGTTTGCCCGACGCAATACGCAGCAGCGGCGAACGCTAATGTGAAGCCAGCCTAACACACAAGGGTGAGCTGAACTTTCTTTATTTCTATATAATCTCCATCAACTAATGCAAGCAGAACTGAAAATTAGAGCTGGACTCTAGAGATGGACATGCAAAAATTAGATAGTATTCATATATTGTATAGAAATAATGCACTCAAAAAACAGCATATTCTGAGCAATCAACTGAAATGACAGGAAAGCTTTGTTTAGAAAATGCCATATTTTCTAGTTATTCCATTTTGTTGTCCAGAGTTTAATATATGCAATTATTTTGTCCCATTGTGTATTTTACTATTTTTGGGACTTTTTATATTCCTAAGTGGTTCTGAATGTGTGCAGGTTATTAAAAAGCTTATACCTTGATATTGAAGAACATTGTCAAAGAAAAAAAGGAAAAAGGTATATAAGGCTGGTTTCACACTTCATGTTTTTTCTAATCAGGCAAGATCAGGTTTTTCAGCAAAAACCTGATCCTTTCAGGATCCAATTTTTTGCCCATTCACTTTCATGATGTCAAGTAGAATCCTTTTGCTTCAGGTTGCTACCTGACAGCTTTAAAGTTAGGCCAACTTCACACAGCGGTGTGATCAGGTCTAAGGCCGTCCGATGTGATTCGGAGAGCCCCAGACACGATTTGCAAACAGAACCGGAGGGCAAATATGCCCTTCGGTCTGGTTTGCAGCTGGATGCCACTGAAAGCAGCCGCAGCTGCTGCATTTTTAAAATCGCGGCTAGCTGAGAGCTAGCTACAGGCCTGAAATCACAGCAGGGGACATCCGTTGGTGCTGAAGTGTAGCAGCGCTGCTAAACTTCAGCCGCCGGTGTCCAGTTCCGGGATCCTCCCGAATCCTCCTGGATCTGGGCAATCCGGCACCATAGACTCCCATGTTAGGGAGCGCTGGATCGCCCCGGATCCGGGAGGATCTGATTTGGGCAGATTTTTTGCCCCAGACACAAAAACATTGCAAGCAATGTTTTTGTGTCCAGTAGGAAAATCTGAATACACCTGGATCATTCCGGACAGATGGAAACCGGATGGCACAAAGCTGCCATCTGGTTCCATCCGGCCCCATAGGGAAGCATAACAGCAAAATCAGGTCCGGAGCTATCTGGTTTACACCGGACAGCCCTGCACATGATTCTACCGTGGTGTGAAGCCAGCGTTAATGGGCAAAAAACTGAATCCTGAAAGAATCAGGTTTTTGCTGAAAAACCTGATCTGGCCTGATTTGAAAAAAACTTGACATTTGCAACCAACCTAGACAGTACCTTTTATAAAGTGTTTATGTATATTTACAACCTTTTAAATGACCAGGTGACCATTGACAGCTCTGCAAAGTCACAAAAGTATTTTCCAATGGTTGTATTTTCCTTTCTCAGTGGAAAAAAATAGCTCTAAGAACAAGCTGCTGCCTTGGCAGGCAAAATATTGTGCAAATTAAGGGAATAAGTAATACCACTTTCAATATTTGAGCAGAGATGTTCTTCATTTGCAAGGATAATAGTATGCTCATGTTGTGGGTTTAAGTAGAAACAAATAATAGTCACTGAATATTTACTTTAGAATTTCTGCAGATGTTAAGTGCATTACCGAGGATTAACCAAGGAATCGGTATTAAGAGCTGATCATTAGTTTATTACAATTGTATATAAATGCATTATATTATTTTTCTATTGAACAATCCTTCTGAGTTACCTCTCACTAAGTATTTTTTTTCATTAATAATCTTGTTTTTTAACTGGCGGCCATACCTTCAGCAATGGTCTTAAATGAGTGTTGACTTTGCTTCCTTTATTCTGGCCATCCCCCAGGAAAAATTAACAACTAGCGAAGATGAACTCCTATTTATCTGTGGATTTTCTTACCAAAAGACCCAGACTGCTATGTACAAAAAGAAGAGTGCAATTCAGTAATATTGCATTGCTAGCAATGTTGTGGCCAGAGCATGAGAATGCAGAGAATATGACTAGAAGACAGTGTTGCAACCCCGTGGTCAAGACATTAGGAACATGTTGATACCTTGGCACAAGTCAAGTCACTGAACTCATGTATTGTCCAAAAGAAATGGAGAAATGTAATTTAGAAGTTCTGGCCTGCTCTGCGCAATTCATAGAATATGGACCGGAAGTCCGGATTCGCCGTGTCTGGTTTATTCTGTGTTCCACAGGCCCGCATTGAGATTTCACACATGGTGTCCTTTACATTCACAAACAACTTCACATTTTTTTCACAGAGAACAATAGCACAATAAGATGCAGATTTTGTCTCCATGAAAAACATATGAACACATGCAACCTGCATCCACATGGATCCAGGGCAAACTGGACACAACTGGATGCACTCACAAGTGTCTTCGGCCCCACTGAAAGTCAATGGGGGAGAAAATGGATGCAGGTGCATCCAGTTTGTGATGGAACATAGGCTAGGGTCACACTTAAAAATAGAATTGCGTTCACCGTATCCAGATCCGGATGCTGTGAATGCAATTGGCTTCAGACAAGCCGCAATCCCTTAACCGGATTGCTGAAGCCGCAATCCGGTAACCGGATTGCTCTGGATGTGTGCCGCAGGGATGAGCAAACTGTTCTCAGTGTTTAAAAGATGAAAGTTTATTAATAAATGTGTCTACAATGTCTCTAGGGGGTGCCCACCCCCCTAGAGACATACCACCCATTCAGGTGGGCATATAATGATGTTATTGCAGATGTACAGTAGCCGGCTCCTGTCGGCTGCTGTACATGTTTATGAATGAAGCAACGCACTATAGCATGAGTATGTATCTGCACGTCCGTTCCCTAGAGATAAGGAAACCACCTCAGATCACCTAATACCATTAGTACAGCCCTGCACCTAAGATATTCAGCACTGTTTTGTGTAAAATTTGCATATAATGTATAGGTTAAATTACTCTGAACATCTGGCATATCCCCTCTGTAACTCAGGCTGTGCATCATGCAGTTGCCCCTCCCTCCTCTGTGCCTGCTCTGATGCGTATCGTACTCCTCTGCACGAGGAGGGAGCACAGCAGCAATGATGCAACCCTGAAGTATACAAAGAGATCCCAGAATCACAGGCTAGTAGTTATAAAATCTTAATCAGTTATCAAACAGATTTTACAAAAACAGTCTGAAAGTACCTTAGGGTGCAGGACATGTATAACTGTGTATAGGTGATCTGACGTGGTTGGTTCCCTTAAATACACATTTATAAATAAACTTCATCTTTAAACATTGAAACACTTTGCTTACCAGCGGCACCGGATAAGCAAAGTATATGCGGTAACCAGCATGGTGGCTCAAGTGGTTAGCACTGTAGCCTTTGCAGGCTGGAGTCTTGAGGTCCTGGGTTCAATTCCCACTAAGGAAAAATCTGCAAGGAGTTTGTATGTTCTCCCCATGTTTGGTGGGTTTCTCTGGCCACTCTGGTTTCCTCCCAATTGTAAAGACATACTGATAGGATGTTTAGTTTTGAGCTCCCAAGAGAGACAGCATTACTGATGTATGTAAAGTGCTATGGAATAATAGCGCTATATAAATGAATAAATATTATTATATATTAACCGCATTGCTCAGGATTACACATCCTGAGCAATCCGGTTACCGCTTTGCGGATGTTACAACCACTCCGAAAACTGCAGCCGACATGATTTTTCACACAGGCTGCAGAGCCGGAGGAGGTTACCGGATTGCTTGTGACGCAATCCGGTTTTTATAATAGGCTCCTATGAGAAGCATTTCCTGATCTGGTTTTGAGCTTTTTAAAAGCTCAAAACCGGATCAGTTTTAAAATAAAAACCTGAAGTGAGACCCTAGCCTCACACTAATGGCAAAAAGCCCCAGTGTGAAACCAGCCTAATAAACACATGAGAATATTAAAAAAACAAGAAATAATGGATTCATTTGTCATTCCATCTAAATTTCTTCACAAACAAATGACTTCTCCATGTAAAAATAAAAACCATAAAGCTAAATGTGTTTACATTACAGATGCTATTAAAAAAATAAATTGTAAAGTACATTATTCACATTCGAGTAAAGAAACAATTCTTGAAGCGTTAATACAATTCTTCAGGCTCCTTTTACTATGTTGTAGACTCCTTGCTGGATATAGATTTATACAGCTTCCATTGAGTTCAATACTAACTGTATAAATCCATATGCAATTAGTTTCGCAACCTATTTATCAAGCCAGAAAAATAGAGTTCCTTTAAATAGATATATTGTGAAATTGCTCGGCACAGAACTTCGTACCTAAAAATAAGATGATAGGCATTAACTTTAATAAAGGCACAGTGTATTTGGTCATCGACCAGTATGGGCCAGAACAGTCTCGAAACAGATTGTCAGGCTAAATAAAATGAGATCAGCACTTTATATGTCCAATGTCTGGTGTCTATTATATCATGCTTTGGAGTCATCCACTTAATAATCAAATATGATTTTTTTTTCACCGATGCATTAGTAATGAATACAGCATCCTGTTGTGTCTCAATACACAGAACCTTCCTCAATCACATTTGATGGGCGATAAAAGAGTTTTGGTTGAACTGGCAAGAGCATGGATTTTTACTTTCATGTCTTTGTTATCCTTCATTTCCAAGATATTCACTTACTCTATAAAAATAAAAACAACATTCATTTTCACTCTATACATCCATAACCCTGAATGAGTCAGCAGCTGTCAAGTAACGTCAGCCGTTTACCACCATTTGGCATGAAAAATATTTTTGATGGTGTCAAAGATTACTCACTGGGACCAAAAACCATCTCTGTGTTCCTCTGAAAATTTTGAAAGTATCTTGTCAACATCGACTTCTAACAACATTACTTGTTTTGCAGTAAGATCAAATGCTGTAGCTATATACCTTCAGTAACATCTCTATCTTTTGAAACACTTATTCAAAAGATTTGTAGCAGCATGAGTTGTCCTGAGTAAAATTCCCTCTGCATATGAATGAAGCTCTTCGAGTTTCATTCCTACATAGTGGGATGTTGAGATATTTTCAATATCATTTTGTAAGTGCTCTATCTATCAGCAACGTGATATGGTTTAAAGATTTGGTACTCATTAGGAAAAGTGCAGCGAAAGACTCAGAGCTGACATGAAGAAATGAAAGCATAACACAAAAATTGTTTTGTTTCTACATTAAAGCGCTATAAAAATTTTTAATGAAATAACATATTTGACCCCTTAAAGAAAATCTGTCAGCAGGTTTTTGCTATGTAACTTGAGAACAGCATTCTGTAAGGTTGAAAAACAAAAATCTACTGAGCCTCTCTTATCAGGCTGTGTGCTTTGTTTACTTAAAGGCTTTATCACCTGGTGATTACAATTACTGTATCACATTGTCACTCCAAGGACAGTTTGACATGGCCTAGTTGAGGTAGCAAAAACTTGCTGACAGATTTCATTTAAAAGTATGGCTAAGTGAGAAAAATAACAGTACCATATATTTTGAACTATGAGATGCACCAGACCATAAGATGCACCCAGATTTTAGAGGAGGAAAATAGGGGGAAAACAAACTAAGCAAAAAATGTGGTTATAATCCACTATTATGGGGGCTGGATCTGCTGCTGACACTCATGGGGGTAATGTCCCCATCCTTGGCCCCATTCAGGTAATATATGGCCCTCATCCTGGATATAGCTCCCCCATTCTAGATATAGTCCCTCATCCTGATACATGTCTCTCCTATGCTGGATATAGCCCTCCGTTCTGGAACATGGCCCCCTAATCCTGGATATACCCCCATCCTGGATATAGCCCCCATCATGGTACATGGCCCCACTTTCTAGATATAGCCACCATCCTAGTGCTCACACACAAAAAATAAATGATGTAAGGCACTTCTTTGTTGCTCCCCTTTGATGCTTCTGTGCTTGCAGCACTTCTACAGCCTCCTGTGAATCCCGGGCATCTGATAATTTGACCGCGGCATGAAGCAATGACACCACTGTGCTGTGCAGGTCACATGATCGGATGTCAGCACAGACAGGAAGACGCAGAATTTCTGCAAGCAGGGAAGTGATGCTAGGGAACGATGGAGTGGTGCAAACTTGGGAGAAAGAATTATGTCTTATAGTCTGAAAAATATGGTATTTTAGCCTTTTTTGTGACTTGCATCTTTTTGTGATTTGTACTTTTTTAGCATTTCTCCTTTCTGTAGGCTATATTTCTGTCATTTTTTCGTAAGCTCCATTCCAAAATGAATGGAAGACAACTGCTATCATGTTTTCTATACACAGCACAAACAAAAAGAGGAAACTCTACCCTTTTGTCGTGCTCTAGGACACCTGCAGAAGCAGCATGAAGGACATTATACTGGTATACTGAGCAGTGATACTGTGAATCCCGCACAAATCAAAGCTCTGCAATAGAAATACCAACTCAGCGATTTATAAATGCAACCTCTTCTGTGTCTCAAAGCATATTTTTCCTGTGAAGTCAGAGTGATTAATTGGTGCAGGAAGCAGAGGTATTTGTGGGAGGAGGGGTGGTCACAGACAGAAGAGTTAATGATAATGCACAATTTCACAAGCATTGGAGATGGAAGTGGGGCCCCTTACCTTTTGGGCCCCTGTCAGGTTGACCAATGGTATATGTCACCGAAGTAGGACATGATATTACAAAAAAAAACTCACCAAAATTTAGCCAGGTAAAATATCCGTTGCACCTAGCAGACAGCTGCCAGCTCCACTAGTAGGCAACACAAGTGTACGAACACTGATGCTCAATCCCCTGCAACCCAAGCATGGGAGCGACTGTAGCGCCTGCGTCCAGTCGGTGACTTCTTCTGAAAGTTTGGTGGTTTACCCACCAAACAAATATATGGTTAGATATATGGTTAGGACTCGTAAGCGTGACTGCCCTTGACGTGGGTTACGAGCTTATGTTATTTCGGCCAAAGTACCCACTAACACCTCACATTTTTCATCTATAGTGTTTTTTTGCACCTTTTTATCTCTGCAGTTGAGGCTGAGCCTTCCGGGGGCGCCTGTCACTGTGATGCATGTATTTGGTGCAGAGCATCCCGCCTTTTCTATTAGTTGGGCATGACCAATAGGCTGAGCTCTGACACTTTGCGTCACTTAGACCTGTGTGGCTGATGCCCTGTGGGTAACCTTGTGTCCATGAATACCACCAGTCTCCTCCTTGTCAGCATGGCTGGAGACAGGCGCTACAGCCGTCCACATGCTTGGGTTGCAGGGGATTGAGCATCGGTGTTCATACACTTGTGTTGCCTACCTGTGGAGCTGGCAGACGTCTGCTAGGTGCAGCGGATATTTTACCTGGGTAAATTTTGGTGGATTTTTTTTGACCAATGGTATATCCACTCCAAGGGTGTAAGGAAGTAACTAAAGAAAACGATTTGTTATAATACAGTATACTGCCGGGTCTTACCTACCCTGAGCCGCCGGCGTCATGACAGGGGGACGATGTGTGCACATGGCGCCGCCCACTGCTGCACAGCCGCTCCCCCTGCCTGTTGCCGCCTGAATGAAAGGGCTCGCACTGTCCAATGGACGGTGCAGCCCCGCTTCTCAATAAACCCCAAAAGCTTTACTTTGCTTTCCACAGGACATTGTTCATACAGCCTTCAGTATTGGTTACGGAATTTTAGCAAACTGCAGACGGGCTACAATGTTCATTTAAAAGAGCAGTGACTTTTTCCCACCAATCCTACAACACATTCTACTCATTTTTTTTCTGAGATCTTCTGATGGTAGACTCACGAATATCAATGTTAGCTAATGTGGGAAAGGCCTTAAGTCATTTGGAGTGTCAAATGTCAACCAGGATTTGCTCCTTCGATGTCTGCTTTTGTCACCAGGCACCACCATATTTATTCTGTTGTATTGGTGATAAAAGAGGTGTCAAAACAAAAAGCTTTAGGCAATGCAGGTTCTGTCCAACCTCTAAGATTAGGGTGGCTAGAATCTGTAGTGCCATTCAGTCTGGTAGTATGACTATGTGTGCTCACATCTGGAGTTATCAGCTCCCTGGTCCTGCCAATTTATTAAAGGGATCCTGTCACCCCCAAAACGCCTCCTAAGCTATTAAAATATGTCCCTACAGCATATTAACACTATTCCCACACTCCTTTTTGCTCAGAAATGCATGAAGTAAAAATGTAGATAAAGGTTATTGAACTTACTCATTAGCCATGTTAATGAGAGGTGGCTATATGCGTTAGTCACCCAGGCGGGCTCTCTGCCTCATAATATCACGCCTTAATAGGCGTGATCTTGAATACTGATTCTAATCTGCACCTCCCCACTCTCCTCTGTGCTGGCGGGGCTGCAATGCGGCTGTAATGACACGTATTGCGTCATTTCCGGCATCGGGTGACGTGTGTACACCCGCGCCGCTCTGTTAGCTTCAAACACCGCATTGCGCATGCGTGCTTGAGGCATAACAGAGCGGTGCGGGTGTACACACGTCACCCGATGTCAGAAATGACGCGATATGTGTCATTAGAGCCGCATTGCAGCCCCGCCAGCACAGAGGAGAGCGGGGAGGTGCAGATTAGAATCAGTATTCAAGATCACGCCTATTAAGGCATGATATTATGAGGCAGAGAGCCCGCCTGGGTGACTAATGAATATAGCCACCACTCATTAACATGGCTAATGAGTAAGTTGAATAACCTTTTTCTACATTTTTACTTCATGCATTTCTGAGCAAAAAGGAGTGTGGGAATAGTGTTAATATGCTGTAGGGACATATTTTAATAGCTTAGGAGGCGTTTTGGGGGTGACAGGATCCCTTTAAGCATCCAGCTATAGTCTTATGCACCTCTGGTTTAGACCCGTCCGTTCAGCTAAAGTGTAGTGTATTTGTTTTGTTTCCTATTTGACCATGTTTTACTAAATATTCTTGCATCCTCTGATTTTGTGCTTTTCCTGCCCTCTTGGTTCCTACCTGGCTACTTGACCACTCCTGCGAGCCTGCCCCAAAATACAGCAGCTTATTCCATAGCTCCAGCCCTGAGGCCCTTGACAAAGTCAAAATCCCTGGCAGGAGGTAAATGAGGAAAGAAGAACCTCTCTAATCTGGTAAATGGATTAGCTTGCAACAAGCCTGCCCGTGGTAGTGTCACACCACGTGCTAGGGAGATATGGGATTAAATACAAAATTCAGTGAAAGGAACAACTGACCTGTCCCTTAACTACTGAGATACTGCACTGTCCCTTATCTTAGATGTTTGCCTGAAGGTGGTGAGGTCTGTTCCACCAGCGTAACCCTAACTCCTGATACACCCTTGAACTACACCCCTTCTCCCCACCCAAAGGAACAGAGATAACACAAAATAAACACTACTTAATACTGCTGCTTAACTCCAGATATCAAGAGGGTAAATGGCACAAGGTTGTCTAATCTCCACAGCAGTAGTTCACACATATCCAAACTCCAGGCTTGTAGAAGTCAGAATGAGCTATCACCCACTCCAGCTGGAGGAACACATTACTACTTAAAGAAAAGTGGGAGTGAACACACACTGCAGAAAGCCTTCCTAGTACTACCTGCAAAGAAATGCCTTTAACACTTGCATCTAATGTAACATATGTGGGGCAGCGCCGGATTGTAAGTCAGGAAACACGTTGAGCCCGGCAATAGTTCAAACAGTACCCGGTTTTATTGCTGATACACACAGCAGTGGCACAAGCTGCCGGAATCCGGGTCGCAGCCGGGTACACAGGATACAGTTCATACAAAGTAACCTGGTTCCTTCAGGTTATGGGCTTCCGTTATAGGTCACCCCAAGCTCCCAGCCCTCCTGGGCTAGACCGTGTTAGTACAGCACACGGTCTCCTGGAACTCTAGACCTCTCCAGTCTGTCTCTGCTGCTGCAGCTTAGGCAAAAAGCTGTGTACAAGGAACCCCGCCCTGCCTCCTGACCAGGCTTTTAACTCTGTGCCTACTTTGCAAGACCCGGAGCAGAGGGAGCGGACCGTCCCTTTCTCTCACACCCTATACCGGGCTCAATACATAACAGTGCGCATTCTGGGGGAGACATAGCGCCCCTCGCATATGATCCCCCTGCACTGTCTCACACCCCCCCCCTCGGTTCAAACTTGTGGGGTTGAACCCCAGCCATCAAACAGGGTGCCCGGGACAGGGCATCCGCATTACCCTGCAACTTGCTCCACCGTAAAATTGAAGATTTTTGAGGGACAGGAACCACCGGGTGACCCGAGCGTTCCGTTCCTTGGCGTTTCGCATCCAGACCAGGGGAGCGTGATCCGTAACCAACCGGAACTGTCGCCAGAGCAAATAATAACGTAGGGACTCCAAGGCCCATTTAACAGCCAAGCACTCCTTCTCCACTACGCTATAATTCTTTTCCGACGGGGACAATTTCTGGCTTAAGTAAGTGACCGGATGCTCTTCTCCGTCCACTTCTTGCGACAGCACAGACCGCAGCCCCACCTCCGAGGCGTCTGTTTGCACAACAAAGGCGTTTTTGAAGTTAGGACTGATGAGGACGGGCTGTTCACACAAGGCCGACTTCATGGACTGAAAGGCTGCCTCTGCTTGGGGATTCCAACGCACTAAAGCAGATTTCTTCCCTTTTAACAGATCGGACAGGGCCGCCGTTCGCCCCGCAAAGTTGGGTATGAAGCGTCGATAGTACCCAACTATGCCGAGGAACGCCCTCACCTGTTTGGTAGACACCAGTCGGGGCCACTTTTGAATGGCCTCGATTTTTGTTTATTTGGGGTTTGATAACCCCTCGCCCAATCACATACCCCAGGTACCGGGCCTCCTCGAGCCCCATGGCACATTTTTTTGGATTTGCCGTCAGGCCTACTGCCCTGAGCGAATCCACCACAGCCTGAACCTGGGACAAGTGGGTATGCCAATCTGGACTAAAGATGATGATATAATCTAGGTAGGCGGAAGCGTACTTCCGATAAGGTTCTAACACTATGTCCATGAGCCGCTGGTATGTGGCCGGGGCTCCATGCAACCCAAAAGGCTGCACGGCATAGTGATAGAGGCCTTCCGGAGTAACAAAGGCGTTTTTTTCCTTGGCCGACTCTGTTAGCGGCACCTGCCAGCATCCTTTGGTCAGATCGAGCGTTCTGAAGTACTGGACTTGCCCCAGTCTTTCAATCAGCTCGTCCACCCGGGGCATGGGATATAGATCGAACTTAGACACGTCATTCAGCTTCCGGAAATCGTTGCAGAATCGCAGCGATCCGTCCGGCTTCGGAATGAGCACGATGGGACTAGCCCTTTCGCTCCGGGATTCTTCTATCACCCCCAACTGGAGCATGTGCTTAACTTCGGCCGCGATGGCTTGCCGTCTGGCCTCGGGTACCTAGTACGGTTTCACTCGCACTTTTACCCGGGGCTCAGTGACAATGTCATGTTGAATGACGGAAGTGCGCCCAGGCAGGTCAGAGAACACATCAGGATTCTGCTGTACCAACTTTCGAGCCTCCCGTCGTTGGGCCTTAGTGAGGGTGTCGCTTATTTGTACCCCTTCGGTCTCCCTCGTGGCCGAGGGGGAAGGGTCTCCGGGTGCATCGGAAGCCTCCATGATCAGACACTCCCAGTCTTTCCACGCTTTAAGCAAATTAACGTGGTATAGCTACATGGGTTTCCTTTTCCCGGGCTGGTATACCCTGTAATTTACCTCCCCTACTTTTTCCCGGATTTCATAGGGCCCCTGCCATTTGGCCAGTAATTTGCTTTCCGTAGTGGGCACTAAGACCAACACCCGGTCCCCTACCTCAAAGGTCCTAACGGTAGCCCGTGTATTATACCTGCGGCTTTGAGCTCCTTGGGCATCCATTAGGTGCTCTTTTACAATAGGCCGGACCGCTGTGATCCGGTCCTGCATTTTCGCCACGTGGTCGATCACGCTCCTATAGGGAGTGGGTTCCTGTTCCCACGTCTCTTTGGCAATATCCAATAGCCCTCTAGGATTCCAGTCGTACAACAGTTCAAAGGGAGAAAACCCCGTAGACGACTGTGGTACCTCCCGGATGGCGAACATTAAATAGGGCAGTAACATGTCCCAATCCTTTCCATCCTTCGCTACGACTTTTTTTAGCATGGACTTCAGGGTTTTATTAAACCGCTCAACTAACCCGTCGGTCTGGGGATGATACACCGAGGTGCGCAGCTGTTTTATGTTGAGCAGTTTACATAGTTCCCGGGTCCCTTTGGACATAAAAGGAGTCCCTTGATCTGTGAGGATCTCCTTGGGTAGTCCTAGGTGACAGAACATAGCAAACAGCTCCCGGGCAATCAGTTTCGCCAAGGTGCGGCGTAACGGAATCGCCTCCGGTACCGGGTGGCGTAGTCGACAACCACGAGTATGTGTTGGTGGCCTCGTGCTGACTTCACTATAGGCCCCACCAAATCCACCGCGATCCGTTCAAAAGGTTCCTCTATAACTGGTAGAGGTACCAATGGACTACGGAAGGTGGCAATGGGTGTGGTCAGCTGACATTCCGGGCAGGAGTCACAGTACCTCTGGACATCCGCATACTCGCCCGGCCAAAAGAACCTCAGCAAGATGCGTTCTTGCGTTTTTTTAGCCCCAAGGTGGCCCCCTAGCAGGTGGGAGTGGGCCATCTCTAGGACCGCCCCGGCGGTGTGGCTGCGGTACTACCAGTTGGTCCACGACCTCATCCCTGATTTTGTCCACCCTATAGAGTAACTCCCGGTTAATCACCATGCGTGGAAATACATTCTCTGCCCCCAGATGCTGAGCTACCCCATTTGCTTCCCTTTCTCGGACCCGGGTCAGTGTGGGATCCTGTAGCTGGGCTGTCCCAAACGCTCCCCGGGATACTTCCAACTCTGTAATCGGTGGGGTCTCCTCGACCTCCCCTGCCAATACGTCTAGCGGGAACCTATCGGGGTAACACTCTAGCCCCATGTTGGCGACCCTTACGGCAGGTGTCCCGGTCTCAGGGTCGTCGGGTTCAGCACCCTGATTCCCTGGCATCAGGGGAGGGTTACTCCTCCTTCCCCATAAGGACCAAAACAATGGTAAGTCTCTTCCCAGCACCTTCCCGTAGGGTAGAGATTTTACCACTCCGACCACGTGAGTCACCTCTCCACATGGAGTGGACAGAGTCACCTCCGTGGTCGGATACTCGCGTAGGTCCCCGTGTATACACGGGACCCCGATCAATCCCCCAGTGAGTTGCAAGCCGGGGATTAAGGACGCATGAACCAGCGTCACCAAACTGCCAGAGTCGAAGAGAGCTTCTGCTCTGTGTCAATTAATGAGCACCGGGCACAGATGTGGTGCCGTTAGGGGAACCACTACATCTGCGGTGAACACAGGGCTGGCATACATCGAGACCCAGCGTGTGAACCCGCAGTCCATGGGTTCCATCGTTAGTGGGCAATAGGTAGCCACATGTCCCGGTCCTTTGCACCGCCAGCACCACGTAGCAGTGGCAGCACCGGGCCGAAAGCTCCTTCTTGCGGAGCCTGGTCTCCTGCCAGCCCCATTCTGGGGTATCCTCTCAGCGGGTATGTGTTTAGGAGAGTCCCCTGTGGATGAACGTACACCTTTACCCAGCTCCGGAGGCCGGCGTAACTGCCGCAGAGGGGCAGAGTCCCGTATGAACTCCTGGGTAGCTGTATATCGCTCTATCAAGCTAACCACCTGGTCCAAGGTATCCGGGTCCCCTTGCCCCACCCAACGCTGTGTCGCAACCGGCAGAGTCCGTACCAGCCGGTCGACCACCACCCTTTCCATCATCTGTCCCGGAGTCAAGCTCTCAGGCTGGAGCCACCGTTTCACCAACTGCAACAAGTCATATGCCTGGGAGCGAGCCGGCTTGGACTCCACGTAGGACCAGGAAAACACCCGTTGGGCTCGGACATAAGTATTGACCCCCAGTCTAGCAAGGATCTCACCTTTGAGTCTGGCGTAGTCCTGGGCATCCTCCCAACTGAGGTCTGTGTAGGCCTTCTGGGCATCGCCCATCAGGAATGGCGCCACCACTTCAGCCCACTGAGCGGGAGGGAGGCCTTCTCGCTCTGCGGTGCGCTCGTAGACTGTGAGGAAGGCTTCTACGTCGTCCTCTGGACTCAGCTTCCGCAGTGCCGACCGGACCCGTTCCCGGGCCTCACGCCGTTCCGGGGAAGGCGCTGCTGGCGGGTCTCGTAGGGCCGTGATTTGCTGCAGGAGCAGTTCATTCGTTTTCTGCTGTTATTCCTGCTGTCGGAGCTGCTGCTCCTCGTGTCGCTGTTGCTGCTCTTGCTGCCGCTGCTGGGTAAGTACCAGTTGCCTTAGGATTTCCTCCATATAAGCGGCAGGCCTGAACTGTAGCGTGGCCGGCTTCAGTACGGACATGCAGCTCGTTGTTCAGGCTGCCCGCATTCTCCACCATATGTGGGGCAGCGCCGGGATTGCAAGTCAGGAAACACGTTGAGCCCGGCAATAGTTCAAACAGTACCCGGTTTTATTGCTGATACACACAGCAGTGACACAAGCTGCCGGAATCCGGGTCGCAGCCGGGTACACAGGATACAGTTCATACAAAGTAACCCGATTCCTTCAGGTTATGGGCTTCCGTTATAGGTCACCCCAAGCTCCCAGCCCTCCTGGGCTAGACCGTGTTAGTACAGCACACAGCCTCCTGCAACTCTAGACCTCTCCAGTCTGTCTCTGCTGCTGCTGCAGCTTAGGCAAAAAGCTGTGTACAAGGAACCCCGCCCTGCCTCCTGACCAGGCTTTTAACTCTGTGTCTACTTCCGGGACCTTGCAAGACCCGGAGCGGAGGGAGCAGACCGTCCCTTTTTCTCACACCCTATACCGGGCTCAATATGTGACAGTGCGCATTCTGGGGAGACATAGCGCCCCTCGCATATGATCCCCCGCACTGTCTCACACATAACAGAAAAGATGTCACAGACTTGTGATAGTACCCCTCCTCAACGAGGAGACTCTGTACACTCATGACTGGACTAAACAAACAGCCCCTTAAAGCCAAACTGCAAACTAAAGCAGTTTAGCAAAATAAGTCTGACCCTTGAAAAAATGCAAATAGACGCTCATGATGAAACAGTAGCTCACTGACAACGGTACATTTTTTGAGTGACAAGCTGTGAAATACATTTGGAAAATCTAGTACTCGGGGTAACTTCACCAGATATGACATAGGGTTAATAATGGCCTTAACACTAACAGACTAATTACCCTAACCTAAAAGTCCCAGGCAGACTCCTCCACCTAATTTTTTTAGTGGACACCCAAACATAGGCCTGGACCTGGACATTTATTACCACTCAAGCATTTAGAAGGCGATGGCACACAACTTGAAGGACATACAATAGCCGAGACATCATCCTGAAGCTTACAATTCCCATCCTCAAGGACAGGAGTTTCGGAGAAGATACACATCTCCCTCCACCACAATTCCTGGGTTCACTCATAAGTCCAGTAAGCATCTCTTCCAAGCAATTAATTTTGTCCCCTCCCTTTAATTGCACCTTGTTCATATTATGCAGATGAGAGGAGAGAACAGAGGAAATGTATACACACTGGTTGCCTTCCTCATAGCGACCAGAAAGGGCCAGTTTTCCAGATGGTGAATAGGGAACACACCCCTCTGAGGAAATCAAATTGGGAACTGAACTGAGGAACTGAGACTCAAATTTGAACTACCTCCATTGTACTACTATTATTGGGAGCCTGAGACCTAGTACAGTCCTGATGAGAGATAACAGGATCCCTCCTGTGTCCCGAAAAAGTATTAGCTGGAATAGAAGGAAAAATGGAGGAAACATGTACACCTAGATTGTCTTCCTCCACATGACCTGGGCGAGATGGCTTCTTAGATGGTGGCTTGGGTGTAGATGGACAAGTCCAAATAAAGTGGTTATTACACATGCCCCCGACCCATGGCAAACAACTGTTGAGCCAACCCCAAGAGACACCCCCAACTGCATAGATTCTCCACCAGGCAATTGGTGAACTTCATCTATGGGAAGAACAACAGGGATCAGAGGTTGGGTAGATGTCTCCCTGAGGCGTCAATCTACCTTGAAGTCAAGGGACATAGGGACCCCCAGCAACTTCAGAGCAGAGTACTGAGCTATGGAATCTTGGAGCTTAGTAGACAACCCATGACAGAACTGGCTCATAAGAGCCGGGTCTTTCCTTTCCTTGGCCCACCTCTGGAACTCTGCACAGTACTCCTCAGCTGGCCACATCCCTTACTAAAGTCTAGGGAGTTTAGACTATGCCAAAGAGACGCCATTAGGGTCCCCAAAAACGAGGTGAAAGCCATAAAAACTCATCTACCAACTGTAAAGATGGAGAATCGTTTAATAAAGAGAAGGCCCAGGACTGGGTATCCCCAATAAGAAGGGTAACAACAATCCCCACACTTTGCTCAGCACTCCCTGAGGAATTAGACTGGAGTCTAAAGTACCATTTACCAGCTTCCTGGGACACCCAATATTTATTTCTTCCACCCTAAAAACGGTCAGGTAGAGATATTCGGGGTTCCGGTTGCTAACAAGCTTGAACCGAATTGTAAATAAATAAAAATTTGCTGCAGCTGATGCCTCAACTGAGATTGCAGACCCAAGACCTAATCCATGATGGTCTGGATTAGGATTGCAAACACTGCCGCCTGAGCCATGTGAACTCAGGGAAAAAAAAAATGGTACGTTCGGTGATAATGTCACGTCACGGGCTAGGAGTACATGGGGTTAAACATAAAATTGAGGAAAAGGGATGCTTGATCCATCCCTTAACTACTGAGGCCCTGTGCTGTCCCTTATCTCAGTGGTAAGCCTGAAGTTGGCGAGGTCTGAGCCACCAGCGTAACCCTAACTCCTGAGTCATCTTGGAGTTACACCCCTTCTCCCCAACCAAAGGAACAGAGAAAATCCAAAATAAATTCTACTTTAAGCTACTGCTTAACTCAAGACAGCAGCAGAGGGAATGGCATCAGATTGGCTGATCTCCACAGCAGTCGCTCACACACATCCACACACTAGACTTGTAGAAGTCAGAAAGAGCTATCACGGACACCAGCTGGAGAAACACATGGCTACTTTAAAGAAAAGTGAAAGTGTACACATACTGCAGAAAGACTTCCAAGTAATACTATTTGCAAAAAAACCACTATTAACTCTTGCAGGAAATGAAGAAATGAACACCAAATGAAGGCGGTGCTTGCCACTGAAACGTGTTGTGAGCACCCTGTTAATTTGAGCACTCTGTTGCCACCCTGTTCCATGCAGTAAAGGAAAGTATTTTAATTTACAATCTTGTCTTCCTCCTCCTTGAGCTGCCCTTATACCGCTACTTACCTCTCCCTTTTCATATGAATTGCGCCCCTGGGCGAGCGGTGGGTGCTGCACAATCGAGGAAGCATTGTAATCCTTAACGTCGAGGAGACTAGGACCTGGGATAACGTCAGAGCACGTGATCCCCCATGTGACCAGGCTCTCACTGCTACTAGGAAGTCAGCACCACCGCGCTGCACACAGCAACTGTTCACCGGGTTATGCCGGCCGCATAATCCCCCCCAGGTGAGCACTCCACTCACCTCTCCCCCCCTTCCTACGTCAGGATCATACTAGGAGCGCCCCTACTTCTCCCTTTTGTCTCGTTAACTCAAGACAGCAGCAGAGGGAATGGCATCAGATTGGCTGATCTCCACAGCAGTGGCTCACACACATCCACACACTAGACTTGTAGAAGTCAGAAAGAGCTATCACGGACACCAGCTGGAGAAACACATGTCTACTTTAAAGAGAGGTGAAAGTGAACACACACTGCAGAAAGCCTTCCTAGTCCTACTTGCAAAAAACCCACTATTAACTCTTGCAGGAAATGAAGAAATGAACACCTAATGTAACACAACACAAAAGCTGTCACAGTCTCATGATAGGTAGCCATTTTAGTGCTGTCAGGCGACCACTAACAAATTCACATTACTTAGGGGTTACATTGGGTTCCTATATAAACTTACAGACTATTATACAAATTTCTCTTGAAGTAATCTTTTTTTGCTGACTACTAGTGTGATGCCCTGCTTACACAGGTAACCACAGACTCACCTACAGCAAGGACGGGTTTCCACAGTAGGTACATGGACACAAACAACACCTTCCACCCCGGCACAGTAGGGGAGCTCAACTTGCTGCCCTTAGGCAAAATCCCTTATAAATACTGGTGCTGGGGGCAGAGTTAGTTAGAGTGTGCAGACACTACATGAGGGGTAAAGACGTACTGGTGGCCGGTGCTGCACTAGGCCTGAGCCAGTGACCCTGAACAGCCTTTGAAGTAGTACTGCAGGGCCCAAGAGTGGGGTCGGAAGGTGAGGAGAAAAGAGAAAACAGAGTGGGAACCGAGGAGTCAGCGTTAGGTTAACCCAAACAGCACACTGGACACTGGAGTCCGAGTCTACTGGAGAGCACCTGGCCCAGTAGAGAATACCAGTCCACCATGGAGACTTCAGTCTCTCAGGCATCTGCGCAGTCACTCACCAGGGAGCCAGGCAACGCGGAGATAGGAACAGCGGTAGTCCATCGAGGGTTTCCTGATGACAGCACAGGTGGTAGGAGAGTAGAAGAGGCCAGCCAAGTTTCACACGGGGCAGGGGCTTCACACATACGGGGAAAGAGACAAGGAAGCCTTATACCCACTCGTTGTGGAGACCCAGAAGTGCTTCCTGAACCCCCAGCAGTGCCCTGGACGTTTACCTGCAATTCCACCAGTAAAAGGTAAAGAAACAACCAGTGGTGTGTGTGTCGGTTCCTTATCCGAGCCCCTGCCATCCACAGGGAATTTTCCATTATCCAACAGCCTGGACAAATCCCTGCTCCATCCCTCATCATCATCACCAAACTCCCCAGGGATCCAGCTCTGCCTGAGGGGAGCTTCAACACCTAGCTGCTCATCCATCATCCCTGGAGGCCCCACGCAGCGCTGGTGCAGTCACCAGATACCATAGGTGGCATCATGATAAACTTATAAACTTTTATTCCCAATTCAACTACCCCTTTTTAGTTGACCACCAGGGCCACGGGTCTGGGCAGGCCACCAGTGACATCCCTACCGCAGCAGAGGGCCCAGATACCCGAGTTCCCATACACTGAGCTATTCACTAGTAATGAGCGGACCTGTGGATGTTCGCATTTACTGGGCATGATCTTAGACCTTGAACCCCTATAAATTAATGGGGACCCGAACTGCTTTAAAACGGCTGTAAAATGGTCATATTAATGGCTAGGGGACTGCTAAAGTGAGCAGAATTGGGTGAGTTTCGATGCAAACTTGTGAATTTGGAATAAAGTTAGAGGAAAAAACTAATGTGGACTATGATATCTGCTTTACCTTGGCTGGTTATCAAAGCTACAGCGGTTCCCATATTTTTTTAAAATAATTTATTTGAATAATTAAAAAAAAAGGTTTGGGCTAACTCTATTTTTGGTAATCAGCCAAGGTAAAGCAGATAGCTTTGGGCTGGTATTATTAGGGTGAGAAGAGCCATGGTTATTTTGTCCTTTTCAGCCTAAACATAGCAGCCTGAAGCTGCCCCAAAAGTAGCTCATCACATTAAATGCACCAATTCTGGTGCCATACCTGACTCTTCCTGATTGCACTGGTGTGGTAGCCATCAAGGTATTACTTTTGGGGTTCATGTTAACTATGAATCTACAGCTGGCATCAAGGCCTGGTGTTAGTAATGGAGTGGGGTCTACACACCCCCATTACTAACCTGACAAGTATAGAGCTAAAAAAGATACAGACAAGGAAAAAAATGTATTTTTTGAATAAAGACTTTCAACAGATCCTCATTCACCAATTTATTACTTCAAAATAAACCCTGGAAGTTCCAACATAATCCAAAAAGTAATGTTCCACGCACATCGATTCCTATGGAGCTTTGTCTTAAAAAGTAGTTCAACATGATGCCACAAAGGTCACCACCAGTCAGTGGTATGTACAGAACTTCTCACAAAAGAAATACCCTACATACCACTGACCAGGAGTTTCCTCTTTAGCCTTGTTCTGAGAACATTCTCTAATGTCCATCAATTCTTATGCAGCTTTGTTTAGAGAACCTTCTCACAACAAAGCTCGAGAAGTCAATTCTGGTCCGCTTTTTGAACTGAATTTCATACAATCATGAGAAATCCATACATACTGCTGACTGTCAGTGACCTCTGGTGCCTTGTTGGTGTCTAAGAACAAAGCTCCAAAAGAATCGATGGGCGTTGTAGAACATTAGTCTTTGGATTACGTCGGAACTTCAAGGATTTATTTTGAAGTAATAAATTGGTGAACAAGGGCATGATGAGGAGTCTTTATTCAAATAAACTTTGTTTTCCATGTGTTTGTGTCTTTTTTAATTCTATACTTGATGGGTTAGTAATGGAGATGTCTTATAGACCTTTCACCATTACTAACACCCATTAACCATTACCCCAATTTCTACTACACCAGGGCAATCGGGAAAATCTAATGAATGTGCCGCTTTGGGGGTGGCTGCAGACTAGTATATTTAGGCTGGGAAGGGCCAAATAACCATGGTCCTTCCCACCCTGATAATACCAGGGAGAGCCCACAATTTTTTTAAAAGATTTAAATAATAATTAAAAAAATGAAGGAGGATCCCTCTTACTTTTGATAACCAAACAAAGTAAAACAGACAGCTGAGGGTTGCTTGTGGCTGTCTGTTTTACTCTTGCTGGTTATTGTAAATTGGTGTGATCCCACACCATTTTTTAATGTTCTTTGTTAAAAGAAGCTTACAGTCCCCTTCAGCTTACAAAACAGCTTGTTCTTGATTGCTGTGCTGCAGCTTTTCAACAAACTTTTTTAACATATCAACAGCACCCAAACACTGAACTCGGACATAGAATTTTTTTTAAGTCTATGTTCAAGTCCAAGCCCCAGACACCCGATGTCTGATATGAACCCCTGACTTTGCAGTTCAGGTTTGATCATGCCTACTAGCTACATTTGACGAGGGTAACAATGATTTTAAATTTCCTCAATTTGTACACAATGTAATTGTGCATTGAAGAAGTGCAAACTCTTTGAAGATGATTTTGTATGGTTTTCAAATCCCATGAGCATCAACAACTGTTCTTCCGATGTCCTCAGGAATCTGCTTTGTCCATGTAATGATGTACTTCTACAAACATGTGTTGTGAATCATGGGATCACAGAATGGTAGAGTTGGAAAGGATCTCCGGGTTCATCTGGTCCATCCCTCTACTCAAAATTCTAAATCTTCTAATTCAGCCCAGACAGATGTCTATCCAGCCTCTGTTTGAAGACTTCCATTAAAGGGAACTCAGAATGCCTTGTTGCAGTCTGTTCCATTCATTGATCACCCTCACTATGAAAAAGTTTTTTCCAATATCTAATCTGTGTCTCCTACCATTCAGTTTCATCCCATTGATTCTTGTCTTTCCTTGTGCAAATGGGAATACAGCTGATTCTTCTAAAGTGTGAAAGCCTTTGAGATGTTTGTAGACCACTATCAAGTCTCCTCTCAGTTTTTTTTTGACAAGGTAAACATTCACAAATCCTGTAACCGTTCCTCATAGGTCATGGGTTCAGGGCTGGCTCCAGGTTTTTGTAGGTCCCAGGTGAAACAGTCTCAGTGGACTCCTTTAACTCATGCCAAAATTAATGAATATAATATATAAGCTGCGGGCTGTGTATATGTAATATAGAGGCTCCTGGGTGGGCTGTATATATATTATTGATGCTGTGCATTGCTGCATACTGTATATAATATAGAGGCTGCGGGCTATATATATTTGGATACCTTTGGATATATTTG
Organism: Allobates femoralis; assembly: GCA_033576535.1. Lineage (NCBI taxonomy): Eukaryota > Metazoa > Chordata > Amphibia > Anura > Aromobatidae > Allobates > Allobates femoralis. The sequence continues at coordinate 264,098,396 of JARQOC010000006.1, read as the reverse complement.
GATAAAGTTGATACCTTTTAATGGCTAACTGAAAAGATGGTAAGCATTGCAAGCTTTCGGGATACTATGGCCCCTTTGTCAGGCTGATAATGACACAGATTCTTGAATCACATACATATATACTATATTTAAACAGGATGAGATGGTGCAGTAAACATGACAGGTGACATAAATCAGAGTCAAGCTGGGGGAAAAGGAGCTGAGAAAGTGAAACCAAAATTCTAAGGTAAGAGGAAGAAGTGTCAAAAGTTCATAGTCCTCTAACTTGAGTCTGTTGCAAGATGTGATATCCCCAAATGCCCTTTCATTTTATATAAAAATGCATGAATCTGATATCCTCAAATGCCCTTTCATTTTATATAAAAACCCATGAATACATGTGAAACATTTAATCCTGTTTTCAATGTGTCAAAGGTCGTTATCAATTTTTATTCCCAAATTCTTCTCTCTCTCTGTGATTTGAAGTTGCTTTTTAAAATGAGCAGATTCATATTGGTTTCGCCGTTGTGGTCAGGGGTGTAAAAATGCTTTGCTACAGGTAGATCCACACACTTTTCTTTTATTGAGTGGCGATGAGAATTCAGTCTTGTTCTGAATTGTTGCCCCGTCTCCCCTAAGTACATGCCACCTGTTGGACATGACATTTGGTACATATAATTAAGTACACCACATTGCTTATGGTGCAACTGAAGTTACCTGGGATCCTTCTTGTATGGCTGCACCAGGGTGATGAGGTGCAGGGTGATGACTCATTACTCTGCTGCAATAGGCAAAGGACTAAGCTCCACGGCCTAGGGAATAAAAATAAAAGAAAAAGGGTAAAGTCTCGTGACACCACCTGCGGTACCTGGTGATGGCACCAGCGCTGCAGGCAGACCTCTGTAGATGATGCGTAGGCAGCCAGATGACTGGTAACTTGTCACGGCAGTTGTCAAGTTTACAGTCACACAGATTCGGGTAGCTGACCGGGTAGTCACCGAAGGATGCAATGTCTCCCTAAGGCTCCCATTGGATGTTCCTTCCACTTTACTTTCAGTCCCTCTGTGTCTTTCCTTGCGCTATCCTTTTTTCCTGTGCGCTGCCCTGGATGAACCCTCTTCCTACCAGGCCCGTTGGGTGTAATGATGATACTCTTTCTCTCTAAGGGGCTAAACCCGATTTGGAGCTCCTGGTGAGGCTGTGCTTCGTGGACATGGTCGGGGCTGTTTAACAGACCTGTGACCCACCGGTGTTGGCGGCTCAGGGTTGGACTCGCCTGTACCGCGCTTGGAGCCGGTTCCCCAGTTCGGGACTAGGATCCCCGAGATTGGATAATAATATGATCTGGCACTGGGTGTTCACCGACACCTTTGGGCTCCCCCCTTCTGTCTGGGTGCCGTTCCTTTTCAGGCACCCTCACTGCGACTTCTCTCTAGGACTCACTCTCTCTTCCCTTCCTGCTTTTTCCACTACTCTAAAACTCCTCCCACCGGGACCGGTTACCCTGGTAACGGGTTGGCCGATTGGGCCTCTCGTTCTAGGTGTAGGAATGCTGGGATGAGAGCCTCAGTTTAACACTACATCCTCCAATAACTGGGGTATCACACACTCTGGCTTGGGTGCAGTACCCCTACTGTGGCGCACTGACCAGTGGGGTGCCACAAGAGTAAGTACATGGCTAATTTGTGCCTTCAAAGTAAGTGGAATTGTGCATTATTAACAGGTATTGAATTGGAAAAGACTTGTATGTTCATAGGAGCCTTTTTCTGTCTATATCCATCAATGATAATATGAGAGTATTTTTTTACTGTGGCAGAATTTATTTTGGAGTCACCTAAAATATGGGTGTCTGGGTATGATTGCTAGTTTTTGCAACAATTTTGGACTTACAATGCTTGTAATATTAGGAGGTAATGTGGTTAAGTTTATCAAATGGATCAGAATTACCAACTTATTTAAAATAAAACTTTTACTTTTATGGATACAAAAGTTAAAAAGGTCATTGACCTACAAATTTACAGATTGTGAGAAACAACATTTACACACATTGGGAACACATTGTTATAGTCAGTATGGGATATTCTATATGACCTTACTCCTGCCTGACAGTGGAGAGTTTGCGCATCCTAAAATATGATGCCCCCACTCACCAGTGGCTTACCCTAGAAGTCCCTTCCTATAGGAGGACAAAGTGTTTGGAGAGGAGGAAAGTCCTGCTTCAAACTTAACTTGGGGTCCAAGAGCAGTTTGTATTTCTTTCTCAGGGGACTCCCAAATTGTCTCCAGAGATTCCCAGATTTTAATGATTCTCCAATCGCTTGACACGTTTCGCCCTTTCCTATATATCAGGGCTCATCAGAAGTAATGGAGATTATAGTTGTAGCTCTGTCTTATCGAATGCATAGACTCTCCACTGTCAGGCAAGAGTAAGAGGTAGGGTCATATAGGACAAGGGTCCCCAAACACCGGGTCTCTGTACCGGTTGGCGCTGCCACAGACCAGCACTACACACGGTGTGCTCTGCGGCGGCACAGAGTGGTGGATGCTGCCCGCTTCCCTGCCCCTCAGTGATATCAGCACCCGCTGCTCTACAGCGCCGCTGTGCTCTGTGCCTCAACTGTGTACATAGATGTACTAGCGAAGCCATTTGTCAATCACAGTGCAGTAGCCTGGCCCTGATTGGCCAGTGGCTGCAGCACTGTGATTGGCCGACGGCTTCGTCCGTACATCTATGCAGCTGAGGCACAGAGCACAGTGGCGCCCGATGCAGTGAGGACCTGCAAGGAGGTGATGATGGGGTTGCGGCGATATGGTATTGTGGCTTCAGAAGGAGGCTGGAGGCTGTAAAAGGAGGCTGGGGCTGCAGAAGGAGGCTGGGGGCTGCAAAGGGAGGCTGGGGGCAGCAGGAGGAGGCTGGGGCTGCAGAAGGAGGCTGCGGGCTGCAGAAGGAGGCTGGAGGCTGCAGATGAAGGCTGTGGGCTGCAGAAGGAGGCTGGGACTGCAAAGGGAGGCTGGGGGCTGCAAAAGGATGAGGCTGGGGTTGCAAGGGGATGGAGAAATAAGACATCCCCCACAAATAAGATGTAACCCATCTTTTGGGGAGACAGGATACTAAACTCCACTGATTCTACATGGCACCACCCCATATGATCAAAGCCCCGCCCATATAACACCCCCTTCCACTCTTCCTTGCTTGGCCACGGAGAAATGATCTTGCTTGACACCGGTCCCCTGAGCAAATAAGGTTAGGGACCCCTGATATAGCATATCTCATACTTCATTAAACATACTGATTTGGTTTTTGGAGAGTTTCTATACCAATGATTCAGAGGCACGATTCTAACTGCTTTTTATAAAGATGCTTTTATTAATTCATCAAGGAGATTAAAATTTGCAGATACAAAGTGCTCAAAAGATTATATGAGATAAAATTATGTATGGATCTGGATTCGGAGGACACTAAGGGGTTAAGGTCTCTGTGTCTCCCACTTCAGGACATATTCATGGTAGCTAAATCAAACAATAACCATTGTGCAGTTCTAGTATACATATGGTTGAGAGCTACAGCTTATAGTGTATAGAGGGTTCAGTAATATCCCCCCCTCCCAATACAACAACACACTGATTATTATCTCAAATCCATTGTACATCATACTTAACAGCATAGAGATTGTGCCCAAGCTTACCCATGTCAGATGCCAAAGTGTGGAGATGACCACTGGAGGACGCCCCAACGCGTTTCCCTGAATGCTTCCTCAGGGGGCAATGAGGAAGCATTCAGGGAAACGCGTTGGGGCGTCCTCCAGTGGTCATCTCCACACTTTGGCATCTGACATGGGTAAGCTTGGGCACAATCTCTATGCTGTTAAGTATGATGTACAATGGATTTGAGATAATAATCAGTGTGTTGTTGTATTGGGAGGGGGGGATATTACTGAACCCTCTATACACTATAAGCTGTAGCTCTCAACCATATGTATACTAGAACTGCACAATGGTTATTGTTTGATTTAGCTACCATGAATATGTCCTGAAGTGGGAGACACAGAGACCTTAACCCCTTAGTGTCCTCCGAATCCAGATCCATACATAATTTTATCTCATATAATCTTTTGAGCACTTTGTATCTGCAAATTTTAATCTCCTTGATGAATTAATAAAAGCATCTTTATAAAAAGCAGTTAGAATCGTGCCTCTGAATCATTGGTATAGAAACTCTCCAAAAACCAAATCAGTATGTTTAATGCAATATTTGGGAGAGTCCTAATACTTTACAAATACTATTCATGTTTATCCTGGATATATAAAATATATCTCATACTTGCTATAACAATGTGTTTCCGTTGTGTGTAAATGTTGTTTCTCACTGTTTGTTAATTTGTAGGTCAACGACCTTTTTAACTTTTGTATCAATAAAAGTAACATTTTTATTTTAAATAAGTTGGTAAGTCTGATCCACTTGATACCACTTGATAGTTTTTGCAACTCTTATAGTTACAGTCCTATTTGCACTATATTAGTGGCAATCCAGATGAAGTTTCTTTTATCTTATTTCTGACCTCTCTCCGTCAACTAGTTTGTAGGTGGGTTAGGTGCTGCCATCCCCATGCTGGAGGATATTATTCATATGCATTTGGTATGTATAAGAGAACTGTATATTAATGCGTTGTGTAAAATTCTTATCTTATGTTGTTGATGGCCACCTTCTTGTCAGTACAGCAACTGATGGCTTCAGGTTAGGGAAGGTTTTTTCTTAGATAATTCATACAACCCTTAAGGGTGGGGTTACAGTAACAAAACTAACCTGTATACATGTCCAAGCAGGAGAGTCACAGAGAAGACAGGAAGTGCAAAGCTGCATCTGCGGGAGGCGTGGTAGAAAGGAGCCGTAAGAGCTTAATTTGGCTGGACGCTCTGGGCCAAACTCAGGCCTTGGACCAATGGTGGTTTTGAGACAGCAGAACTGGACTGCATCAGCCAGATATCCACTCCCCCCAGGTTAGAGTCCATGGTAAACCTCCTGGGTAGCATCTCTCTTCCTCTAGCTGGACTTTGTGAATATCCTTGTTACAGAAGGCTTCTTTGCTCCTGTGGGCAGGCCTGTGTAGTAAATGTGGAGGAGTGGTGTTTACCAGCTATTTCAATAGTGTATATGTTCTAAATCCCTGTGGGTGGGACGGAATAGATTGGTATGACTATTTGAACTAACAGGCGCTCCAATGATGTTAGCAGGGAAAATGAGTGGCCTAAGAATTTTACTAGAGGCCCAAGCACCAGGAAAGCAGTCAGATGGTAAAATGACGATTTCTATTGAATGAGAGATCCCTAATTCAATGTTTAAGAAATGTAGCCACAGTAGTTATGTGCAAAATTCTCTGTGTGCGATCTACAGTGAAGAATAGTGTTTTAAGAAACAAGCCTCTGTGCATGCATACTCCATCGGAAAGCACTATGTCCTTCATCGACATTCCCTTTGAACTGAGGAGGTGGCCAAGGTTTGGACTGACAATCCAGGGCTGTCCAGTATCCGACACTTGCCCTCACCCATGACTACAACAGCCCCGCTCTGTCTCTGCAACAAGTTCAATAGTAGTCTATTTTGTCCCAGAATATCAGACACAGTAGGTCATTATTTTTACTTATCCCTTTTCCTCTATATACAGTTCTGGAAGTAAAAGGAGAAAGTTGGAGTGCTAATTTTAGCAAAACTAATGATAACTTTCTTTTGCTGCATTTCTCGTTTTTTTTTTTAAAGAATGACAGTAAAGAATCAAATGCTTCTTCTTTAAATATTTAAAAGTTATCATCCCTCCCATACAACCTATGAGTTTATCCAAGTTTGCAATTTATATGCACAACTAATTATAACACCTTCAAGTCACAAGGTTGAGGAGGATTTAAATCATGTTTTGCCTTAGGGAAATTTGCACATCCATCTCAGATGTGTCATTCCTGTTTTCAATAACAGACTACACTGTAACTGGGCTTAAAAATAATATATCCAAGTAATTATTTGCATTTGAAGACACCAGATATGTAATCTGCAACGCATATTTGCATTAATGACAAATGTTATTATTGTTAGGATTGTATAGGAGGATTTGATAATTTGAGTGAAATTTCAGAATGCTTATCACTGATACCTCTCAAATCCATCCTCATTTTTAATTTAAAATACAAAAATTGGCTTTGCAGTGGTTTCAAAATATTCTGCAAATGGACAATCTAATCTTTTCTTGCATTTTTTAATACTAATTTTAAAATAATCCTTTAATAAGATATGACACTGAGACATTCATATCCATGCACTGACTGCCCCCTAAAGGCAGACTTGGAATAGCAGGCATGAGCAAGTACAAATTCTAGAGCTTGCAGAGCTTTGATAAGATTCAGTGAGGTTCTTAAATCCATTAACATAACTTTTAATTCTGAGATACAAGATATTCAAGTAACACAGACATGAGGAATACAGCACGATTTACAACAGTTGCTTTCCAGAATTCTGCAATGAATGAATGTGTAAAAAGCTGTCAGAAATACAAGTCAAACAATGCTGAAAACATACAAGAAGAAGCTAAAAGAGACAGACAATTGCAATTATTTTAAAGTGGTAATCCACTGATCCACTTAAGCCATCACATTAAGGGATATGGACATCAGAAAATGTAATTTGATCAATATCCTTTTCTCTGATTTTTTTTATAAATCAGCAGCATTTCTGACAAGTTACGGTTGACATTGGGGCGCCCCACTGGTCAGTGCGCCACAGTAGGGTTACTGCACCCATGACTGAGTGTGCAGTATTCGTGTCATTGGGGAGTGTAACGTCAACCTGAGGCTCTTATCCTGAATCCACACACACTAGAGCAGGGAACTACAGGATTAAATCCTTTGCTGAGAGACCCAGTCCCGATGGGAAGAGTTTCAGTCTAGAGCAGTGTGAGCGCGGGGAGCAGAGAGGCAGAAAGTCTGTGGAGAGAGACAGAGAAGGACCCTTCAGGGGACACCACAGGGAGGTCACCCAGAAGGAGCGGCGACCCAGACAGAAGAAAGAGACCCAGTGCCGGACCTGCTACAGTCCGGGGGAATCCTAGTCCAAAAATGGAGTGCTGGCTCTGAGTCACAGTACAGGCGAGTTCACCCCTGAGCCATCTACACAGGCCAATTGAGACGTTGAATTATCAGCCCCGACCCCCCCGTCCAGAAGGTGCAGCCCCGCCAGAAGCACTAGACCGGGTTGAGCCCCATAGAAAGAAAGAAGGGTATCTCATATCAGCCAATGTGCCTGGGAGACAAGCGGGCTGTACAGGGCAGCACAAGGATAGTAAGGAGGCGCAAGGAATAGAACGGGATAGAGATATAAAGCAGAAGGTACTCTCTGGGGGCCTTAAAGAGACGTTATTCTCCTCAGTGACTACCCGGCCAACTACCCGCTAAAGACTGTGTAATTGTGAACCTGATCCATGCACTTTTACAAGTAAACACACATACAGAGTCTTTAAGCTTCCAGTGTCCTATTCCAGCAAGCTAACTCACAGAGCTGCTACCACATCCAGCACTACAACAACCAGCACAGCAGCTACACTGCCCCGGGGACTCAGCTCCACCTGCAGGGAGCTGAAACATCCAAGCTGCAATACCATTATCTTCGTCTGAAGCGGCGCTGGTGCCCATCACCAGAATCTGCAGGTGGCATCACGACAAACTTTTAAACTCTTTATTACCATTCCCCAACTCCTTTATCAGTTGACCACCAGGGCCATGGGTCTGGGCAGGCCACCAGTGACATCCCAACCACAGCAGGGCCCAGAGACCAAGTCCCCATATAACCCTGGGTTAGTCAACATCAACATCAACCCCAAAAACCATTACCCAATTGCCACCGAATCAGGGCAATTGGGAAGAACCAGGCAGAGTACCAGAATTGTGCATCTAATGTGATGCGCTAACGCATGGATGGCTACAGGCTATTATATTTAGGCTGGGAAGGGCCAAATAATGATAGAACTTCCAGCCTGATAAAACCAGCCTCCAGCTGTATCGGTTAATTGGACATCAATAGAAGGGACCTGCACATTTTATCTTTATTTAATCCCTATCTACACTTGTTTGCAGGTAAATTACTCCAATTTTTCTTCCTTTTCCAGCAGCCTAGCCCTTAATATGACCATTTTCAGCATCAAAGTTTGGGTCACTATTGAGTTATATGGAGTTTGGGGTTCAGGGTCAAGTTTAGGTCAATTTAGAAAAAATACTTGGTACTCAAAAAATATATTTTACATTGCTGTGTTTATTAGGTGATAAATCAGAGCAACCATACGCTTCGGTCCAGTAAACTTGGACCTTCCTCGATGTGCTATACACTAAATACAAGAAAAAGAAAAGGAAAAACAAAAAGACAATGATGAGTGACATAAGTAATATATACATATATACAACACAAGTCTGATCCGATTAATATCAACTAGGTAATAAATTTAGTATACAACTATATATTTGGTATAGTACACTGATGAAGGTCCAGTGTTACTGGAACGAAACATATGGTTGCTCTGATTTATCACCTAATAAACAGAGCAATATAAAATATATGTTTTGAGTGCCAAGTATTTTTCTACTAGCTTTCTATTGCCAGCTGGCATTAAGCTTAAGATTCTTAATGTTGGGCCATTAAGAATCTCAAATAAGTACAGGGTGGGCCATTTATAAGGATGCACCTAAATAAATTGGGAATGGTTAGTGATATCAACTTCCTGTTTGTGGCACATTAGTATATGGGAGGGGGATAACTTTTCCAGATGGGTGGTAATCATGGCGGCTATTTTGAAGTTGGCCATTTTTGAGCCAACTTTATTTTTTTTCAATGGGAAAAGGGTCACGTGACACATCAAACTTATTGAGAATTTCATATGAAAAACATTGGTGTGCTTGGTTTTAACATTACTTTATTCTTTCATGAGTTTTTTAGAAGTTTATGACCAGTTATAAAATGTGTTAAAAGTGCTGCCCATTGTGTTGGATTGTCAATGCAACCCTCTTCTCTCACTCTTGACACACTGATAGCAACACCGCAGAAAAATGCTAGCACAGGCTTCCGGTATCTGTTGTTTCAGATGCTGCACATCTCGTTTCTTCAATGGAAACCTCAATGCCACTGGATATCTGAAAAAACTACATGATTCAGATATCCAGTGGCATTAAGATTTCCATTGATGAAGAATGGCCCCACTATCTTTGTACCCTATATATCACACCACACCATCAATTTTTGTGTTCCAACAGTCTTGGAGGGATCTATCCACTGTGGGTTAGTGTCACACCAATAGCGGTGGCTTTGTTTGTTACTTCACCATGCACAAAAATGTTTGCCTCATCACTGATCTGAAGGCAGTTGTCTATGCTGTGAAGAATGAGATGTGGACAGCACTTTTAACACATTTTATAAGTCGTCATTAACTTGTAAATAACTCATGAAAGAATAAGGTTACGTTAAAACCAAGCACACCATTGTTTTTTTTATGAAATTCTCAATACGTTTGATGTGTCACATGATCCTCTTCCCACTGAAAAAAATGTATTTGGATCCAGTATGGCAAACTTAAAAATGGCCGCCATGGTCACCACCCATCTGGAAAAGTTTTCCCCCTCCCATATACTATTGAGCCACAAACAAGACGTTGATATCACCAACCATTTCTATTTTATTTAGCTGCATCTATATAAATGGCCCAAACTATAGTAAAGAAGACAACATTTTATTAGCAATATAAAATATATTTTTTGAGCGCCAAGTTTTTTTTCTAATAGTTTCACCTTGTGGGAACCTACTTGTGCACCGGACATAAAGAAGTGTCATTGTACATATAGGCAATACAAAGCTGGCATTATCCCCTTATTACACAGTGTGCCATCACCACCAGGGTCAATGTAAAAGCCTTTGAAATGGCACTATGAAAGAATGTGCCATTTTCAGAGCCAGCTGTGAGCTGCTTTATTTTTTAGTATCGGGAACCCTAAAATGATGGGCCCTCACCCCACTGAAAATACCAGCCCCCAGCTGGCTAGTTTTACATTGACTGGCAATTAAAAATAGGGTGGAGCCTTACACATTTTTTATTATTTATTTATTTTACACACTATGATGGCATGATGTTTGCCATATGCTAATATACTTTTGGAGCCTAGTTTTTCCTTGTTCTGGCTCACATAGAATTACATAGGGAGCTTGTGATGTAACTTCTGATTTCCAGAAATTCAGAAGTTACGGGCAAATTATGGGCTACGGAACTGTATTACTGCTTAAGGGTATGTGTGCACTTTGAGTATGTGGTTGCAGAAATTTCTGCACCACACCTGCATCTCCTGGCAGAAAGATCACACCAAATACGCATTGTGTTTTTAATGCATTTTTTGCATAAAAAACCTGACTTGTTTTTCTTCATGCATTTTTCATGCATTCGAGGTGGGAAAATGTGGCAAAAATGTTGCAACAATTGACATACTGCATATTTCTTTTTGCTCAAACCTGCAAGGGGAAAAATGCAAAAACAAAAAAATTCTCATTGACTTCGCTGGCATTAGGATTTGCTTGCAGTTTTGTAAAAAAAACTGCACTACAAAAAATAATTTAAAAATGATTAAAAAAAACACACTATATGTACAGGGCCTAAATAGGATGAAGATCACGGCAGGTGAATAAATCAGGGCACTTACATTTAAAGTGCTACTCCAGTGCTTAAAAAGAAAATCTGGAGTGGTGTTTTAAGAGGACACCAGATCTATAAATGAGATATAATGATTGTGGGGTTCATTACAAACAAGGATAAGTATCACTATTCAGTGTTACTTAAATACCAGAAGGACCCCCTTAAGTTTAAGGTTATTTTTTTTTATATATTTTTTATACCAAAGGTAGCCCTGCAGGCTCTTCTATTCTTACCATCAAAAATATTCCAAAGTACAATGGAAACAATAACTGAGGCTCATAAGGTTAGCTTAACAAGGGTCCCCACACCTCTGCCCCTGACGCTTAGCTGTCACTGACAGCTGTTAGATTTGAGCTGTCACTGTTTGTTTACAAGCAGTGACAGTTCAAAGCCATGACGAGTTTAGCCGTCATGATGTGGAAACTGACATCTTTTCATGACGGCTAAACTAGTCATTGGTCGTAATGAGGTTAAAGCTGGTGTGGATAATAGAGAATATTAACAGCACCAAAATACTACTAGTTGCAATGATTTTCTGGATATATTTTTTCTGTGTCTCCTGTTCTCAAGGTTTACATAAATGCAGCATATATACTACACAAATCACTGAACAGATGTTTAATAATGATTTTACTCATATAACATACTTTGCAGCACTTTACAAGTGCATTAGTAACAGTAGTTCCTGCCTCCATTATACACTTATTTGCCACCAGTGATAGTAAGGCTTGTTTCTGGAGTGTTGTGACATCTTTTTATAAGGTACAATTACAAACACTAGTTCTTGTGTTCAGCTTATAAGAATATGGACTCAACCAACATTTTTTTCTAAAGCGATCTTCAAAAATGTTGTTGTTATCGAGAAATTCTGAACAGATGTTTTCTACTTCTGAAGCACATACATCTTTTACTTCTGTCGTCTATCAGGTATCATAAAAAGGGACATTGCAGCCTGGAATCATCATTACACAGAGCTGTGAACACTGGGACTATATTTATTTGTAAGCTTCTTCGGCGAGGAAAAGGGGGAGGAAAACATGCTAAATGCAGACCAAAGCAAATTATCTGTATAAACTGCACTATTCTAAGTAATATACTGTGGCTAGGGAGAGGCTAAACTAGTATTACTTTATCAAATGTTTGATCACAGGTGCTCTTGGGCCTTTACCTTACCCAGCTGCCCTGCAATTATATATAATGCATTGTATCTTTTTTTGGTTGTCTATAACATATATACAAATATAACATTTACAGTATATAACATATAAAGCAGCACTATAGTGAAATTGTCATCACACTCTGTCCACATTAAGACTTACAATACAAATTATGTGAGAGGAAACCCATGCAAACAAGAGAACATATAAGCTCTAAGCACCCATTGTGCTTAGTCCGAATTGAACCTTGGACCCCAGCTCTGAAAAACAAAAAGAGCCAACATTTCCTAGTAGAAAGGGTTAGACAAGGGCGCAATGGGTCTAAACTATTTCTAGGATATGTATGTTGCTGTGTAAGAACTGCTCACCTTAGTCAGTTGTGAGACCCACAACTGGTGTTAGCATGTGACAGCTGCAGCAGATCCTCCACCACATGGATGGTCCTCGATATTTACAAAAATGGACAGACATTTTCTGATCCGTGCTGCTGTTCAATAACAAGACTTCCTCTGTGGAATAAAGATCCACTATTTAAAGCACAGAGGAAGTCTTTGAACAGCACCACAGATCAGAAACTTTCTGTCCATTTTGGAGAACATTTCCTAATATCCTTGTATCAAAGGAGATCGATGTTTTTGTATTTCCTACCTTTCGAGGAGAATATGGGTCATCCGAATAAGCTGTCCAAAGAAATACAGTAATTAAAACCTTAAAAGACAGAAACATTGATTTTTATACTATACAAATAGTTAAAGCGTTTTCATGGAAAATCATGTTACTAGGTAATTTTCATCACAAAATAAACACTGAAAAACAAAACAGGAAAACAATGCAAAAGTTTGATTTTTATTACCCTTTCACAGTACTTGATTTTTTATCATTTTCCATTACATTATATGGTATATTGTTTTAAAATAAACAGTTTGTATCAAACATAGCTAATTATATCAATAAAAAAATTGATAAGTAATTGCTCTTTTAAGAAGAAAAGGAAATAACAAAGGGTAAAAAAGTGAAAAAAATTGTCCATGGCAGAATGGGATTCATATTTTTCTCTTGAAAAAGAAAAAAGTCCAACTGTGCAGTTTGTTTTTAACCCTTTCCTAACATTCGCTGTATATGCACAACACAGTAAGAACTGCATTACCTCAAACAGGTATGATGTGATGATTGCACCATGACAGGTGCAGTCTCTGATCAATAGCATTTAACCATAAGAAGATTACAGCTCACCATAGATGCTTCAATCATGCCTTCATGGATATCAAAGAATAAAGTAAGGATATACCATGTGCGCTGTTGGAAAATAACATGGAGCTCGAGAAACCGGTCTTGCCTCGACCCAGGAATCCAAAAATAAAGCGAAACAAATCCAGTTCTTAATCATGAACATTTTTTCTTCATTTATTTTAAATAAAGTACATAGAGTAAATGGTGCAGATGGTCAGCATGACCCAAGTCAAAGCGTTTTGGATGCTGCATGCATCTTTACTCATGACAAGTGGTATTCCTGGCATACAAAACCTTATAAAGATCACTGCAGATCAAAATGAATGCAGTTCTAAATGCTAATGCAGTTGAGTTCTAATAAAACTGCAAGATACTGCAAATCGCATTGACAATGACAACTAGACACTATATAAAAAAAAGAAAAACTATTTTAAAACATGTAAAAATGGCAGAATATTAAAAATGGTAATACTTTATAATTCTATATCTATACATACTAACTTATTTTATTTTGTGTGTTGAATCGTAAATTCAATAGACAAATGGTATTTAAGTCCAATAACCAATCATGAAATTATTAACAAAGGTATGGATAAAAAGTATAGATTTAAAACCACCAATACAGTGCTATAATCAAAATACAAATTTAAGCTCTTCACATTTCTACCATTGTATCATTGTGCAGGAAAATAAAATGTGTGAAAAAGTGAATATCAAATTAGTACAATGGTTACAAGGAGAATATCAGAGAAATTCAAATAGTGTAAGGTCTCACAGTAATGAGTAGTGACGAGCGAACCCCTCGATGTTCTGGATCAGCGGGTTCACCCGAGCTTTCTGGTGAAGTCCAAGTTCAGGGCCGGAGATGACGTAAGCTTGCGTCCGAACCTCTGAACTTGGACTTTACAGATATGGGATGGGGCAGGGGAACTGTAAAATAAAGCATAACATCTACTATATAATTGCCTTGTGGCCACTGCCGTCTGAGGCCGAAACCAATGACCAATGAGCGCAGCATATGCAAAACAGCCACGCGTGGAGGTCTGCGGCGAGCTGCTGACCCCTGTGCAGCAGTAGCTGAGCCGCGGCTACCTGCCTCACAGAGGCCCGAGGCGAGCCAGTCAGGAGGTGACCAGTGTCAGACGGTCATCTCTCGGCTGCTCGCTGCGGTAGTACCCGAGCGGGATTCAAACCGTGCGCCATGCCACGCTACTTCTATGATTGGTCGGTGCGGCCGCAGCGACCAATCAGTGAAGCGGTGCGGCATGGCGGAAATTATGAATCCTGTGCTGCTGATTGGTCACCGCTCTCAGCAGCAAACAATCAGCGGTGCGGGATTCATATAGCACTGTTTCACTGATTGGTTGCTGCGGCTACGCCGACCAATCAGAGAAGTAGCGCGGCTTGGCGCACTGTTAGAATGCCGCGTCTCTCATTGGTCGTTGCGGCATTAAAACTGTGCGCCAAGCCGCGCGCCGTATCTCTCATTGGTCACTACGGCAACCAATGAGAGACATGGCATTCATTCCATGCGCCAAGCCATGCAGTGAATACCGTCGGAAGTTAATAAGCGGCTCCAGAAGCAGAAGCGGCCGCGACAGCGAGATGAGAGGATGTGACAGTGGACAGGTAAGTATAATTATAATGTTTATTATTAATTTTATGCTTTTTTTTACATCCCCTGAGCTCAAACTGGACCCGAACTGAAACACGGATTTCCCATGGAAACCCATGTTCGGTACGGGTCCAGAACTTTACAGTTCGGGTTCACCCATCCCTAGTTCTGAATACACTTTATCATAACATATATATTACAAATCTTTTTAAATTCTGGGTTATGAAATAATGATATGGATCTGAACTAGTTAAATATTTCTAATATTTTTTACAAACATTAGTATAATGAATTTGACAAACAACTTCACCATAATATATTACTTCCATAGTCATTGTGTCAGCACTTTCAGTATACAGTATATTGTGCTATATATATTGATGATATTAAATATAAAAAAATGTGTGTAATGCTTGGAGAATAAAATTATTATTAAAAAAATTTCAATGAAGAAAATTGACAGATAAACAAAAATGTATATTTTTAAGATATGAGAAAGAGGAAAAATCATAGTGATTTTTATGACATAAGGGACAATAAACAATGTAATCACTTACCGTTGTGCTTTTGACCAAGGTCATTTGGATGTTTTTGGATGTTTTTGGTTGTGATTATGATTTAAAAAGAGAAAACACAGTAGTTTGACAATAAATGGCTTCACCCAACCACAAATCATGAGTGGAAAAAAATGTTTTTGTGTTATCATTCATATTCTCTGAAAAAAGGCCAAGAAAGCAAAAAATGTGCCGGGGTATGTAAAGTTTTGAGCACAACTGTAGATAGCACTGTAAATCCATATAAGGTATAAAGAAATAGGGAAATAAAATATAGCAAATATAATGTATAAATGTGTTTATATCAATATATTAATAAAATAGAAAATTCTGTGCATCATAATTCACTGTCATATACAAAGGGAATATACAATACATTTATATATATATACTAGCTGTACTACCCAGCTACGCTAACTGATGTTAGCTATAACAAAATAGAATTTGAATTTGTCATATTAATGACCTGTAGAGAAAATAGAAGCTGAGCTGTGATTGGTTGCTATAGGCAGCCTGGTAAGTCTCCAGCCAACAGTAAACCCTCCCCCCGGCCGGGCAGTATATGTTACCTCACACATACACATAATAGACAGCTCATGTGACTGACATCTACCTTAATTCCCCATATGGCACATATGTTGCACATGGGCTGTTTTTAATCAGATGTTTATTTTTGGAAATTAAAGATAGCACACGTATGAGGCGAGTTGTGTGAGGCGATTTGTGCATATCTGTGTCTGTCTGTGTGGTGTGTGTCCCTGAGGTGTATGTGTCCCTGTGGGGTGAGTGCATGTGTCCCTATAGGGTGTGTATGTGTGTGTGTCCCTGTGGGGGAGTCTGTGTGGTGTGTGTGTCTCTGTGTTGTGTGTGTCTCTTTGTGGTGTGTGTGTGTCTGTGGGGTGAGTGCATGTGTCCCTATAGGGTGTGTATGTGTGTGTGTCCCTGTGGGGGGTGTCTGTGTGGTGAATGTGTGTCTCTGTGTTGTTTCTGTCTCTTTGTGGTGTGTGTGTGTCCCTGTGGGGTGAGTGCATGTGTCGCTATAAGGTGTGTGTGTGTGTGTGTCTCTGTGTTGTGTGTGTCTCTTTGTGGTGTGTGTGTTCGGGTGCGTGGTGAGTATCCAATGTTGGGGCTGCACCTTAGCGACTATACACTTGCTGTTACACTTTGTGTGTGTGTGGTGTGTATACATGTCCCCGTGCGTGATGAATATCCCATGTTGGGGCCCCACCTTAGTGACTATATCAGTGATGGCGAACTCCAGGCCTCGAGTGCCGCACACAGTACAGGTTTTCAGGATTTCCATAGAGTTTGACAGTTGGTAAATTGATTGTCAACTGTCAAATGCAATGGAAATCCTGAAAACCTGGACTGTGTGTGGCACTCGAGGCCTGGAGTTCGCCATCACTGGACTATATGCTGGTATATGCTGTTAGTCTTTGGCGCTGTCATTAAGCCCCTCTCATTCACAACTGCCAACTGGTAACTGTCACTTTTTCCCCATTATGTAGATAGGTGCAAAATTGTATGGTGAACTGGAATGCACAGGGTTAAAATTTCACCTCACAACATAGCCTATGATGCTCTGGGGGTCCAGACGTGTGACTGTGCAAAATTTTGTGGCTGTAGTTGCGACGGTGTAGATGCCAATCCCGGACATACTCACACACACGCATAAACACATTCAGCTTTATTTATTAGATATAATAAAAAAATATATAAAAAAAATATATATAAAATATGAAAATGTACAAGATGTGAAAAAATACATATGTTATTTTACATAAAGCAATTAATAGTGCAACATCATTAGACATGAGAATGCACCTGAGTGTCGAGATTTGGTTCGGTTTGTCGAATTGCTTGCCGAATAGTTCGTCGAGCCCTCCAAACTACATTGAAATCAATGGCAGGTGGCATCAAACGCTGAGGAAACACTTTCAAAGGTGTCCAAAAGCTGCCAAACACAGCTCAAAAAACAGACACACAGAGATTGATCTTACCAGTCTCCCGCTGTTTGCTTCTATGAGCTCTCACAGTCTCCCGCTCTTCCACTCACTGACTTCAAGACCACAGTTCTCAGTGAGTTACACAGACTGCGGTCAGCTGAGACAATTGCCATGTCAGGTGATCCAATCATCATAGTAATTGCGTAATCTGACCATGTCATTCACTGACAGCTGCAAGCTCTGACTCACTGAGGTCACTTGAGAACACATTTCAGGTAACCATGGGGGCCGCTAACCATAGTGATTATTATGGCAACTGAGCTGTCCTCGGATGACCTCAGTGAGTCACCGCTTACCCAGTCGCAGCACTCTGGGCTGTCATTCCATGTTCAATGGCTGTGGTGACAGGATATTGTGTTCTTCTCCATGGCCTCCAATGAAGTATGATGAGGGAGTATTGTCAAGGAATGAAATATCACATGCAAGAGATGTAATAGCTCTATACCCTTTTAAATGTTTTGAAACAGCCATTCCAGCACTGAAAAATTCACTGGAAAGGTATAGTGGGTATGATGTAAATACGAGGGATTTTCTGATTGACACCGTTAGATTTCTTTTGAATCGTACTTACTTCTCACTTGAGGGCCATTTTTTCATTCAAAAACAGGGTGTTAGCATGGGAGGGAAATTTTCCCCTTCACTGGCAAAGCTGATTATGGCATACTGGGAAGAACTCGTTGTTATCACCGACAACAATCCATTCTTGTCAAATTGATGTGGTACGGTAGATACATCGGCGACCTTCTGCTGGTGTGGGGGAGGGGGTGATGAAAGGGAGGCTGAACAATTTGGTGAGTTTTTGAACAACAATTTTAACTTTAAATTTACTTTTAAGTATAATAAAAACAAGATCGGCTTCCTGGACATCACCCTCCACGTCAGTATGGGGTCACCCGAAGGTGTCGGTTACACCATATAGAAAGGATACAGAGAAAAATACAGTATTAAAGTTTAACTCATGTCATCCATACCACGTGACCCACAATATACCTACTGGTGAATTGGTGCGTATGAAAAGGAATTGTTCAGAGGACAGTGAGGTGGAAAAAGAACTTGACAAAAAATGAGAGAGTTTGGAGAAAAGAGGTTATTCTAATAAACTTCTCAAACTAGCGAAAGAAAAAGTGATTAAAATGGATAGGAAAATTTTGTTAGAGGAAAACAAAGATAGAACTGAAAAACAAAGGAAAAGAAAGAGCAGTATTAATTTTACTACAGAGTATAGTGAGGATTTCAATAAAGTTGTTGGAGTCATTAAAACCTATACATCAATTTTACACCAAGATAAATTAGTAAAACAAAGTTCTAGAAAAAAAAGTGATCAAATTCACAGCTTAAAAAAGCCCCAACAATTGGTTCTATAGTCTCACCTAGCCTTTTTTTGATGGAGAAAGAGAGAGAAGGAAAAAAAATGGTTAAAGACGACTGTTTTTTTCAAATGTAGGAAGAATGTTTGCATAAGTTGTAATCATGCAGTAAAAGGTAAGGAATTCACATCTACTAGTAGAGGGAAATAGTTCCTTATAAAAGACTTCATAAACTGCAACACTGCTGGCCTAGTATATTTGATAGAATGCACATTGTGCAAACTACAATATATAAGATGCACTAAAGGCCATCTCAAGAAGAGAATCAGGAGACATATGTCAGATGCTACAGGAGAACTTAAAACAAATGTGTCTCTAGGCATTTTTCAATAAAACATGGAGGGGATATATCAGCACTCAAAATCCACGGTGTAAAAAAAATCAAAAGATCTTTGAGAGGCGGAAATTTCAGAAGGAAACTTTTAACCCCTTAAGGACCGAGTCACTTTGCAGCTTAATGACCAGACCATGTTTTGTAATTCTGACCACTCTCTCTTTATGAGGTAATATCTCTGGAACGCTTCAACGGATCCTAGCGATTCTGAGATTGTTTTTTCGTGACATATTGGGCTTCATGTTAGTATTAAATTTAGGTCGATAATTTTTGCGTTTATTTGTGAAAAAATAAAAAATTTGGCAAAAATTTTGAAAATTTAGCAATTTTCAAATTTTTAATTTTTTATTCTGCTAAACCAGAGAGTTATGTGCCACAAAATAGTTAATAAATAACATGTCCCACATGTCTACTTCACATCAGCACAATTTTGGAAGAAAAAAAAAAATTTGATAGGACGTTATAAGGGTTCAAAGTTCATGAGCAATTTTTCATTTTTCCAGCAAAATTTACAAAACCAATTTTTTAGTGACCACATCACATTTGAAGTGCCTTTGAGGGGTGTACATGACAGAAAACACCCAAAAGTGACACCATTCCAAAAACTGCACCCCTCAAGCTACTCAAAACTATATTGAAGAAGATTATTAACCCTTCAGGTGCTTCACAGGAACTAAAATAAAGTTGAAGGAAAAAATGAACATTTTAATTTTTGTAACAAAAATGTTCTTTTAGCCTCAATTTTTTCATTTTCACATGGGCAACAGCATAAAATGCATCCTAAAATTTGTTGGGCAATTTCTCCTGAGTACACCGATGCCTCATATGTGGTCATAAACCACTGTTTGGGCGCACGGCAGGGCTCAGAAGGGAGGGAGCGCAATTTGAATTTTAGAGCCAATTTTCCGTTCAAAAAGTGAAATGGCGCTCCTTCACTTCTGAGCCCTGCCGTGCGCCCAAACAGTGGTTTATGACCACAAATAAGGTATCGGTGTACTCAGGAGAAATTGCCCAACAAATTTTGGGATGTATTTTATCCCTTTGCCCATGTGAAACTGAAAAAATGTAGGCAAAAAGAATTTTTTTGTGAAAAAAAAGTGTTTTTTTTTCATTTTTATGAATGAATTTGTGAAGCATCTGTTGGTTCAAAGTGCTCACTATGCATCTAGATACCTTCCTTAGGGGGTCTAGTTTCCAAAATGGGGTCATTTGTGGGGGAGCTCCAATGTGGAGACACACGGGGGCCCTCCATACGCGACATGGTGTCCGCTAACAATTTGAATGGAAAATGAGCTCAAATTGTTAGCGGACACCATGTCGCGTTTGGAGGGTCCCTGTGTATCTCCACATTAGAGCTCTCCCACAAGTGACCCCATTTTGGAAACTAGACCCCCTAAGGAACGTATCTAGATGCATAGTGAGCACTTTGAACCCCCATATGCTTCAGAAATTCATCCATAAAAATGAAAAAGAACTTTTTTTTCCACTAAAAAATTTTTTTTTCAATATTACGGATCAATTTGTGAAGCATCTGGGGGTTCAAAGTGCTCACTATGTACCTAGATATGTTCCTTTGGGGGTCTAGTTTCCAAAATAGGGTCACTTGTGGTGGAGCTCCAATGTGGAGACACACAGGGACCCTCCAAACGCGACATGGTGTCCGCTAACAATTTGAGCTCATTTTCCATTCAAATTGTTAGCGGACACCATGTCGCGTTTGGAGGGTCCCCGTGTGTCTCCACATTGGAGCTCCCCCACAAGTGACCCCATTTTGGAAACTACACCCCCAAAGGAACATATCTAGATGCATAGTGAGCACTTTCTACCCCCAGGTGCTTCACAAATTGATCTGTAAAAATGAAAGAAGAAAATTTGTGTGGAAAAAAAAAGTGCTTTTTCATTTTTATTGATGAATTTGTGAAGCATCTGGGGGTTCAAAGTGCTCACTATGCATCTAAATATGTTCCTTAGGGGTCTAGTTTCCGAAATGGGGTCACTTGTGGCGGAGCTCCAATGTGGAGACACACCGGGAACCTCCAAACGCGACATGGTGTCCGCTAATAATTTGAATGGAAAATTAGCTCAATTTGTTAGCGGACACCATGTCGCATTTGGAGGGTCCCCGTGTGTCTCCACATTGGAGCTCCCTCACAAGTGACCCCATTTTGGAAACTAGACCCCCAAAGGAATGTATCTTTATGCATAGTGAGCACTTTGAACCCCCAGGTGCTTCAGAAATTCATCCGTAAAAATGAAAAAGCACTTTTTTTCCACAAATAATTTCTTTTTTCATTATTACGGATCAATTTGTGAAGCATCTGGGGGTTCAAAGTGCTCACTATGCATCTAGATATAATCCTTTGGGGGTCTAGTTTCCAAAATGGGGTCACTTGTGGGGGAGCTCCAATGTGGAGACACACAGGGGCTCTCCATACGCAACATGGTGTCCACTAACAATTGGAATTGTTAGCGGACACCTTGTAGGATATGAAGAGCCCCTGTGTGCCTAAACATTGGAGCTCCCCCACAAGTGACCCCATTTTGGAAACTAGACCACCCAAGGAACATATCTAGATGCATTGTGAGCACTTTGAACCCCCAGGTGCTTCACAAATTGATCCGTAAAAATGAAAAAAGAAACTTTTTGTGGAAAAAAACGTGCTTTTTCATTTTTATGGATGAATTTGTGAAGCACCTGGGGTTCAAAGTGATCACTATGCATCTAGATACGTTCCTTCGGGGGTCTAGTTTCCAAAATGGGGTCACTTGTGGGGGAGCTCCAATGTTCAGGCACACAGGAGGGGCTCTCCATACCCGACATGGTTTCCGCTAACAATTGGAGCTAATTTTCTACTGAAATTGTTAGCGGACACCATGTCGCATATGGAGAACCCGTGTGCCACCAGCACAAAGGCAACTGGTAGAGTTGGGGTACAGCACCAGAAAATGCCGCCTCTAATGAATGCGCTATTTTCTTGGGTGGCTGTGGGTCGAAATTTGCAGCGTGGGGGACCCACAACATTTGAGTCTCTCCACGCTGAGGATTCCAGTCAGCCAGCTACCAAGTTGTACATGGCTGGCTACAAATACAGCGAAGGCTTTTTTTTATTTCTAGAACTAATTCTAGAAAAAAAAAATGACGTAGGGCTCCGCCATATTTTTTGGTCCAGCCAGGTACAACTTGGCAGCTACAGACTGCCAGCAACCCCCAGCTGCCTCGTTGTACCTGGCTGCAACCAAAAATACAGCGATGCCCATTTTTTTTTTATTTCTAGAACTAATTCTAGAAAAAAAAATGACGTAGGGCTCCGCCATATTTTTGGTCCAGCCAGGTACAACTTGGCAGCTACAGACTGCCAGCAACCCCCAGCTGCCTCGTTGTACCTGGCTGCAACCAAAAATACAGCGAAGCCCATTTTTTTTTATTTCTAGAACTAATTCTAGAAAAAAAAATGACGTAGGGCTCCGCCATATTTTTGGCCCAGCCAGGTACAACTAGACAGCTGGGGGCTGGAATCCTCAGCATGGAAAGGCCCAAGCGTTCTGGGCCCCCCATGCTGCGAATTGCAGCCCGCAGCCGCCCCAGAAAATGGCGCATTCATTGAAGCGCCATTTTCTGGCGCTGTACCCATGCTCTTCCAGTTGCCCTGGTGCCGGTGGCAAACTGGGTAATAAAGGGGTTAATGCCAGCTTTTTATTGGCAGCTGGCACTAAGCCCGAGATTCATAATATTGGGCCAATGTTAGACCCGCCATTAGGAATCTCTGGTAAGTAGTCAATAAATACACACAGAGAAAAATATTTTTATTAGAAAAAAAACACAAACAAATTTCGGACTCCATCTTTATTATAAAAAGATCCGACGTAGTCCACAACGAAGGTCCCACGACGCTCGATCACCTCCGACGTAGTCCACAACGAAGGTCCCACGATCACCATGCAGGGGGATCAGGGATCCCCATGCAGTGGAATGGGGGATCAGGGATCCCCATGCAGGGGGATCCCTGATCCCCCATCCCCTGCATGGGGATCAGGGATCCCCATGCAGGGGGATGGGGGATCAGGGATCCCCATGCAGGGGGATGGGGATCAGGGATCCCCATGCAAGGGGATGGGGGATCAGGGATCCCCATGCAGGGGGATGGGGGATCAGGGATCCCCATGCAGGGGGATGGGGGATCAGGGATCCCCATGCAGGGGGATCAGGGATCCCCATGCAGTGGAATGGGGGATCAGGGATCCCCATGCAGGGGGATCCCTGATCCCCCATCCCCCTGCATGGGGATCAGGGATCCCCATGCAGGGGGATGGGGGATCAGGGATCCCCATGCAAGGGGATGGGGGATCAGGGATCCCCATGCAGGGGGATGGGGGATCAGGGATCCCCATGCAGGGGGATGGGGGATCAGGGATCCCCATGCAGGGGGATCAGGGATCCCCATGCAGGGGGATGGGGGATCAGGGATCCCCATGCAGGGGGATCAGGGATCCCCATGCAAGGGGATGGGGGATCAGGGATCCCCATGCAGGGGGATCAGGGATCCCCATGCAGGGGGATGGGGGATCAGGGATCCCCATGCAGGGGGATCAGGGATCCCCATGCAGGGGGATGGGGGATCAGGGATCCCCATGCAGGGGGATGGGGGAGGTCTTACCAGACGTCGGGTGAGAGCGGCGGTCGCAGGCAGGAGGACGGAAGCGGGAGGCGGCGGCGGCAGGAGGACGCAAGCGGGAGGCGGCGGCGGCAGGAGGCGGTGAGTACCGGTCACCGGCGGGGGGGCCCAGAAACAGCGGGGGACAGGGGGATGAGCCGGGGGGGGCAGACACAGCTGGGGGACAGGGGGATGAGCGGGGGGCAGACACGGCAGGGGACAGGGGGATGAGCGGGGGGCAGGCACAGTGGGGTACAGGGGGATGAGCGGGGAGGGCAGACACAGTGGGGGACAGGGGGATGAGGGGGGGGTGATGCCCATCAGAGGGCACAAGCAGGGAATGTGTGCAGGAGCCGGGCACAGCTGACAGCCCGGCTCCTGCAGAGATCATGCAGGGAAGTGCTGACATTCAGCACTTTCCTGCGCGATTTTGATGTGATCGGTCGGTCAGATTGACTGACCGATCACATCGCTCTGAGTGTGGGGACCTCTAACAGGGGTCCCCACACCTCTGCCCCTGACCCTTGGCTGTCACTGACAGCTTTTAGATTTGAGCTGTCACTGTTCGTTTAGGAGCAGTGACAGTTCAAAGCCATGACGAGTATACTCGTCATGATGCGGGAACTGACATCTTTTCATGACGAGTATACTCGTCATTGGTCGTAAAGAGGTTAAACAGAAAAACTTTCTGGAGTTCAAATTAAATACGAGACATCCAACAGGAATGAAAATCAGAAGGGTTCTGATTCTGTATTATGACTGAATAAGGCTGGGGGCACATGGGTGTTGTTGTTGTCATCGTGCAGGCTCCGCCTTGGAGCAGGATTCTGATGGCATTGGCGCGGTGTTGACACATTGTGGCACTGTGGGGTGCCGCAATGGAATTGTGTGGGTGGCAGGGCCTTGGGCACGTGCAGGTGCCAGCGTGGGAGTGCCGGGGTTTGGGGTCTTGCACGGTTTTGTGGCGGACGATTTGGCACTGCAAGCAGCGTTGGACAGTCTGCTGTGGGGTAGCGTGGGATTTCGGGCTCCAGTGCTTTTATGCTGGCGATTGAATGTGCTTCGGGTCCCGTTGCCCGTGTTGCTTTGTGGCAGCATTGCGCTGCGGTGGCACTCGGTTGGTGTTGTCAGGGTCCTGCTCTGTGGCAAGGCCGGGGTGTCGGCTCCGGCAGTGCTACTCTGGCCCTAGCTTAAATAATATACCGTGGAATATTGTTACATTATCTTTTAAAGTAACTTCCCCTTATAAGAAAAAGGATAACAACAACTAACCTCTAGGCCAGGCTCCATATATAAAAAGTCCATGCATCAGGTGCGAAATTTTTGAAAGTTGCCTTTGATAGAAAATCAGGTCAGAAGTGCAGTTGGTAGATAGACGGGGAGATTTAGGATATTAATACTGTCCCCAGGGGATGGGGAAAAGAATGATAGGAGAGATGAGATTCACTCAAGAGAAGTAACAAATGGAAATAATTAATGCAGAGTGGGTCTAAATAGGAATACATCTATGGTGAGGAAGGGACATAGCTAGACAGTGTGCCAAGAGAGTTAATATGGAAAATAATGAGTTATAGAGGTGAATAACTGTTAACAATGATGCATATAGTTGTATTACTATTCGTAAAATTAATACATGTGTTTTTCATTACAGAAAGATCGGTTCCCATAGTTCATTTTCCATATGGTAACTTAGAAGCAGATTTTGAGATGAAGTACACTGTTCCATATGTGTAGTTTCTCACTGTGGATTTATAGTTGGATTTCTATATGAACAAGAGAATTTTCAATGTTTAAGTAAGATTTGTATAAATTGTGCAGGTGATACTTGGTTTTGATGCATTTATGTATGAAGCACTTTATTAACACAACTATAAATACTCACTGTTTTTCACATGATTACATATTTTTATTCCTTTTTTCATGGCTGAATTTAATGAAGGAAAGAAAATAAAAATCCTGACATAAACAATTCTCATACAACACTATTACAGACTAATTTATAGTCAGTACTCACATACGAGATATTTAAATTATAATAACATGGATGTTGAAGCCAACTATCATCTGCTATTGTGGTTATATAAAACAAGAAATATAATTGGACATTTTCATGAACTGAATTTTTGAGAATTCTTCTGAAACATCTAAAATGGATTCCTTCTCTATGTGTGATACTCTCTGGGATTTTTATTTCATTGACATTATTTTGTACAAGTATACCTCATATGGAATATGGCAACCTATCTTGGCAAGGAGGGATCCTGTATGAACTGAATCAGCTGTCTGTAATCAATGATGATCTGGCAGGTTTCCCTGAAGGATTATTTAAATTTACTATTTCTGCTTTGAAGTCAGATCATGAGTAAGGCTACAAGCTAGGTGTAATGGCGGGTTTACACGTCGCGATATCGGTGTCCAACTCCGATCCAACTCAGATAAAAAGTCACGTGGTTCGGGAGTTGGACCCGATATCGTTCGCGCGTTGTACGGTTTGAACGTACAACGCGATGCTGGAATGATGCCAAAACGATATCGGTGTTGAATGTGCGCGCTATTCAACTGCCCGATATCGCATGGCCGTTGTAGCAGCATCGTACCGTGTAACAGCCCAACTACGATGTGTACGCCCACTTCACCCATTCACTCCCATGTTAAATGATCGTTCCTGGGTTGGTGGGCGTACACATCGTCGGGACGTTGTATCCCGATATCGGGCCGTGTAAACCAGCGATGCGATGGCGGAAAAAGCGCACTCAAAAAGCGCGCTCCCGCGTCGTTGGTTACGATATCGGCCCGATATCGCGACGTGTAAACCCACCATAACATGTTGCCTGAAGACATGATAAACTGACCTGTGTGTTTTTACTTGTTAAGAAACCTGTTTTTACCTGACTACCAATAAATACAAATTTTACAAAGAACTCAAGGTGCAATTTTCCTTAGTTCGTTGGACAATTCTTGGAAGTGATTTGGATGCAGCTACAGGCCCGCTGGAGTCCGTGCTGAGAGGAAGGAAAACTGGAGAGAGAAGTCAAGTGAGCGGACTCTTTTTTCTTAATGTAATGTAGACATGCAAGAGATAGGGCGATCACCAGTATAAAAAGCTATCAAAACTTTTTTCAACTTAAGCCAAACAAAACAAAGTAGAAATTAAAAACAATTAAAAGGGCACAAAGCTTGCATATCAGGATCCCCTCTGGTTATTACCACAGCCTATACAGTAGAGGTCACAGCAATTGTCAGTGAGTAAAATTTTATCATGCTGTGACCAACAAGTGGTCTATGCAGTATAGGGCAACAATTTTGTAAGTCTTGACAGCAAAACTTAGAAACTCCAATTAATAGTAAGGACATTGGTTTATGCAGTTTAGCATACAAAGTAGATGCAAAGATACTCAAGAGCAAGACAGGGTAAAGATAATAGTAAAACTGAATTATTATTATTATTATTATTATATATTTATATAGCACGATTGGTTCCATGGCGCTTTACATGTGTAGGGGCACACAAGAACAAGAACGTAAAATAATGACAAATCATACAGTTACAGTGGGCAGAGGATCCTGTCCATGAGGGCTCACAGTCTATAGAGGGTGGGTGAGGAGAAAGTAGGAGGGGGAGAGGTGAGGGTTAGATGGTGCAGCAGATTAGGTCTCAGTGTGGGTTGTAGGCTTGAAGGAACAGTTGGGTTTTTAGGTTTTTCTTGAAGGTTCCCAGGGTAGGGGAGTGTCTGATGTGGTGGGGAAGAGAATTCTAAAGTATGGCAAATGCACGAGAGAAGTCTTGTATGCAGTTGTGGGAGGTGGAAATGCATGGGGAGAAGAGGAGGAGCTCTTGAGAATAGCTCAGATTGCATGAGGGGAGGTACCGGGAGACCAAGTTGGAGATGTATTAAGGTTGTGGATGGCTTTGTATGTCAAGGTTAGGATTTTGAACTGGGATCTCTGGGAAGTGGGGACTAGCCAGTGAAGGGCTTGGCAGAGGGGGGAGATGGGGGAGTAGCGGGGGGACAGGTGGATGAGTCAGGCAGCAGAATTGAGGATGGTGCAACGGAGGTAGCGGGGAGGCCGGTGAGCAGGAGGTTGAAGTAGTTGAGGCGGAAGGTGATGAGGGTGTGGACAAGTGTTTTAGTAGTATCATGGTCGAGGAAAGAGTGGATTCGGGTAATGTTTTTTGAGCAGGAGTCGGCAGGCAGTGGTGAGGGCTTGAATGTGGGGCTTAAAAGAGAGGAAAGAGTCAAGGATTACCCCGAGGCACTAGGCGTGGGGGACGGGTCAGTTGGAGCAGTCATTGACAGTGATGGGTAAATGGTGTAGGGGGGAAGAGTGACTGTGAGGGAAGACGTTGAACTCAGTTTTGTCCATGTTCAGTTATAGGAAGCGAGCGGAGAAGAATGAAATAGCGGACAGGCATTGTGGAATTTTGGATAGTAGGGTGGTGATGTCAGGGCCGGACAGGTAGAGCTGGGTGTCATCGGTGGTATTGAAGCCTGTGGGACTCAATGAGTTGGCCAAAGCCGAGCCCTGGGGAACTCCAACAGATAGGGGGTAGGGCGAGGAGGAAGTGTTGGAGTGGATGATGCTGAAAGTCCAGTCTTTTAGGTAAGAAGAAATCCAGGAGAGAGCTAGGTCAGTGATGCCAAGAGATTATAGGATTTAAAGTAGGAGGGAGTGGACGGCTGTGCCAAAAGGCAGCAGAAAGGTCGAGAAGGAGGAGGATGGAGTAGTGTCACTTGCTCTTGGCAGTCAGTAGGCCATTGGTGACTTTGGTTACGGCTGTTTCGGTGGAGTGGTGGGGTCAGAGACCGGATTGTAGGCGGTCAAAGATGGAGCAGGAGGAGAGGTAGGAGAACAGTTCAGAATAGACGTGTTGCTCGAGTAATTTTGAGGTGAAGGGGAGGAGAGATATTGGGCGATAGTTGGAGACTGCAGCAGGGTTAAGGGTTTTTTCAGGATTGGTGTGATTAGGGTGTGTTTGAAGAATAAGGGGAAGACACTGGTATTAAGTGAAATGTTGAAGAAATGGGTTAGGGCAGGGATGAGAACTGTGGCGAGGTTAGGGATAAGATGGGAGGGGAGGGGGTCGAGGGCACAAGTGGCGAGGTGTGATCCTGCTAAAAGGGAGGAGAGGTGCTCTTCTGTCATGAAGGAGAAACTACTTTTGGACGAGGGTTGTTGGGCGGTAAAGGGGGAGGGCTGAGGGGATTGTGGACCAAAGCTTTCTCTTATTTTGTGGATCTTCTGTTTGAAAAAGGTGGCGAAGTCATCGGCGGAGATAAGGGGAGAGGGAGAGGGTGTAGGGGGATGGAGTAAAGCGTTAAAAGTATTGAATAGTATCTTGGTATTGTGGGACAGGGTGGTTATGAGAGAAAAGAAGTAGGCTTGTTTTGCGGCGATGAGTGCAGTGTTGAAGTCGATGAGGGACTGTTTGTACAAGGTGAAGTGTGCTGAGGAGTGGGATTTCTTCCATCTCCGTTCAGCCACCCTAGATGTCCGTCAAAGTTTTTTTAGCGTGGGTGGTGAGCCAGGGTTGTCTGTGTGCACAGGTTTTGTTCTATTAGAGGGGGCGGCCTGGTCAAGGGCTGGGTGAGAGTGGTGTTGTAGAGGGTGGCGGCTGTGTCAGCATCTTGAGAGTAAGCCAAGTCTGAGAGAGGGAGGAGGGACTTGGAGAGTGAGTGGAACAATGAGTTTAAGGTTTCTTCAGGGGTGAGGGAGTTTCTGGAGGGGGAACATGGTAGGGGGGAAGAGGGAGGAGAAGGTCAGCAGGTTATGGTCAAGAGGGGGAGGGGTGAGTTTGCGAAGTTGGTGAGGGAACAGAGGCGGGTGAAGACAAGGTGAAGCCAGGTTGTACAGGAGTAGGCCAACACCTACACTGCAGATGTTGCTGGGGTGATGGAGAGGGTGAGTCTGCTATAGGAGAGGGCGGCGGGGGAGGTTGTGTTGGAGTAGGTGAGCCATGTTTCGTTAATGCCAAGGAAGGAGAGTTTGTTGAACGTCATCCAGGTTTTATGCAAAATGAGTCCATCCATGACAACAACAGGAGTCCTGATGCCTGTAGGACCTGCCGTGATGTCACAAGCTGGCAGAGTCATCGGGTCACATGACCGGTTACTGTGGTAACTGTGGTCATGTGACCCAATGACGCTGCTGGCCTGTGACATCACGGCAGGTCCTACAGGCATCAGGACGGAAGTGCTGGAGGCATCAGTGGATCGCTGGACAGGTGAGCATAGAAGTTTTCATTATTTTTAACCCTTTCTTTTACTTAATTTCACTTCCACAATGTATGTATATACATTGCGGAAGTGAAAGTGCCCTGCACAACTCATTCATTCGTGTTCGACGAATATTCAACGAACACACCCACCAATTCGACGAACCAAATCAAACACCAGGGTGGTGGCTCATCTCTAGTGTTAATAACCAGAGGGGATCCAGATATGCAAGCTTTGTGCCCCTTTAATTGTTTTTAACTTTTGCTTTGTTTTGTGTGGCTTAAATTGAATAACGTTTTGATAGCTTTTTATACTGATCGCCTCATCTCTTGCATGTCATTTTTCCTTTCTTGACAATATTCCCCCAGACATGTTGAAGTAGATCTCCCTCTATAAATTTTGCCACTTTTCATACCCATTGCACCTATCAGGAGGCTGCTGGCTCCTCTAAGAGGCAACACATGTGTCTGGACACCGATACTCAGTCTCCTGCAACCCAGGCAAGGGGGCGATTGTACCACCTGCGACCAGTCATGCTGTCAGTGAGGAGACTGGTAGAGTTTAAAGACACAAGACTGCCATAGGGCATCAGCCACAGTGTCGCAGGTGCTACAATCGCCCCATGCCTGGGTTGCTAGAGACTAAGCACCGGTGTCCAGACACATGTGTTGCCTCTCAGAGGAGCCAGTAGTGTCCTGCTTAGTGCAATGGATATGAAAAGTGGCAAAATTTTGGAGCTTTTTTTTAAATTTTATGTCCTATTTTTGGTAGATCTCCCTCTATAATTATTTGTGGTGTCCTTGGTTTTCTAATTTTACATATGATGACAGAGTAATAAAGATGGAGTCAAGAAATGTGTTTGTGTTTTCATTTCTAATAGAATGTTCTCTCTCTGTGTTGTCTATTCTTTCCTAATTACATGAGATTTTACTTTGGTCTAACATTGAAAATGTCGGGCTTAATGCCAGCTGGCAATACAAAGCAGGCATTAAACTCTTATTACCTTGTTTGCCACCACACCAGGTCAAGTGGAAGAGCCAGGAAGTGCCAGAAATTGGCATTTCTTATAAATACACCAATTTCTGGGGTAGCTGCTGGCTGCTATTCTATTTCGTGGTTGGCCCAATAACGATAGGCCCCCACTCCATTGAGAATACCAACCCCCATATGCCTAGTTTTTACCTTGGCTGGCAATTAAAAATAGGGTGAAGCCCAATAATTTTTTTTGCCAGCCAAGGTAAAGGTAGGCAGCTGAGGTTTGCAGCCTGCAGCTATCCACTTTATCTGTGCTGAGAATGAAAAATACAGTGAAGCCCTACACATTTTTTTTCCATTATTTATTTGTTTTACACACTATGATGGCAGGTTGGTTGCCATACACTAATATGTATGGCAACCAAGTGCAGACATCGTCTAGATTGTAGAAATGCAATCTGATTGCAACAACCAATTACAGACACTCTCACAGAGAATGAGTGTCTGTGATTGGCCATTTCCATCAGTGCAGTAATTATGTAGGAAGCTTAATGGATGGACCCAGAATTAAGTGAATGGGACAGCTATAGACTGTTAGTGTTCCCGGAAGCAAGCAAGCAGGAGGAGACTGGTAAGATCGCTGGGTCTGCCTGTGTGTATGTATGTCTATGTTTGTGTCCGTGTGTAGTATAATGTAAAATAGAAGCATTAGTGCAATTACACTAGTGCTTTTGTTCTACATTAAACTACACACACATCCTAACAATGACTGAACATCCTGAATTTTTTACTTAAAAGCAAAACATTTTGGT
The DNA here is from genome assembly GCA_033576535.1 of Allobates femoralis. Classification (NCBI taxonomy): domain Eukaryota; kingdom Metazoa; phylum Chordata; class Amphibia; order Anura; family Aromobatidae; genus Allobates; species Allobates femoralis. The sequence goes on along the minus strand of JARQOC010000006.1, from coordinate 264,066,794 downwards.
TCTAGGGGCCAAGCAAACACTGACAAATTAAATTTGAAATTGGCCTAGATGTTCAACCAAAGCTTGCTCATCTCTAAATATCACATCCTTTCTAATACTTAATCTCTGAGTTACATGTGTGTTAAGTTTGAAAATTCACCACGCGTCCCTGTGTCTGCCAATTTTCTCAAGATCACCGTCTCTGGATTTATATTTTATCTTTTCTATAATGTATGTTCTCAAACATTGTGTGATTTCAGGAAATGTTTTGATGTGTGTGAAATATTCTCATTCTTAGTGTCATATTTAGTGTTTAGCGACTGTGACAATACTAAACAATTGAAAATGAAATCTTTTAAAATTGTAGGTCTAAATGGTTATATATGTCACTGAATGTATTGAATGTAAAGTAAATGCATGGGCAACACAAAACGCCAGGCACATGTAAGATTTAAAGAGCGCATCAATGACATCAAGAATGGGGAACCTATTATTTGGTATTTCACAACCATCAAAACATTTCCTGAAATCAAACAATGGTTAAAACCATACATTATCAAAAAGATAAAAAATAAATCCAGAGCCGGTGATTTTGAGGAAATTCCCAGTCACAAGGAAGCGTGGTGGATCTTCAAACTTAACACACGTGTACTTCAGGTATTGAATCTAGGAAAGGATGTGGTGTTACACTATTAATTGTTTTATGTAAAATATATATTTTTTTGCATTTTCATATTTTTAATATAAATGCATTTATATATCTTGTTTGTTTTATTTCACTACTTCTATTAGCCTATTTGGATTAATATTGCTAAGTGATTTCTTTATCTGTTCTCCCATAAAAATTAATGATTTTTTTCCTCTTTCTCTATCTTAAAAAGATACATTTTCGATTATCTGTGGATTTCCTCCACTGAAAAAAGTTATTGTTCGTGCATTATACTATTTTTTTTTTATATATTTAGTATAATCAAGATATGAAACTTAAAAAGTAAAGGGGATGAAAAAATATAAGAAACACAGAAAAGAAAAAAAGACTTCTTCATTTTTATCATTACCACAGTATATACTAAGAATGTTGTCACAATGACTATGAAAATAATAAATTATGATGAAGTTGTTTGTCAAATTAGTGTACTAATATTTATAAAAAAGGTAAAAAATACTTAACTTGTTAACATCCATATATCTATTGCAGAACCCACATTATAACAAAATTTAAAAAGATTTGGAATACATACACTGTGTGCAGAATTATTAGGCAAATGATTATTTTGATCTCATGATACTTTTTATACATGTTATCTTACTCCAAGCTGTATAGGCTTGAGAGCCAACTACCAATTAAGTAAATCAGGTCATGTGCATTTCTGTAATGAGGAGGGGTGTGGTGTAATGACATCAACCCCCTATATAAGGTGTGGTTATTTATTAGGCAAATGCCTTTACTTAGGCAAAATGGGTCAGAAGAAGAAGTCCAAAATTGTGAGATGTCTTGCAAAGGGATGCAGCAGTCTTGAAATTGCCAAACTTTTGAAGCGTGATCTCCGAACAATCAAGTGTTTCATGGCAAATAGCCAACAGGGTCGCAAGAAGCGTGTTGGGCAAAAAGGCGCAAAATAACTGCCCATGAATTGAGGAAAATCAGGCGTGAAGCTGCCAAGATGCCATTTGCCACCAGTTTTGCCATATTTCAGAGCTGCATTGTTACTGGAGTATCAAAAATCACAAGGTGTGCTATACTCAGGGACATGGCCAACGTAAGGAAGGCTGAAAAACGACTACCTCTGAACAAGAAACACAAGATAAAATGTCAAGACTGGACCAAGAAATATCTTAAGACTGATTTTTCAAAGGTTTTATGGACTGATAAAATGAGAGTGACTCTTGATGGGCCAGATGGATGGCCCAGAGGCTGGATCAGTAAAGAGCAGAGAGCTCCACTCTGACTCAGACACCAGCAAGGTGGAGGTGGAGTACTGGTATGGGCTGGTATCATAAAAGATGAACCTCTGGGTCCTTTTCGGGTTGAGGATGGAGTGAAGCTCAACTGTCCGACCTACTGCCAGTTTCTGGAAGACAACTTCTTCAAGCAGTGGTACAGGAAGAAGTCGGTATCGTTCAAGAAAAACATGATTTTCATGCAGGACAATGCTCCATCACATGCATCCAACTACTCCACAGCGTGGCTGGCCAGTAAAGGTCTAAAAGAAGAAAAAATAATGACATGGCCCCCTTGTTCACCTGATCTGAACCCCATAGAGAACCTGTGGTCCCTCTTAAAATGTGAGATATACAGGGAGGGAAAACAGTACACCTCACATAACAGTGTCTGGGAGGCTGTGATGGCTGCTGCACGCAATGTTGATCGTAAACAGATCTAGCAACTGACAGAATCTATCAATGGAAGGCTGTTGAGTGTCATCATAAAGAAAGGTGGCTATATTGGTCATTAATTTTTTGGGGTTTTGTTTTTGCATGTCAGAAATGTTTTTTCTAAATTTTGTGCAGTTATATTGGTTTACCTGGTAAAAATAAACAAGTGAAATGGGAATATATTAGGTTTTTATTAAGTTGCCTAATAATTCTGCACAGTAATAGCCAATATCCAAATCTAAAAAAAAACTTCTCCAACTTCCAAAAAATATTAAGCTTTGATATTTATGAGTCTTTTGGGTTGATTGAGAATATAGTTGTTGATCAATAATAAAAATAATCCTCTAAAATACAACTTGCCTAATAATTCTGCACACTGTATATGTTATGACAAGATAGAAGCCCTGGTGGGTGGTGATATCACAATGGGCGTAGACTTTGTGGTGCTGGGGTGGTGCCCATTTCTCCCCTGGTTGCTATTTTTTCCCCTTTGTTCTCGGTCCCCCTATGCTGCCTCGTCTCTGCCACCCTGCACTCTCTTTACCCCTCCATGCTGCCCTTCTGCCACTGTTGTTGCTCTCTGTCTCCCTGTGGTCACTCTCTGCCCCCATTTTGGTCACTCTCTACATGCTACTGTGCTGTTTCTCTGCCTCCCTCCTGTGCTGTTTAACTGGCACCCTTGGGAGCGTGGACTGGGCAGGAGTAAGAGTGTGGACCAGGGTGAGCTGGCTGCTAGGAGTGTGGACCTGACAAGGATAAGCATGCTGCTGGTAGCATGGAACAAGCAGGGGTGAGTAGGCTGCTCGAAGTGTGGATTGGGCAGGGGAGCATGGACCAGATGGGGGTGAACGGGATGCTGGGAGCGTGGAACAGGCAGGGGTGGGAGCGTGGACCAAGATGTGCAAGCTGTGGGGAGCATGGATAGGGCACATGTGAGAGCATGGATGAAGGTGAAGGGACTGTGGGGAGTGTGGAACAGGTGGGGGTCAGAGCATTGACTGGGGTAAGCGGGCTGTGGGAAGCGTGGACTGGGCTGGGGTGGAACAGGCAGAAGTTGGAGCATAAACTGAAATGAGGGAGTTGTGGAGAGGCTGTACCGGGTTGGGATGGGTGGGTTTGGAGTGTGGACCGGGGTAAACGGGCTGCAGGGAGCGTGAACCGGGGGGGGGTGAAAGCGTGGAACAAGCAAAAGTGGGAGCATAGACTAAGGTGGGGGTGCTTCGGAAAGTGAGGACCAGGTGGGGTGGAAACATGGACCTGGCTGGGGTGGGAACATGGAACAGTTGGGGGAGGAAATGGACTGGGGGGAAGGGGCTGTGTGGAGTGTGGACCGTGTGGAGGGGAATATGAGGAGCATGGAGCTGTTGGAGATGAGAGCATGTACCTTGCAGTGGTAGGAGCATTGACTGGGGTGAGGGGACTGTGGGGAATATGGACCAGTTGGGGTGGGAACGGGAACTGGGGTGAGGGGAGTGTGGAGGGCATGGACCAGGTGGGGATGGGGGCATGGACTGCAGTAAGGGGGCTGTGGGTAGTCTGGACTGGGTGGGGGTGGAAGTGTGGACCAGGAGGGTGGGAGCCCGGACCAGGGTGTGTGGCCTGCGGAGAGTGTGGAAAAAGCAGGGGTGGGAGAATGGATCAAGGTAAGTGAGCTGCAGTGTCTGTCTTCTCCCTGTACATTTGAGGACCTCTGAGGATGTCACGGTCATGTGATCAGTAAAGTGCTGCGGAATAGGTTGGTGCTATATAAATAAAATATTATTATAATTATCCGTCACATGCACCTGATAACATGACCATAACATAATCACAGGACTTGAATGCCATACAAGGCAGAGGTCATTTGGAGGCATGTGAGGGGGTGGCAGGAGGAGAGCAACAATAGGGGGTGGCAGTTGGTGTATGCAGCATCAGTTTTGGTCATTGGTTCCACCACCAGCAGTCATCATATTTGGACACCCATCACTTGGATGTCCAAATATGGTGACTTGCTCTGGCCTCTGGCTAATCCCAAGATAGGAGGACATGATTATGGTGGAATTGGATGACAGATGTGACAAGATAAGTATCATAATAGATAACATGTATTCAGAACTGTGACACCATGTATTTCTGTATTCTTTTAATATTTTCCTTGTAGCCATTGCATTAATTTGATACACAACCTTCAAAAGGAACCTGAAGATCCACCTCTTCCAATAAGCCTACAACCTGCAGTGAGCCTCAGTCCACCAAACTGTTGCATGACCAGCTCTGCCTTCACCTACTGTATCCTCACCCATCACTTGTAGACTGAGCCCTTGCGAGCAGGCTCCTCTCTCCTCCTGTACCTGTGTGTGCCTTGTATTGTTCACAAATTTTGCACTTGTTGTTGTATGCCCCTTTTCACATGTAAAGAGCCATGGAATAAATGGTGTTATAATAATAAATACTAATATTCACTTATTCACAATTTTTTTTTCTGCAGTGATACAATGGCAGAAATGTGATAAGCTTAAATTCATATTTTTATCATAGCACTATATTGGTGGCTTTGTTTCTATACATACATTTTTTTCATACATTTGTACTCATGTATGTAAAGTGCTAAGGAATTTAATAGCGCTATATAAATGAATAAATATTATATTAATCATTTTATGGTAGGTTATTAGACTTAAATACCATATGTATATTGAATTTACTATTCAACACATACAAAATAAAATAAGTATGTATGGATTTAGAAAGATAAATTATTACTATTCTCAATATTCTGATGATTTTTCATATTGTATAATAATTTTTCTCCTTTTTTTATATAGAGTTTAATTAATTGTTATTCTCAGAGTCGTTTGTAGTATCTTGCGGTTTTTTAAGAACACAACTGCATTTGCATTATAACTGCATTCATTTTGATCTGCAGCATCTTGTAGTTCAATAGTTACAGTTACATTACACCTGTGTTTGCATCTGATTGTTTAATGAATAACATTTATAAGGCTTTGTATGTCAGTAATACCGCTTGTCAGGTGTTAGGATGTATGCAACATGCGAAACACGTTAATTTGGGTCATGCTGACCATGTCCACCATTCTCTGTATGCACTTAATTTAAAATAAAAAAGAAAATAATCTTCATATTTAACAGCTGGATTTGTTACATTTTATTAATGGTGTTTAACCCCTCTGATGCCGCTTTCAATAGCGACAGTGGCATCGATCTGCTAAATAGAGGGAGGGGGCCTCTTTTCTTCAATCTGCACCAAGCAATTATGATTATGTCATGCCAATGGTCTCCATCATGATCCCAGACTAAATAATGGTCCACGGGATCACCAAGCTATGATGACCTGTAAGGTAGAGTAGAATGTGACATGCCTCCTGCCTTTGTGATTGATAAATCCAATACCATGCAATACAAAATCATTGAAGAGTATTAGATCAGCAATCTGTCATGAATGTGATGTGCCCTGCTGAGCCCTCTGGGGTATCTGGAATAAGTAGGTCACAACGTTTTGCTAATTGCAGGTAGTGTTCAGAATCAGATTATCGATGGGCGAACCGGCCGATATTCGTGTTCAGGGTACCAGCCCAGACTTTTTTTTTAAAGTTTGGGTTCGGGGCCGAAAGTGGCTCAAACTTGAGTCTGAACTCTGAACTCAGACTGTAAAGTTATGGGATGGGGGCTAGGTGGCTGTAAAAGAAAGAAGATAGTTATTGAACAATATTATACTTTCCGGCGTTCACCCACTTGTACTTCTGTTGCTGCTTATTACCTTCCTGGATATTCACTGCAGAGGGACCCAACAACCAATCACAAACCGTGTCACATAAAATTGGCGCACCAAAACCATGAAGTGGATTTTGCCATGGATTTCATGCTCTTTTGGTGCACTTTTGGCACAAAACTTCATGCTTTGTGTTCAATGTGTCCAGGGGCGGACTGGCCCAGGTGGCAGGGGGGCAAGTGCCCCCTGGGCTGGTCACTTAGCAACAGTTCAGGGCTGCCCCACCCCCGCAAAGTTGATTCACTGGTAGCCGCAGCTATTCTTAGTGCAGGATATGTACACAAGTAAATTTGCATAAAGGGTTACCGAGGTAATTCACCCTGCGGCTGGAGCAGGGTGATGTACCTTTAAGGCTGAGGCAGCACCAGGTCCTGCGGCCCCCCAGAGCGGAGCGCGGCAAAGCGCTTACAGGGAGAGGTGGCGGGCAACATTACAAGCTGGCCGGTTCCTGCCTGTATGCTCCCCCAGCAGTTGTTAATGGCCTCCAGACCTTTCACTTATGAGGCCAATGCTGCAGCTAATAACATTGTGTGCAGGGCCGGCCCTCTCACTGCCAGCAGACGGCCCTGCTACAGAGGAGCTGAATGGCAGACAAGCAAAGGGGAGAGGTGAGCGATGTGTGCTGTGCTTCTCTAGCCCTGATGTGGCTGGGTCTCTGTGTGTGGCTGGCTGGGTCTCTGTGTGTGGCTGGCTGGGTCTCTGTGTGTGGCAAAATGGGTCTCTGTGTGTGGCTGGCTGGGTCTCTGTGTGTGACTGGCTGGGTCTCTGTGTGTGGCTGGCTGGGTCTCTGTGTGTGGCTGGCTGGGTCTCTGTGTGTGGCAAAATGTGTCTGTGTGTGTGTGGCTGGGTCTCTGTGTGTGGCAAAATGTGTCTGTGTGGCTGGGTCTCTGTGTGTGGCAAAATGTGTCTGTGTGAGTGGCTGCGTCTCTGTGTGTGGCAAAATGTGTCTGTGTGTGTGTGGCTGGGTCTCTGTGTGTGGCAAAATGTGTCTATGTGTGTGTGGCTGGGTTTCTGTGTGTGGCTGGGTCTCTGTGTGTGGCAAAATGTGTCTATGTGTGTCTGACTGTGTCTTTGTGTGTGGCAAAATGTGTCTATGTGTGGCTAGGGCTGCGTGGCTGCATGTGGCTGTCTGTGTGTCTGACTGTGTCTTTATGTGGCTGGGGCTATGTGGCTGGCTGCGTGTGCCTAACTATGTCTGTGTGTGGCTGGGGCTGCATGGTTGTGGCTGGCTGGGGTTGGCTGTGGCTGCATGGCTGTGGCTGAGGCTGCGTGGCTGGCTGTGTGTGGCTGGGGCTGTTTGGCTGTGTGTGGCTGACTGTGTGTGTGTGGCTGGGGCTGTTTGGCTGTGTGTGGCTGACTGTGTGTGTGTGGCTGACTGTGTGTGTGTGGCTGGCTGTGTGGTTGGCTGTATGTCTGTGTGTGGCTGGCTATAGCTGTCTATATTGCTCGCTGTGTGTGTGGCTGGCTGTGCCTGTGTGTGTGGGTAGCTGCACCTGTGTGTGGCTGGCTTTGGCTGCGTGTGTGGCTGTCTATGTGGCTGGCTGTATGTGTGTGGCTGTATGTGTGGCTGGCTGGCTAGCTTTGGCTGTGTGTGGCTGTGTTTGTGTGGCTAGCTATGTGTGTAGCTAGCTATGTGTGTGGCTGTATGTATGTGGCTGATATTGTGTGTGTAGCTGGCTGTGTCTCTGTTTGGCTGGCTGTGTCTGTGTGTGGCTGGCTATGGCTGTCTATGTTGCTGGCTGTGGCTGTCTATGTTGCTGGCTGTGGCTCTGTGTGTGGCTGGCTGTGGCTATGTGTGTGGCTGTCTATGTGGCTGTGTCTCTCTGTGTGGCTCTCTGCGTCTGTGTAGCTGTCTATGTGGCTGACTGTTTTTATGTGGTTGTGGCTCTGTGTGTGGCTGTGGCTCTGTGTGTGGCTGTGGCGGGCTGTCTGTGTGGCTGGCCACTGGGACATCCAAATGCTGTGCGAGTGTCCGACAGTTTTCTTAGATCACATCCATGTGCAATCTGTTTTGTTTCTCAGCAGCTATTACTGTAGAATCATTTACAGGAGCATTTTACAGTTGTCTTAGCTGAAGAATGAGAATGTATCAGTGAAAAAAACAGATCCCTCTCGGATGGTCCGTGTGCTGTCAGTGTGCGGTCCATGATTTTGTCGGACTCATAGACTTGCATTGGCGAGTCTCGCACATGAATCGCAGACTGTCGCAGCATGTTGTGACTTTTTTCCCATCCAGAATCTGGATGAGAAAAAAGCATCCGACACTCGCCAATGTGTTTCAGACGTTGATTAACTGACTGCACTGCGATAAAATCACACATTGCACTCATCCGAGTTTCACCCCAGTGTGTCCGTGCCCTAATAATAAAATCCATATAGTAATCCTACAATGTCTGCTGGACATGGTATGGGGGGTTTGTGGCTCAGTTAGTACACACCATACTTCTTGTTATTAACCAGTTAATGCCCTCTTTTCCACCGCACTGCAGTGTCAAAAGAGGAAGACAGCGACACAGGCAGCAACACCGCATCAGAGAGCCCCTGACCTCGAAATAGAAGATCCTCAGATCCCGGTATTGTGACGACATATGAAGAAATATTTTTTTACATTTACATTACACTATGAACTCCACAGTACTTTACATACATCATCAACACTGTCCCCATAGGGGCTCACAATGTAAACATCCTACCAGTATGTCTCATATTGTATATCGCCTTTCTTTGATATCACCTTCACAAATATTGCATTTATTGAACTTGTCAGGTTTTGGATGTTTTCTGATTGCATTTGTTTGCAGGATGTCAGAATTGACTCCCAGAGCTGCTGGTTTGACGGTTAATGTCTTACAGCATCTTAGAATTTTTTTGCTTAATGGTACTTCCAAGTTTCTCAATAGGGCTGAGATCAGGGGAGACTGGTAGCCACACTATGGTTTTCTCTACTTTTATGTTCATAGCAGCCAATTACTCAGGGCTATGCTCTGTACCAAGAGATGGTGCATTGTCATGCATGGGGATGATTTTGTACAAAGAAAAAAAGTGGTCAGTCTAAAAGTATATATACTTTGCCGTGGTCCTTTTCACGCCTTCATGGACCCTATGGGGCAAACTAGCTCTCTCCACATGATTACGACCCAAAACATGACTGCCACCTCCTTGCTGATGTGACATGGTGGCGGTCAACTAGCAACCATCTACTCCAACCATAATGGGAACCTCTAGGCTCCCTTTAGCTACTCTTCTGTCTGCAGGGGGGCGTGGCGCGATGGGGGGGCACACCGCTGACAGTGCCTAGGGCGCAGGAACTCCAAATACGGGCCTGGTTGGAGAGGGACTGAGATGGGCCGCCGAGAATTTCTGACAGCACTCCGACAACCCCAACCTCCCCCCCGATCCTCCCTAGGGGCTGGAGGGACTGAGATGGGCCGTCGAAAATTTCCGACAGCACCCCCCCCCAGTCCTCACCCAAGGGCTGCCGGAATAATTTGCCACCCAGGATTTGCGTCGCCAGTCAGCCCCTGAATGTGTCCATCTGCATCACCTGGCTCAAAAAAGCACCAACACGGCAACTTGGTTTTTGATGCAAATTTCATGATTTTTTTGGGTGCATTGTGTTCAATGTGTTCTTCAGAATATCCTGGCCCAAAAAAAACACCAAAACCCCAACACAGTTGAGCCCTCTTTATAAAGTTATTCCTTGAAACAATTTTTAAAAAATAACATGGGGCTTCGCTATATTTTTGTATGCCAGCCAGGTACAGCAGAATCCAGATAAGAGTGAAAAGAGCTGGTATCAGAGGAGTATGACACTATCTTGTGTGTGTGTATATATATCCATGATTGTTTTAAGATCTTGTTGCCCTGACGAAGTAGCCTGTGAGCCATGAAACACATGTAGGCAAAATAAACAGAGTGTGTGATTAACTCTGTGTTTATCTTTGTGGTCCCAGCTCTTTTCACTCTTATCTGGATTCTCCAATTCTCAGCTGGGAGCCTGCAGCGACCTCCTGTGTGCTTTTATTGTAGTTGTGACACTCACAACTACGTCAGGTGAGTTTAACCATTTGGGGTCTGAGGGACCTGTATAATAGCGGTACTACTCTATGTACGCTTCCTTTCTCTTTTAATTTAGCCAGGTACAGCAGGCAGGTATGGGCTGCCCCCTATCCCCAGCTGCCTATTTTTACCTGGCTGGAAGCAAAAAAATATAGTGAGGCCTTTTTTTATTATTTCATGAATTTCATGATTTAATAAAAAAAAATGACATGCAGCTTTGCCATATTTGTGGTTTCAAGACAGGTGGTTTCAGCACAGGGTGGCCCAAGCTTTCTTGGGCCACCACTGTGAATTGCAGCCCGCATCTGCCCCAGAAAATGGCAAAATCATAGAATCTCCATTTTCTGGCACTGTACTATGACTTTCCAGTAGCCCTGGTGGCGGTAGCACACTGAGTAATAAAAGAATTAATGCCAGCTTTGTATTGGCTGCTGGCACTAAACTCGGAATTCAAAGTGTCAGGCCAATATCAGACCCAGTCCCTATGAATTTCTAGTAAGCAGTAAAAATTCACACAAAAAAAAAATTAGAAATACACTGTGCCGAATTATTAGGCAAATTGTATTTTAGAGGATTATTTTTATTATTGATCAACAACTATGTTTTCAATCCACCCAAAAGACTCATAAATATCAAAGCTTAATATTTTTGGAAGTTGGAGTGTGTTTTTTTTTTTAGATTTGGCTATCTTAGGAGGATATCTGTTTGTGTAGGTAACTATTACTGTGCAGAATTATTAGGCAACTTTATAAAAACCAAACATATTCCCATCTCACTTGTTTATTTTCACCAGGTAAACCAATATAACTGCACAAAATTTTGAAAAAAAACATTTCTGACATGCAAAAACAAAACCCAAAAAAATTTGTGACTAATATAGCTGTGGAGACCTAGGGGTCAGTGGGTGCTCTTGTCCGCAGGCCCAGCCACCTTTACAAAGACAACGTGGGCCAGGGCTCATCCCCAACTGAACGCCCAAACTCCTTAACCGTGGGCGGAACACTACTCAGACAACACAGGGTGAGGGAACCACAATATTAAGGCTTTATTGGATCCCCAAACAGTTTACAGCATATAACACATAACCAGCAAAACACAAAATGTAACAGGCAACAGTGTCTCATCCTTCCGCTGGCTCACCAGGGATTAGAATATAGCACAGCAAAGTCTGTAGCCAAGTGACTGGATTGTCCCAACCTGTGTGACTTCCTTATGCCGTCTTTGTCATCAGAGCCGAATCCGATAATTCGATGCTGAAGTCCTTGTGGTCTTATAGTCCAGGTTCTGATCCCCTCGGTCGGCACCGAAATGCCTAGGCCTGGGGTTATGGCTTGCCAATCGGACCCGAAGATCCTAGATTAGCTGCCTTTATCAATTCCAGTGCCACTCTAGCCAGGACCAAAATCCCTAGACTGAGGGCAATAGACAGAATCTAACTAACTCTGGTTAATGAACAAGTCTCCTTATATACCTTCAGCCCTCATTGCATGATACTGGGGACTTCTCGATAGGTGGAATAACACTGTCTTTTCTTTGGCTGGACCTCAAGCCTCATTTAGCATATTTTTAGTAGTATTCAGTCCTGTTAATGGAGAGCCACATACAGATTAATATAGCCCTTACAATGGAATGTTAGTAGGAGACATTCAGTCTGCAAACCATGACATTAAAACAATGGTGGCTGGGACAATTTACATACAGTCAACATTCACAGGGTAATATACAATGGACGATTAGCATAATGAAGTTCTTGACCTTCTATGACAAGCAAGTTAGATAATTAAATTACCCTGCTAAACTAAACACCACGGTCATCTACAAAATACTGTCTGGTTAGAGTTTAAGGACTTAACACATGAAAGTTTGCAAACCAAAATACAATACTGTCTGGATTACATAAGAAATCATCATATGTTCTATATTGAAGGAGTCCATTTTGTCACAATAGCCACCTTTCTTTATGATGACACTCAACAGCCTTCCATAGATTCTGTCAGTTGCTTGATCTGTTTACAATCAGCATTGCGTGCAGCAGCCACCACAGCCTCCCAGACCCTGTTCTGAGAGGTGTAATCATTTTCCTCCCTGTAGATTTCACATTTTAGGAGGGACCACAGGTTCTCTTTGGGGTTCAGATCAGGTGAACAAGGGGGATATGTCATTATTTTTTCTTCTTTTAGACCTTTACTGGCCAGCCACACTGTGGAGTAGTTGGATACATGGGATGGAGCATTGTCCTGCATGAAAATCATGTTTTTCTTGAACGATACTGACTTCTTCCTGTACCACTGCTTGAAGATGTTGTCTTCCAGAAACTGGCAGTAGGTCCGGGAGTAGAGCTTCACTCCATCCTCAACCCGAAAAGGTCCCACAAGTTCATCTTTAAAGATACCAGCCCATACCAGTACCCCACCTCCACCTTGCTGGCATCTGAGTTGGAGTGGAGCTCTCTGCCCTTTACTGATCCAGCCTCTGGCCCATCCATCTGCGCCATCAAGAATCACTCTCATTTCATCAGTACATAAAACCTTTGAAAAACCAGTCTTAAGATATTTCTTGGCCCAGTCTTGATGTTTTACCTTATGTTTCTTGTTCAAAGGTGGTCGTTTTTCAGCCTTTCTTACCTTGGCCATGTCCCTGAATATGGCACACCTTCTGCTTTTTGATACTCCAGTAATGTTGCAGCTCTGAAATATGGCAAAATTGGTGGCAAATGGCATCTTGGCAGCTTCACGCTTGATTTTCCTAAATTCATGGGCAGTTATTTTGTGCCTTTTTTGCCCAGCATGCTTCTTGCGACCCTGTTGGCTATTTGCCATGAAACACTTGATTGTTTGGTGATCACACTTCAAAAGTTTGGCAATTTCAAGACTGCTGCATCCCTCTGCAAGACATCTCACAATTTTGGACTTTTCAGAGCCCTTCAAATCTCTCTTCTGACCCATTTTGCCTAAGGAAAGGCATTTGCCTAATAATTATGCACTCCTTATATAGGGTGTTGATGTCATTACACCACACCCCTCCTCATTACAGAGATACACATGACCTGATTTACTTACCGTATATACTCGTGTATAAGCCGACTTTTTCAGCCCAAAAATTGGGCTGAAAAGTCCCCCCCTCGGCTTATACACGAGTCATATACGTGGGGGCTGTGTCCGGGAGCAGGAGGAGGCTGGAGGAGGTGGGGGGAAGGCTGCAATATGAGCGGCTCGTGACGTGGAGCCGCTCATAACTTATTCATGATATGCACTGCATCCCCCGCCCATCCGCGGGGGGAGCAGTGCATATCGCCTTACAGCCCCCCAGCACGGGGTATACAGCCCCCCCATCCCTCACAGTATGGCGCCCCCTTTCCATGCTGCCGCTGCTGTACAATAAATACAGTGTTATTATCTTACCGGCCCGGTCTCAGTGAATCCTCCCTCCTCCCTGCGTGTCATGTGACCGGGGCTCACGCCGATGACGTCACCGGCCGGTCACATGACACGCAGCCTCGCAGGGAGGAGAGACGATTCACTGAGACCGGGCCAGTGAGATAATAACACTGTATTTATTGTACAGCAGCGGCAGCATGGAGCCTGGGGGCCTGTGCCCCCTGAGGCTGTGCCCCCTGAGGCTGTGCCCCCTGTGCCCCCTGAGGCTGTGCCCCCTGTGCCCCCTGAGGCTGTGCCCCCTGTGCTCCCTGAGGCTGGGGGCCTGTGCCCCCTGAGGCTGTGCCCCCTGTGCCCCCTGAGGCTGTGCCCCCTGAGGCTGTGCCCCCTGAGGCCCCTGTGCCCCCTGAGGCTGTACCCCCTGTGCCCCCTGAGGCTGTTCCCCCTGAGGCTGTGCCCCCTGTGCCCCCTGAGGCTGGGGGGCCTGTGCCCCCTGTGGCTGGGGGGCCTGTGCCCCCTGTGGCTGGGGGGCCTGTGCCCCCTGAGGCTGGGGGGCCTGTGCCCCCTGAGGCTGTGCCCCCTGTGCCCCCTGAGGCTGTGCCCCCTGAGGCTGTGCCCCCTGTGCCCCCTGAGGCTGTGCCCCCTGTGCCCCCTGAGGCTGTGCCCCCTGAGGCTGTGCCCCCTGTGCCCCCTGAGGCTGTTCCCCCTGTGCCCCCTGAGGCTGTGCCCCCTGTGCCCCCTGAGGCTAGGGGGCCTGTGCCCCCTGTGGCTGGGGGGCCTGTGCCCCCTGAGGCTGGGGGGCCTGTGCCCCCTGAGGCTGTGCCCCCTGTGCCCCCTGAGGCTGGGGGGCCTGTGCCCCCTGTGGCTGGGGGGCCTGTGCCCCCTGTGGCTGGGGGGCCTGTGCCCCCTGTGCCCCCTGTGGCTGGGGGGCCTGTGCCCCCTGTGGCTGGGGGGCCTGTGCCCCTGAGGCTGGGGGGCCTGTGCCCCCTGTGGCTGGGGGACCTGTGCCCCCTGTGGCTGGGGGGCCTGTGGCCCCTGAGGCTGGGGGCCTGTGCCCCCCTGAGGCTGGAGTCCACCCTCGGCTTATACGCGAGTCAATAAATTTTCCCAGTTTTTGGGGGCAAAAGTAGGGGGGTCGGCTTATACACGGGTCGGCTTATACACGAGTATATACGGTAATTGGTAGTTGGCTCTCAAGCCTATACAGCTTGGAGTAGGACAACATGTATAAAAAGTATCATGTGATCAAAATACTCATTTGCCTAATAATTCTGCACACAGTGTTGTCTATGGGGAAATTGTTTCACCGGACCAGTCAACCCTCTCAACATGATATCACGCTCCTATGGACATGATAACATGATTTTAAAGAGCCCGCATCATTGCCAGCTCTCTGCAAATGTCACTTTCTTCACAACATCATTGTTAATTTGAAACCAGGTGTATCCATCCCGGCTTCAGTGAGGTGCACTGCCCATATCCAGAAGTGAAGAAGAAGCTCCTTCAAATTTACACATGTGCAGTATGCATTCACCTGGTTTCTGACACAATGATGCTGTAAAAGTGCCTTGCACACGTCCAGAAGTGAAAGGGCTTTTTTCTTTCCTTCCAGACATGCACAATGTACTGCCAAGAAGCCTTGCTGTGTACATCTGGCTTCCAAGGCAAAATAATGTTGTGAAAAAATCTGTGTGTATGTATGTGATTTGCAAATTATGTGATCATACAAACAGTGGCGTGAGAGCATGCTAACAGGTTTGACCAGTTTTGGAAACTAAGGTCCCATTAACTACTTATAAGCCTAATTAGCATAATAAAAACATGGTTTTTAAAGACTTTATTTTAACAATGCAAGTAGGATTAAATCCCAATAAAAGGTTGGCTAGGCAAGGTATTTTGCAATAAATTACAAATATTAGTGTGTTGAAGGACATGGTGAACATGGCAGGTTTAGAGATGAGCAAACCAGTTTGTGTCCCGAGTTCAGGTGCTTTATATATCCAAAGCACTTCATCATGCATCACTGTGCTTGGCTACACTCACTGCTCAAGCCAGAGTGAGCCGCTTGCAGTGTTTCATTGGGTCACACTGGGGATAAAATTAGTTCAGTTGTACTGTGTTGTTAAAAAAGATTAAAAATCCTTGCCCTCCCACCCCCGAAAGTGGTTTGCTTGTGGCTGGCTGTATGGGAGCAGAGAGCTAAACTGCTCAATCAGTATTGAATTTCTGTGGATCTGCTCATCTCTTTTCGGGTTGACTTTAAAAGTACTCAGAGTTGGGAGAGCTGCCAAGCCTACACCAGGCTCTCAATAAAGATTATATATTGCCTAAGAAGTGTCAATCACAGCATGTCGCACTGCCCTGCATATGACAATGTAGTCCAGTAATGGTAATTACCAAGTGTTAAAGCCTTTAGTTTACATAAAAAACAGCACACATCCTCATAAGAGGGGAATAGTTGATTTTTGTTTTTAGCCCCCATGGCATGCTGTCCTCAATTTAAATAGCAAAAATCTGCTGACGGATTTCCTTTAGGTGGGAGGAGGTGGCACTTGACTCGGAAAAGAGCTTGGGGTGACAGAAGCTTCAGATCTACAACCTTATTTACTTATCAATTCAAATGCTGATTTCTTAGTAATGCAGGAACAGATTGGTCATGTAAAGGAATTGCTGGACTTGCCTTTGAAAGAGCTACATGCTGTAAAAATAGATTGGAGGGTAAAATCTGTTTGACAGATTCATTTTCATTTATTCATGGACTACTATATTTTTTTACATCAGCAGAACTATTTAATAAGCAATATGGCTACATTGTGTCCTATGGTTGCCTTATGGCAGAACACCTTTATTAGCAAACCATCTCGCCCATAAGCTTCCAGTAAAAAGCTGATTTCATTGTCAAGAAGATGTTTGCCTCCAATAATAGTGGTCCAAATAGTAAATGGGTGACTTGAGTCTTCAAGATACCTTCATATACCCTAAAAGATCAAATGAAGTATTGTCTATTAAAGGGTTATTAAAAATTATTAGCTTCAGCACATAGATCATCTGCTTCCTAACTTGCTGCTTGTCAGGGGGTCTATTGATTGAACATTGAGGCCAGCTTACCATGTGTCCCAAACTCTAAAGGTGGGTTTACACATCCCGATATCGGCCCGATATCGTAACCAACGACGCGGGAGCGCGCTTTTTGTGCGCGCTTTTCCCTGCATCGCATCGGAGGTTTACACGGCGCGATATCGGGATGCAACGTCCGTACGATGTCTACGCCCCCCGACGCAGGAACGACCAGTTAACATTGGAGTGACATTGGAGTGACTAAAGAATTAAAAAACCTGCTACACCGCAAGACTCGGCTGTGGTGGAATAAGGCCTTTATGCAGCGTTACTGTGATAGGGGCCTTATCCCCAGAGGCCTTCGGATACAGGTTTTTCCTTCTTTTCAAGTATCTGATGACGTCTTCGGGGCGGAGTGGGAGGAGGCTTCTAATGCTTGCTCGATGGAATACATGCGAATTTTGATAAATATGAATGAGAAGTCTATTGAGGGACTTGAATCAGAGATTGAGGTACTGGAGACGAAACTTTCCCAGATGCTCCCTGCAGCCGATCTGACCAAAGTTCACTCACAGCTTGACAAGGATTTTCAGAAGTGGGAGAAGGAGCTAGTGACCATAAAAACCAAGAAATACCAGAGGGATGTTTCAGATTACAATAAAAATCAAGTTTATAAGTGGAGAGGTGGACGAGGAAAGAAAAATAAGGAGCCACCAAACGGTGATCCTGATCCTGTTCCAGCTCCAACTCCTACACCTGCAACCTCTGTTTTGTCCCTGTCATCTCTTGAAGATACAGGAGCACCGGTTGGCAACAAACCTACAACTCGTGCCACCTCTGCAAAAAGCGGACAGAAAAAGGTAATTAGCCCAACACTCCCTGTGAGCAGTAGTAGTAATACCGAGCTAGTTGTTATTAATCTATCTGACCATCAACTTACAACTGCCCAAAAAGAGGTATTACAAAAAGGTTTAACGTTTGTACCTAATAATCCATGTAATCTGTTCACAGTGACCAAGGACATTAACCTTTTTCTAAGGAAGATCACACTACAGAGACTGCATTGTAGAAGACAAGCCGCTAACGACACCTCTCCACTAACTGAACAAGAAAAGAATGCCCTAAGTGCTTTGGAAGAATTAGGTGAGGAATCTCATACAGCTGCCAAAAATACCTTTCCGCAAACTGTTGTGCCGAAATCTGCCACGTTCCCACCTTTTTCTATCTGTTCGCAAATTGAGATCTTTAATAAACTCGTCACAAATGATCTGCGATCATTGAGCCCTATTATACGGCAGAGACCAAATTTGACCTTCAAACAGAGAAGTGCTCTGTCGGAACTCAAGAATTGGACTGACGTAGTTTTTAAACCTGCGGACAAAGGTGGGAACGTGGTAATTTGGCCAACTTCTATGTATGAGAGGGAGGCACTGAGGCAGTTGAGGGATAAAACATATTATAAACGATTGCATTTTGATCCCACCGTAACATTCTCCATAGAACTTCGTGACATTGTGGATAAGGCCCTTGAGACGGGCATCATTCCGAACAAGGTATACAAGGGTCTCTTCGTCGCGTCGCCAGTCATACCGACTTTCTATTTGTTGCCAAAGGTACATAAGAATCAATCCGCCGGGGCGTCCCATTGTCTCTGGCATAGGGGGGCTTTGCGAGATGGCTTGTAAGTTTATTGAATATTACTTGCATCCGCTAGTAGAGACACTGCCCTCCTATGTCAGGGACACTGCGGACGTCCTTCGGCGTCTTGATGGCCTTACCTTGGATGAGTCGGTGTGGCTGGTGACGATCGACGTCGAGACCCTGTATACCTGTATTGATCATAATGACGGTCTAGAGTCAGCGAAGTTTTACTTAGGAATGACTAACCTTGATCTTGATCTTCAAAATCTGATCATCCAGCTGCTTGGGTATATATTGCAACACAATTATTTTGTGTTCGGGGACGTGTTCTATCTCCAACAGCGTGGAACAGCTATGGGGGCGGCCTGTGCCCCGTCTTACGCCAACCTCTTCCTAGGGTTATGGGAGAGGGGGGTGTTTGACGGTGGCATTAGTGCCGCCTCCCAGGTGCAGCAATGGCTGCGATATATCGACAACATTCTTGTCCTGTGGAGTGGAACCGTCCCCGAACTACAGAGCTTTCTCTCACTCCTGAACAAAAACAGTCGCAATATCCGACTGACCCATACTTGCCATCTGACTGAGGTGAGTTTTTTGGATATTAAAATCAGAAAAGCGACCGATGGGAGGGTGGAGACCGACGTTTTCCGGAAAGAAACATCGGTCAATGCCCTCCTACACGCCACGTCTTCCCACACACCCGCAACGATTCGTGCCATACCAGTGGGACAGTATCTACGGATGCATAGGATATGTTCAACTGAGCAGTCGTTTGAGGCTCAGGCTTCCGATTTACGTGAGAGTTTTATCAGGAGGGGGTATAGTGGTAAATCTATCAGAAAGGGATATAACCGTGCGAAGAGCACACCAAGGAGCGACCTGCTACCTGATAAAATCAAACCTAGACAGGGTATAGGTGCAGTGCGCTTTATTTCCCCATATAACACAGAATGGGAAAATATCAGAAAAATTCTGACAAAACATTGGTCTGTTCTTCGCACGGATCCAATTCTGAGGGATATCCTCCCTGAGAGACCACTAATGACCGCTAGACGGGGCCGTAGTCTCAGAGACACCCTTGTCCATAGCCATTATGTACGCGAGACTGTCCCTTTGTTTGGTCACAGACAACCGTTGTGGGGTTGTTATCCGTGTGGGTCATGTCTGTCCTGTAGTAACATCGTGAGAGCAACCACCTTCCTATCGGCCGACGGCAGCAGAGAGTTTCAAATTAGACATTACATTTCTTGCAGTACCCGGGCGGTAATTTATCAGGCCACATGCGGATGCAATCGCATCTACGTGGGCCTCACCACCCGGGAACTGCGCCGCAGAACAAGGGAGCATGTTCTGGATATCATTGCTTCCGCTGAAATTGAGGATGTTAAAACCCTCAAAACTATTCCACGCCATTTCAAACTCCATCATAACAGCGATCCAAAAACACTTAAAGTGAGAGGAATTGATGTCCTCAAGATGGGAATTAGGGGTGGTAATGTGATGCGAGCTTTGTCCCAACTCGAAAGCAAATGGATATTCAGGCTTGGCTCCCTTGCACCAGCGGGTTTAAATGAACGTCTAAGCTTCGCCCCCTTTCTCTGATAGGTAGGGTACTAAAAGTCCCCATATATATTTGTACTTCATATTGAAGCGTTTGTTGTATCTTTCGCATGTGTTTCATCTTTCTGCTTTGTGCAGTATTGATCCCTCCTCCCCTCTGCTCTGTGGGGCTGATCGTGGTCTCCTTATAGGCATTCTCTTGTGTTTAGTTTTTAATTTGTGTCTTTATTTCTTCTTTTTTAGTTCACACTGATTACCTTCGCGCTTTTTTGTGCTGTAGCACCTGGGACGTAATTGTCTATGAAGCTTATGGAAGAATCTACTATCAAGATTATAACAGCCATGTTTATATTTATATTTATTATATACTGGTTATTTGTGAAGAAATGCATTTGCACTTTATACTACTGAGCTGTGTTATCTGTATACTCTTGATTTTTCTACTCTTTTATAGATATTCTTATCAGCTTCCATTAGACTTTTTTGTCTTTTTTCTCTATTTATTCTGGTCTTTGGTGCTTTTAGCGCCATCTGGTGGCTAATTCTGATAGACAGAGTGTATTGAAGGTAAAAGATCAATTGTTTCCCATGGTAGTTTTATTCATGGGCAACATAGTTTGTTTGGGGGATAAATAGCTGCTTTTTTTCTATTTTGCAGTTAAAACTATCTATGTAGCCCCTTCCCTCACCTCTGTATGATATTAACAGCTGATGCCCTCAACCAAGATGGCGCTGTGACGATTTGCACATGGTGCGGCGTGGCCTGAGCCTCTGATGATGCGGCCGTCAGTAGACACGCCCCCCCTGAGTGGTAATGACGTCTGAAGAGGTTTTCCTCTCTCAGGGGGGCGTCGGTATGGCCTAGTCACCAGGAAGCAGCTCTAATCACGCCCCCATAACACATGTGCAAGCAGTTGCAGTCTTATTCAGCACTGTATAAAAAGCGCTTTAATGACACTTTCCCCCACACACCTCCTGATGCAGTGCCTTGCATGGCACGAAACATGTCGGGGTTCTGAGCCATATTCCTGCTAGATCCTTAATCCGGTCTCCATGATGGGTAAGTGCCTTGATCTCTGAACATTTGAGCTTGTTGCTGGGTTTTTTTTTTTTTTTTTTTTTTGTGTATGGGCTGCACTGCTGGTTAGGTTAGGGCTAAAAGGTGTAAATTACACCACCCTCTGCCGCAGATGATTTTCGCCTTTCCTTCTCCTTCAACTGCTCTGTTATGTGGCATTACCTTATCCATTGTGCTGTTTGTAACCGGGATGATCTTTAGCTGAGGTTTTGGCTCTAGGTTTCTTCCTCCACTTGTCTTATTTAATCGTTCCTTTCTCTGTGATCCTGTTGTCATGACCTTGTGGTTTTTTAATTGTTACCTGTGTGTTTCTCAATAAAGTGTTTTTTGGAGCAAAATTACTTGTGGGATCTCCAGGTTTTCTCTAAAACTACTGGGTATAAGACACATTTTTGAATTAGAATAAAGAACTCATTTCTGAGGTATATATAGTCTGTAGAGTTCCTAATATGTTAAAAAGATGGGCTTTCTGTGTTTCCCCTGTTTTGTTCTAAAACTCTAAAGGTGGGTTTACACATCCCGATATCGGCCCGATATCGTAACCAACGACGCGGGAGCGCACTTTTTGTGCGCGCTTTTCCCTGCATCGCATCGGAGGTTTACACGGCGCGATATCGGGATGCAACGTCCGTACGATGTCTACGCCCCCCGACGCAGGAACGACCAGTTAACATTGGAGTCAATGTGTGACATTGCCCTACACATCGGAGTTGGGCTGTCACACAGCATGATCCGGCTCCAATCTCCATTCAATATCGGAGCATTGGAGAGCACGCTCATTCAATCCCCAATATCGCATTGACATCGTTCCTGCATCGTATTGGTCGTTCACACCATACAACGCAGGAACGATATCGGCTCCAACGATCGAACCACGTGACTTTTCATTGAAATGATATCGCAACGTGTAAACCCACCTTAACATTCCACCTATGTTGTATTATCGGAGGAGCACAGGGGCTTTCAAGCTGGCTAAATACAGGGATCTGGCCAGCTTCACAGCTGTTCTTGCAATACACTTCTGGTCTAGAAAACTCGCCACCTCTGATAAGTCTGCAGACGTTATTGGTATCCATGGTAACAAACAGTACAATTTAATGTTAAAAATCTCACCTTAATAAAATGTAAACCCATTAATTATTATGTCATCCCCTTTAATATTAGAATAATACTTTGGACATCATACTTTGTACTTTATCACTAACAAAAGAAAAATAATTGTTCCTCTAAATTTCAAATATTATTTTGGAGGTTTGGGATTAAATTAAGAATTTTACAAGACGTGCCTATCTCCGTCATCTTAAAAATCAGAAGCATTCTATCAATAGTTGCTGTCATGTCTACACTACCAGGAGCTGCTAATACCACTTCATTTTCTATTGTAACTTGTTATATGATTCACTCCAGATAACTGCTGTATATTCACTGGAAATCATTTAAATCCAATTATTATTTCAAGATTGAAAGAGTTGGAAAATATTGAAAATGATGTGATAACGTCATGACTAATGCCACAAATTGCTTTGGCAGCTCAGTATTCATGCCTTACCAAGTGCTAATATATAGTGCACAGTTTACATTACTCTGCATTAACCAGCAAACTATTGCGGAGCTAAATTAAACATGATGCAAAATTGCAGATCACACATCACAGCATATTACTTCTTAATAATTCACTCCATGGGGGTGACATCTGAATAAATGTCGCTTTAGTCATTTGTTTAAAAAAATGCAAAAACTCAAAGCATGATCTTTGGCAGTAGCGTGAAATTATAAGGTTTGTGTAGCTTAATGTAAGCTTGTCAACTGCAAAGGTTAACAAGAAAAAAAGGAAAATAATCATTGTAGATGTGATTGTGTATTTTCTATGCTTTGAGTATATGTGGTCTAAGTTTAGTGTTACTCCCACAGCTCCTATTCTCCTGCATTTTCTTCATTCTTTTGAGTTTATCATACATTTTTTGACGTTACAGATTTTTACAGCATTTCTGTAGTTGTTAGGGCCGTTTCACATCAGCGTTTTTTAAATTTGCAGCAGATCCAGCAGATTTACCACATCTGCCGCCTAATGGTCGCACTTACAGCAAGCCCCATGCATTGTCTATGGGGCTTGTAGCAGGTGCAGCAAGTGCAGCATTGCCCCGGTTCTGGCACTTGCGGCAGTTGTGGCCGCGAAAAAAAACACTGCTGACCGTATTTTTTTCCGTGGCCACAACTGCTGCAAGTACTGGATCGCGTCAATACTGCACTTGCCGCACCTGACACAAGCCCCATAGACAATGCTTGGGCCTTGTTGCAAGTGTGCCGCAAGTGCGACCGTTAGACGGCAGATGCGGTAAATCTGCCGGATCTGCCGCAATCAGCAAAAACGCTGATGTGAAAGGGACCTTAGGCCCCTTTCACATCAGGGTTTTTTTTTAATTTGTGGCGGATCTGGCAGATTTGCTACAGCTGCTGCATCTGCCGTGTAACGGCTGCACACGCGGCACACTTGCGGCAAGCCCCATTCTTTCTCTATGGGGCTTGTGGTCAGGTGTGGCAAGTGCGGTTTGCTGGATCCGTCACTTGTGGCGCGTGAAAAAAAAAGGTACTAGCTGAGTTTTTTTTGACCTGCTGCAGCTGTCGCAAGTGCCGGATTGTGGCAAAAAATGCACTTGCACGTCCTATATAGAATGAATGAGGCTTACCACAAGTGTGGTGCAAATGCAGCCGTTACATGACAGATGCAGTAAATCTGTCGGATCTGTCCAAATCTGCTACTTTAGCTTTTTACAAGTGCTTTGATCATGTTTTTGTTGCTGCATTTTTTGTCTATTTTTTGTCAATGAATTTTTTTAATTTTGGATTTCCACATCTAATTACATTTTATTGAAAATATCTGCAAATAAATTCATTTGTTACTGCTTTGAACTAAGGGATACACCATTTCAAATAATAACGGGGTGCTCCAGAACCACAATCCGGAGTAAGAAGCTAAGAAGAAATACTATTTGGTACTAAAAAGATGTAGCAATCAACCCAAAAGTGTACAAAGTATATTAATTTTATTTGTGCACAATAGTGCATAACATTAAAAACAAATTAAAAAACATCCACACAGACATGGCTAGTGATTCCCCATACAAATACAAAAATTGTAACTGCAATCAATTACATAGATTTGTACCTGTTAACAGAAATGAATTATTTATCCACAGAAGATCCTGGTCAGGTAAAATACAAGCCATTATATCTGAATCAGGATGACAAACACTAAGGGTACCGTCACACCTGGACATCTCGCTGGCGATTTCATAGGCGACGCACGTGCGCGCACCCGTTTTTGCGTGTCGCCCAAGGTCGCCTATGAAACCTGACCGGAAATTGCCTGAGCGTCGCCCAAGGCCCAAGGGCGATCAAGTCGCTGGTCGCCACTTCCGCCTCACACAGGGCAACCACATTAGCGACGTGGGCGTTGTTTTGACCCACGTCTCAGAGGTAGGTGTTCACATTATGTTTGGTGACGCCTCGAAGACGTGTGATTGGTTGCAAACAAACACCAATTACTGTGTCCTTCTTCGCAGCGCCACATCCTAAAATGTAAAGCATGCATGTGCGTATTGGCTCGGTGCTTAGTCAACTCTCGTGTGATGTCTCGCGGATTATTGCTAGACGCATTGGCGTGGGCAACAAGGCAAAACACGGCGCTCGCGTGTCTAGTAATTGTATAGTGAAGCCGTATGGTGTTTTTATGTAATGTGTGCTGTGCTACTGTGTTGGCTAATAAAATCACTCTTGCTTTGTTGGTCTGGAGAATATAGGAGCCTTGACCAAGTATGTGTGTGCACAGATATTTGTGTGCTTGCAGTTATGTGAGAAGGGGCGGACTGGCCCAAGTGGCAGGGGGCTGGTGGTATAGCCCACATCTCGGGCCGCTCCCCCACAGAAATGGGCCGGCCGGTGTCGACTCGCGGCCGGCGTGGTGATACAGCAGCAGATGGCTGCGGACGCGGTAAGTGAGTTGCTTTGGCCACCCCCCCCCGGACCTCAAAAAAAACCCGATAGCACCCCAACCCCGGACCTCAAAAAAATCCGATAGCACCCCCCGCCCCGGACCTCAAAAAGATCCGATAGCACCCCCCCCTGGTCCTCAACTAAGGGCTGGCAGAGCAACACTGCCACCCGGGCCTGAGGCACCAGCCAGCCCCTGTATGTGAGACATATGTATTGATCACCTAACATTTCCTTCTCCATGTGTGTGTACAGAATATGTGTAATGAAAATCATGTATATGGAGGACAACACCCCAGGCACCATACAGTGTCACCACAAAGGCCTGTCCCTGGGTCTCGTACATATGTCCCCAATGCTTATGTACCCTATAAATCAGACATTATGTTACCATACTGGGACATGCATTTCTTTCCTGGGACAAATAACACACAGTATTTGTAACATAATTTAATGTTATTTAGTTGTGGGCTTTTAAGCAACTCTGCATTCAAGATACCAAAAAAACCAAAGGTACATAATAAGGAAACAAACACAAAACACAGTGTATGGTTGTGTAGGTCAAGATTATTTTGCACATTTGGTGT